>JAOWBW010000968.1:38913-80193 GCA_026119855.1 Campanula takesimana | reverse complement strand
TGATTCTTAGAATTCGTGGGATATACTTTACTTCTCGTGGAGTTTTCTAATATATCAGTTCTTTTGAGATATGGGAAGAGTTAGAGATCGGGCTTGTATTCCTTCTCTTGACAAGATTCATAATGTGTTCCATGTTTCGATGCTTCGAAAGTATATGTATGATCCATCTCACGTGTTATCTGAGGTTCCCGAGGATATTGAACCAAGTATGTCCTATGAGGAGCATCCAGTTCATGTGATTGATTCTAGAGTTCGAGAATTGAGAAATGAGAGTATTCCTTTTGTTCGAGCTGTATAGAGAAATCATAATGTGAAAGAATCTACTTGGAAGCTTCGAGATTGAATTGAAAGGAAAGTATCCTTAGTTGTTTGATTCGTTTGGTAAGTTATCCTAAAATTCGGGACGAATTTTCTTTAATGGGGAGTGATTGTAACGACCCCAAAATCACCCTAATTTTCTTAACTTAAAATGGAACTTTTATGTGCATTTTATGTGTTAGAAAATATTTTTATGACTTGCATATATTATTTGAGCATATGAGTTAGTTAAAGTGTTAGTAGAAATTTTGTTAAAATGAATAAATGAGTTAGTTGAAACTTTAGGGTCCAAAGTGTAACTTTAAAGTTTAGGGGCTTATTTGCTCAAAATGAAAGTGGAATGACCAAAGTGAAAAAAATGAAAATATCAATTCTTACTTATCTCCTCATCTCTCCCTTTCTGCGATTACATACATAATTCCCAAAAATTTCATCTCTCTCTGTATCCATGAAAGAAAAATGTAAGTTTCATCCTATTTTAATTTCTATCTTTTTAATTACTTCTCCGTTTTAAAAACTAATTATATAAAAATGATCAGGGCGTTGAGTAGGTCATTTCTACCCGAACAAAACATATTTCTGCGATACTTTTTCCGGAAATAGGTAAGTTACTAATTCCCCTTTAAATGTTAAAATGGTCATATATGTTATACCTGATACTTGTAATTGTTATTTTGTGATTCGGGTAATATTTGTGATACTTGTTTATTTGGGACAAAGGGAGTATAATTATACTGGGTAAGTGACTTGGTTTGTATGCAAGGATGTATATGTAGTATGTTTATATCCTGAGGATGTTAGTATAAGTGTTTGAAAGTATACTCCTATTTGTGGGACGGTAAAATATTAACTTGAGTTAAATGTTAAATAAGTATATTATAAAAATTATACTATTATTCTTGGGACGGGGAAATGAATAAAATATCCTTAAATGAGTATATTAGTGTATTAGAAAAATTATATTTATACTTGTGGAACGGTGGAACGAAAGGAGTATAGTTTGTTCAAGTTTTGGCCTGACGGGTGTGTTGGGCGGCCGCCCAAATAGGGCGTGCGGCCGCACACTTATCTGGAAGATTTTTGTCTTGAGACAGAGTGTTTTTGGCGGCCGCACAGTCTGGTGTGGGCGACCGCCCAGGGCTGCTGAAAAGTTTGAGTTGTTTAAATCCAAGTGAATTATAGTTAAATCTTGATCTAGGTCTTAGGTGATATCCTAGAGTACCTAGAGGGTTGTTATGGAACACCCTAGTGTTTGAAATTAGTTCATTTGAGAACAAATGTGTTAGGGAATATGAATAAGTGTTACATGGGTATTGTTGAACATCTTTTGATGTGGTTTGGATTGGTTCATCTTTGTGATGTGTTTGGCTTGGTTCCTTATTTTAGAATCATTGCCCCGGTTGTTGTTGTTGTTTAGCAAGTATTCATTACTGTGCTTCTTGTGGAAAGTCCAGCTGGTCTTGTTGTGGAGTCAGGCAATGGGAGAATTATAGTGGTACAAGTAAGTTCACTATAAGGTTTTCCATTGGTACCTTCTGTGTCAGGCGGTGGGAGAATTATAGTGGCACACAAGCCAAGTTCACTATAAGGTGCCCACTGTAGACGTGTCCAATCCGGTTAACCGCCGGTTAACAGGCGGTTAGAAATTTAACATGGAACCAACCGGAACCGGCCCGGCTAACCGGCTATAACGGTTAAGGTTAGGCGGCTTAACCCGGTTAAACCGCCTAATTTTTAACCTTTTTTAAAAAAAAAAAAAAAAACTGAAAATGTAAAAAAAGTGGCTTGAAATCTGGAAATTTAACTGAAAATGTCAAAAAACTAACGGAAAATTTGAATAAACTGGCTGAAGTCCTTACAAAGTAACTGGAATCGTTAAAAATCTGACTGGAAATATGAAAATAAGTTAAATAACTGACTAAATTCTGGAAATTTAACTGAAAATCTTTTATCTTGTCTTTCGGGATGCTTTGTTGTAATATGCCTCTTGAATGTACCGTACCCACCACCCTTTCTAAAGATGTACGTCATTCCACAATACTTGCAAGTGAATTTGTGTGTGGGCGTAGTGGGCGCCATGTACAAGCCATCTTCGTTGAGTGGTGTGATTGTAAAATGCCTCCCCATAATAGTAAATTGTCCCACCCTCTCATTGTTTGAATTGGAAGTCATTTCGTTAGAAAGTTAACGAAAAAAGTAATAAACTTGGGGATGTTTGATTGTAGAGAAAGATTTATATTGTAGAGTAAGGGTTTGTGAGGTAGTAGTGTGAAAAAATAGTGAGGAGGGAGGGGGTATTTATAGTTAAATTGATGGAAATTCTCAGCCAAGTTAAAAAATAGCCGTTGGGGGACCAAACTGACATAATTCAAAGTGGTGGACCACAATGTGCAGAACAGAAACTCAGAAAATTCAAAAAAAAAAAAGGGCTGGGCTGGGTCTTTCTTGGACTGGGCTGGGCTTGGGCGGTTGGCGTCTTGGCGGGCTGGACTGGAGGAGGCCCGAGCTGGATGGAGGAGTGGTGGGCGGTGGGCCAACAGCCTACTGGGCCGCTTAGTTAATATGCTTGGGCCTTGGGCATTTTCCTTTTTTCTTTAGTTTGGGTTTGGCCCAACGAAAAAATTATATTTAAGTTTTTTTTTTTTTTTTTTTGGTACAGAAAGTTAATAAACTTGTAAAATGTAATTATTTTTTTTCAAAAATCTTTAAAAATATGTTAGCATTTAAATTGAAAACCCAAAAGATTTTTTTTTTTTTGAGCTTTTTTCAAAAAATACTCAAGAAATATAGTGTATTTTTTTAAAAAAAGGGACGGTACCCTTAAATTTTATTAATTAAAATTAAAATTACAAAGAGGGGGACAACCAAACCTTGCCCTTTTATAATTAAGGAGGACATAATGGAACCTTTACCTCAACTTAACTATTACAATGAAACTAAAATAAAACTATTGTAAACATTAAAAAATATAAAAACTTTCTAATTGCCTTCCCCTTCCGAACTTCCCGTAGACCCTTCCAAGTCGTATTGATATCGTGGATCTTGTATATCCTCTTCATAAGGCATATCTTGCTCTCTCTTTTCCGCTCTAATCCAATCACCAAGTAAGAGTTGATTTTCCAAATTATCAACCGTTAGTTGGGAACGTCTTGGATCCAAAACATTTCCTCCCACGCTAAATGTCGATCCGACCGCCACCGTTGAAGCGGGAGCGGCTAAGACTTCTTTTGCAATTAAAGAGAGTATGGGATAACTTTCATGTGCCCACCACCTCAAAACGTCAAATTTAGAATTATTTGAAGTGTTTTGTACATAATCAAAATTGGAGTTGAAATATAATTCCAACTCGTAAGGAATGGTAGAAAAAGAAGAAGGAGAAGAAGAAGAAGAAGAAGCCATTCTAGGACGTTTTTGAGGAAAACAAGTCGTCAAAAAATCCATATGGATTGAAAGTGAGCCCACCATCTTCTTGTGTAGCAATATCTTGATTAGTATATGAGGGTTCTTGTTGTTGTTGAGAAGGATTTCCATACTTTGCATTATACTCATTATAAAGAGTCACCAAATCTTGTTTTGTATTTTGAACAATAATCGCCGGGCTTTCATGTCCTCCGTCCCATTTGGGTATAAATTCTCATAATAAAACTT
This sequence comes from Campanula takesimana, assembly GCA_026119855.1. Lineage (NCBI taxonomy): Eukaryota > Viridiplantae > Streptophyta > Magnoliopsida > Asterales > Campanulaceae > Campanula > Campanula takesimana. The sequence continues at coordinate 76,227 of JAOWBW010000968.1, read as the reverse complement.
TACTATCGCCTCTAGGTTGTCCAATGTAACACGGGGATCAAATAATTTTGCAACCAAAAATAGAGACGGAATAGTATCAAAATATTTTAGCCACTTTACCCTCATTTCAATAATGCTTGGGCCCAAAACGTCGCAACTTGCTAGCATGTTAAAACTTCGAACAATTGCACCACATTGCTCAAGTACCAAAAAATAAGTTGGATAATAAACTCCCGACAAAGCCTCGGTAGCGGTAAAGAAAATCTTTAATAATTGGCATAAATTAATGCAAGCGTTCCAATGATAAGCAAATAAAGGGATGTCCGTACCCAAATGAAGAAAAAATTCCATGAGAAGCTCTTTATACTCAAAACCATCCTTTAACATTGTATAGGTGGAATTCCACCTAGTCGGAACATCCATAGAAAAATATTTTTCATTTAAACCCTTACTTTTCAAAAAATTGATCCATTTTCTTGTAACTTTATTTTTTTTTTGCAATAAAAACGAGAGCATCTCTAATGGGTTTAACATATGTATCCAACGCATCCAAACCGTCTTTAACACATAAATTAATTATATAACATAAACATCTTATATGAAAAAACTTACCCCCAAGTGACGGTTGACAAATAAGCTTCAACTCCGGTATACTAGCGGTATTAGCACTAGCGTTGCGAATGAAATAGTGAATATTTTTTTAATAAGGCCATACTTTGCCAAAACGCCGTGCAACTTTCTACAAATATTTTCCGCGGAATGGGGTGGTTCAAAACTATCATATGCAATTAATCTTTTTTGGATAGTCCATGAATTATCTATCCAATGGCATGTAACACCCAAATAACTATTTCTAAGCCAATGATCACTCCACCATCGGCACAAATTGAAACTCTATGATTTAATTTTGCTAAATCCTTAATTAATTTTAATTTATATTCCGACACCACCATTTTAATATCGCGTACTAGAGTCGACCGTGGCACTTTATGACCGGATGGATTTAAAGAAAGTCTAATAAAATTTTGAAAAAAATCATCATCCGCAAAATTAAAAGGAAGCCCTTTAACACACACAAATTTGGCCAACTCTTTCCTATAAAAGATATTATTAAATTTAAATAATATCGAAGACGTACCTTGGCCTTGACCTTGAGCAATTGGATTGAATTGTAATTGAGATTGATCGCCCTGAATCCCAAGTTTGTCGGGATGTTTTGATGACATATGCGCGTTCATTGACCCATACCCTCCACCCTTTTTAAAGCCGTACCATTTTGGACAATAGTTGCATTGCGCTTTGAAATGGATATGGTCATTGGGGTCAATTTGTATTTTTGGAAATGGATGGCAAAAATGTCGGATCTAGATTCTCGTGGTTGACGTTGTTGTGCTTGTCCTTGTCCGCGACTCCGACCACCTCGACCTCGCCCTCGGCCGCCTCTACCACTTTGACTTTCAACAACATTTTCTTCCGTTCCTTGCTCATTTTGATTTTGAACAAAGGGTTCCTCAAAAAATTGATCAAAATCTTGGTTTTGGGAGGTAGAATCAACATGAGACTTGCCAAGATTTCGAGATGAAGACATTTTTTTAACTGAAATCTGGAAAACTAACTGAAATCTTGAAATTTAACTGGAAAATGTCAAAAAACTGACTGGAACCGTTAAAAAATTGACTGGAACCGTTAAAAACTGACTGGAAAACTGGAAAAAATTAACTAAAAACTGACAAACTAACTGGAACCTTAAAAAACTGACTGGAAATCTGAAAAAAATTAACTGAAAACTGATAAAACTAACTGGAACCGTTAAAAATGACTGGAAATCTGAAAAAATTAACTGAAAACTGATAAACTAACTGGAACCGCTAAAAAACTGACTGGAAGTCTGAAAAAAACTAACTGAAAACTGATAAACTAACTGGAACCGTTAAAAAACTGACTGGAATTCGTTAAATAACTGACAGGAATCTGGAAACTAACTGGAATCTGTTAAATAACTGACTGGAAACTAACTGAAATTTGAAAATTACCTGGAGTCTTTGAAGAGTAGAGAGGGAAATATGGAGAGAAGTAGGTAGGGTAGAATTGTGGGAAAAGATTGGGAGGAGGGAGGGGATATTTATAGTATCAAAAAACTGGAAAAAAAACTTTTTTTTTTTTGCATTGTAGCCGTTTTTGGTCAGAAAAGTAACGGCCAAAAACTGACAAACTAGCCGTTTTGGACCTTTCTGGTCAACTAGCCGTTGGGAGGGGCCACACTGGCATTTATGGAAAAATCAGGTGCATAATGCATTTAGCCGGTTTAACCGTTAACCACCGGTCCGACCGCCGGTTATAACCGCCGGTCCAACCGGTTACTTAACCGACGGTTATAACCGCCAGTTTACCGGTTTGTGTAATCTCTAACCTTAACCGGACCGGCCCCATCCGGTTAACATCCGAAACGGTTGGCCGGTTAACCGGTTGGCCGGTTTTGACCGGCCGGTTAACCGCCGGTTAGCCGGTTCCGGTGGAGAATTGGACACGTCTAGCCCACTGTGCCTTCTCTGTTTCCCCAGTCCAGATTGGGCTTGGATGGGATGAATCGCTCCCTTTGGTGAGCATTTGGGTTATGACTTTGTGTCATATTTCCCTCTCTGGTTACTTAGTTCTATTGGTTATGGTTTGGTTTTCGGGATCCCGGCTTCAGCTATTTATGCTACACAGATGGTATTCTCAGATGGTTATGTTATTTCGGTAAACCTTGGCTTGGTATTCTCGTAGGAGTGTTTACTCCTACACTATGTGTTGTATGATGAGTTGGTCGTTATTTCCAACCGGTATGGGACAGTTGGCGATAGGGAGCCTCTCATGTTATGTGCTATATGCTATATGATTATTTGTTGATATAGTTTCTTTATGATTATCATATAAGCATGTAACGTAGCTGCATTTTAGTAGCTTACTGAGATTCATTCTCACCCTTTATTTGTTTACTGTTTTAGATAAAGGCAAATCCGGGGAATAGGATAATTGCACGGGAGGACGTCGTGGTGGTAAGAGTTTGGTATATGAGTTTTGTCAAGGTTACATTACTTAGATGTATAACCTTTTGGGTAGAGTTTCCTTGACTTTATCATCTTGTAACACCTATATTTTGGATAATGTCGGTGTATGTACATTTGTATAAAAGTTTGTAAGCCTTCGGGCTAAATACTTTCGTTTGTGAAATTTGTTTGAAAAAATTGTTTGAAAGTTAGTGGAAGTCTTTGAACTTCAGGTGTGGATTATGTTAAACTTTATGAAAATATATTTCGAAAGAAAATTCTAAAAATGTTTTATAACGTCTTCCAATCGTGTCCCGAGCGTGGGGCCAAGTAGGACCACGGGTCAGGGGCGCGACAGATATGTTTCTTTCATCTTGTATTTAATTTAATCAACATGCACGGATCCGGGCTCTTGGGTGTTTGATTTTATCTGTTTATTCCGCTGCGCATGATGCATCAAAACCCAACAGTGGTATCAAAGCCCCGTTCGTTGTTGATTATTTTAGTATATCATGTTGAAATTGTTTAATTCGATTATATGATATCTACATGATAATAAGATGAATGCGTGATTTGAGTTTTATATATGAGATATAAAGGTTTATGAGCATGAACATGGGGATTATGTGATTATTATATTGATTTGATCTATATGAATAATTGCTTGTTGGGATTATCAATAAATAATTAGATTATGTGTATTGATAATTTAGATCTAATTAATATATATATGGTACGCTTAGTCGCACACCTACTAAATTAGACCTAACTCGGCCACTAATAATGTAATTAGGGTAAGTCAGGGTCGATCCACGAAGAACGATGATTATTTGCGAACAGTCACTTGACCAGATTGGGGGTTTAATAGAGATTTTAATTAATTCCTAAGACGGGGAAATAAACTAAGATGATAAAAACAATGATTTAAAAGCACTTCAGATTGATCACTACCCCCGTCCTCTAATTCAATTTCATTGGTAATTCTTATTCTTCGTAAATCCTATTCACTTGATCACGAGATATATTGCAATCTCGGTCTCTTCTTACAGATTAGTCTATAGCAGTGGCACACTCACTATAAACCCTAATTAATAAATTAATCTAACTGGCACAGTCTAGATCGCAGAATTAATTGATTCAATTTAAGAGACTAAGATCAAGAACGCTTTCTAGGTTACTAGATAATCGTTTAATTTTGCCTACTCCCCGAATTGCTATGGCACATACACAATTCGTGGAGATGCTACGGTGAAAACCCTAATTCTGGCACAGAACAGAGAATTCTAGCATAGATCAAGAATAGAACTAATGGATTGGCCAAATCCACAAACCCTAAATATTAATCTAGATTCAGAACAAGCAAAATTATAATAGATTAACCAGGAGAATAAGAAAATTACCTCAATTGAATTAAAATAGGTTCAAGATCTCAACCCAAATTAATGGAGTTTAGTTCTCCATTAATGGTTACACAAAGCTTCAGAGAGAAAAAGAAAGAACGTAGTATTCAAAGTCCAGAGAGAGAATGTGATAACCTAATCGAATCCTCCTTCTAAAACTAATTCCTAAACTAATAATGACTCTTTTTAAAATCCCATAAAAATAGAATAATTAAAACTAAAAGAAAAACAAAAACAAAAACAAATTAACAAAGTGTGCCGAAAATCAGACAATGGGATGTCTTCAACATTTTGCAATTCAGTCCCTGAAGTCTTCATATTTGCAGTCCAGTCCTCAAACTTTCAGTAATTACAGTTTGGTCCCTGCAACTTTCAGAAATTCTCAGTTCGGTCCTATACTCCTCCGCTTCATGTTGACTTTGACTAGTCTTGATCCTTGAGACAAGACTTTGAAGCTCACCAAAAGATTACATCCGGAAAAATAATTAAATAAAACCGACTATTCTACCCCGGATTACAATAAAGCCCAACCATTACATAAATATCCCAAGTTACATCAGAACTAGTCTAAATTACATAAAAATGAATGAGAATACATAGGAAATTAATGGAAATAAAATATACAAAATCCGCCACATCAAATTCCCCAACGCTTAGACCATCTCGTCCCTGAGTAACATCCTAACCCCACTCTAAACTCCGGTCTAATCAGCGTAGCATGGGAGAAAATGACCCCTAATCTCCTCTAAGCCTCCAAGTCAAAAGTCAACAAACACAACCAACTCTCGGAGTATAAGAAACTCCGTCCCCATATAACTCCAGAAAATCAAATAAAGATCAATGGCCTTAGCCCGATACAAACTCCAAAATAGTGAAAACCCGTATCCGGACTAAGGCCCACTCATAAAAGCCACGGGGAACTAAAATATCCTAAATTTCCCCCACGCTAGTCTCACACTACAAGTCTCCTCCCTAAAAATAAGTTTTTGGTCGGGTAGTGGTCCCGCGTAAAACTCACCTCGTGTTTAGCACCAACACCTCCTTATAACTCCAAAAGCAAAACGAGGATTTCTATCCTATTACCCACTAACCGAACCTCCAACATCAAAAATGTCCTACCCGAGACTCCGAACCTCCCTTATGTCGCGAATCACCGGTGAATAAAAGATAACATCACTCAAAATCTCACCTTTTTCCTAAGCGCCCTTTCGGGTTTTCACTTAGCCTCTCTATTTTTTTTTATTTTTTTTATTGCACACCCTTGTTTTTGCCTAGACCGCCCTTTCGGGTTTTCAATCTAGCGGGCTTCTTTTCTTGTGCAATATTTTTTTTTTTAAAGAAATTTAAAAGAAAAACTAACTAGCTATCTAGAAATAAAATGCATACTATACAACTACAAACCCGTCCCCACGCTTAAACTACACAGTGTCCTCAATGTGTGCAACAATAAAAATATAGGACAGTTTAAACGTAAGGGAAAGGAAGAAAGGTACCATCACTCTTGCTGCTGCTGAGACCCGGAGGCCTCACCTGAAGAACGGGCTTCACGGGACTCGCGCCTCCTCATCCTAGCCGCTCTCCTATTAGCCATCATCGTGTGCAACTGTTCCGGAAGAGGCGTATAGATCCGAGGTTCTGGCTGCTGAATCCACAGCTCCATCTGACGCTGTCGTCCGAAGATAGTGGTCACATGATCCTCCAACGCCTCAAGTCGGTCAGAGAACTCAGCCCATCTCCTATCCTCAAGTGCATGCCTCTCCTGCAACAGTCTCATAATCGCCGCATAACCAACCTCCTGCTACTCCGGGACTCTAACCTCAGTAACTGCCAACTTTCCCCGGTTTTTTCTTAGGACATTATCCTCAGGATACCGCCCATCCCAATCATTCACTCCATCCATCCGCCAGTCTTTCGGTTTATCACCGCTCGGAAAAACTGCCCCCCTATGGCACCGAATCGGAATGTTGTTGTCCCATACTCAAATGTCAAGGATTGATCATCTCGAATGATTGTTTTGAAACGCTCATACCGAGTCAGGAAAAAGAAATCATAGAATTCCGGTGCCCCGAGAAACTCTGCTGAAGCTGGGGGGGTTTTCGCATACTTCCCAAGCAAAAGAGTAATCATACCCCCCACCGGTATACAACCACCTGGCTTAGATACAAATTTGTCACACCTTATAAGAAAACTGTCGACCCAATCCGGAATGGAGGCGGCCTCAGGAATTACCATTCTCATCATTGCAATATCAAAGCGATTCAGTTTGGTCAACTCTTTTTTCCCCAGAAAAGTCATAGATAGACCCCTGAAGAATAACGCCCACGCAGGGTGAGTGAGGTACTTTGATGTGAGAAAGGGCTTGTGCATCGGCTTCCCAGTCAACTCAAAGAAAAACTTATCCACCAATTCGTCATTTTCAAGAAACTCGCCTTTGGGTTCTTGCACCCCAAACGACTTCCTGATATCCCTATAACTCAACTCCCTCACTTTATCATTAAGATTAAACCGAATGCTCCTTTCCCCATTCACTACAACCCGCTCAAAAGTAGACAGGAATTCTAAGGTGAATCTCCTATACACCGGTGCGCTCTTCCCTAAAAAATTCTCAATACCACTCATTTGCATCAACTGACGTACCGGAGCATCAAGACCCAATTGTTCAAGAACAGTTACATCCAAAAATTTTGTTACTATAATCTTTCGGCTCGGTCTATCTAGTTTTATCCATTTCTCCTTTTGATCCGCCGTCAAGGTTTTCAAACCCATGTAATTATTCTCCTCAAGCGAATTAACTTCCCCGGAAGGGGTAGGCAAAGGCTCCTCTTCCCTAGCCCGCTTTTTACCTCCCGCACTTGATTTACCCGTCACCACCATAATGGGCAATTCACAATGACAAACACCACCAACAATTTACCAACCACACAACCCACAAAAACAATAACAACTCCCCAACAATGTCCACCGAAACCACACAATCACCACCCACCAATTTCAACACAATATCAATTTATTCACACTATCAGCGCTCACCATTCACTCACCAATAACAATTGAGCAATAATATTAATACCAAAATCACACAACCTCAACATAACCACAAAACTAGCACAATGCACAACCAATCCTCCTCAACTGCACCCAACAAATTAAGAGCAAGGAAAGATGAGAATTGTTACCTTCTAATGCTCCAATAATGACCAACAATACTCCTTGTCCCTCCTAGATTGCTCCAAGATAAGCCCCAAAATTCGAATTCTAGGGTTCTTGAAATTGGACTTCAAATTCGAAATTGAAGGTTAAAATGGTGATTGAAAGTGATTTTGGGGTTGGGGATGCTGTTTTAATGGAGGTGAGGTGCCGGTGGTGATGGTAGTAGGGAGGAAAGGCGGCCGAATTCAGGGGGGTGTTGCCGGAATTGAGACCGGCCGGCGGGGGAGATTTCCGGCGGTTTGGATCTGGAAAGAGAGAGAAAGAAGGAGCGAGAGATAGAAAGAGAGACTGTGAGGGAGAGAGAGAGAGACCGTGAGGGAATGAGGGGTCGCCAGCGGTTAATGGCCGGCGTGACTGGTGGTGAAGACGAAGAAAGAGAGAGAGAGAGACCTGGTGAGGGGGAGGGGAACGTGAGGGAGTTACTGTGAGGGAGGGGGGATCGCCGGCGTGAATGGAGGGTGCCGGCGGTTCAATGGAGGGGAAGGAGAGAGAGAGAGAGAGAGAGAGAGAAAGAGAGAAACCGTGAGGGAGGGGGGAACGGGATGGGAGAGAGAGAAGACGACTGGGAGAGGGTTTTTTTTTTTTTTTTTCATTCATTGTGGCCAGCTCTTGTGCCACAAGAATTGAGCACTTGTGGCACAAGAACTGGATGAAATTTCCCCTTCCCTTTTTTTTTTTTTTTTTTTTTTTTTGGCCAGCCCTTGTGACACAAGAATTGAGCACTTGTGGCACAAGGACTGGATGATTTTTTTATTTTTTTTTTAGGCCTGCTTCGCTTTGACCAAGTGTACGCCCATGCCATGATTTCCTGTAACAACAAAAACAAAAAGATACCCTTCAGTAGCACCAATTCGATATAATAATTAAAATCTAAAGCATAATGTACACAATAACCCATAAAATAAGCAATTAAATTCCGGGTTGCCTCCCGGTTAGCCGCCCTTCTTTACCGTCTTTAGCTAGACCAAATGCCGGGAAAACACCCGGCATGCATCAAAGTTTAAAGTCTTTGACAAGACTCGGACCCGAAGCTATCAAACATATACCGGGTCTTGGAGATCAACCACCTCCAAATCCGCGGTATTCACGACTTCGTTCTCAAAATACGGTTTTAACCGTTGACCATTAACTTTGAATCCTTTGTCCTCATTAGGACTAGAGATTACCACCGTCCCAAGCGGGGACACCTCCCTCACCACATAAGGGCCGGTCCACCGAGACCTCAACTTGCCCGGAAACAAACGAAGATGGGAATTAAAAAGAAGGACCTTTTGACCAACCTTAAAGTCATTTCTAATGATCATTTTATCATGCCATATCTTCGCTCGCTCCTTATAAAGGAGGTTATTCTCATAGGCATCTCTCCTAATCTTATCCAACTCACTCAAATGCAATTTTCGCTCCTCACCGGAACCCTCTAAGTTCAAATTGAACTTTTTTACCGCCCAATAGGCTTTGTGTTCAAGCTCCACCGGTAAATGGCAAGGTTTACCAAACACCAATCGATATGGTGACATACCAATCGGTGTCTTATATGCCATCCGGTAAGCCCACAACACATCATCAAGCCTTTGACTCCAATCCTTCCTATTCGGGTTCACAGTTTTTTCAAGGATGGATTTTATCTCTCTATTGGACACCTCAGCTTGGCCATTTGTTTGGGGATGATAAGCAGTCGACACCTTATGGGTGATATGATATCTCTTGACTAGAGCTTCGACTGTCTTATTGCAAAAATGGGTCCCCCTATCACTAATAATGGCCCTTGGCATCCCAAACCGACACAGAATGTTGCTCCTAAGGAAGTTGACCACTATTTTTGAATCATCGGTGCGGGTAGGGATGGCTTCCACCCATTTAGACACATAGTCCACCGCAAGAAAAATGTACACAAACCCACAAGAATTAGGGAACGGGCCCATAAAGTCTATCCCCCACACATCAAAGATTTCACAATTCACAATGAGGGTTTGTGGCATTTCATCACGGCGCCCAATATTACCAACCCTTTGGCACCTATCACAAGTCTGACAAAAAGTGACCGCATCCCGGAACAAAGTTGGCCAAAAGAAGCCACAATCCAAGACTTTCCTAGCGGTCTTTTTTCGCACCAAAATGACCACCACACGCATACTCATGACAGAATTTGAGAATAGAGGATACCTCACTATCGGGAATACACCTCCGAATGACTTGGTCAGCACAATGCCTCCACAAGTTGGGCTCATCCCAAACATAATATTTGGCATCACTACGGACTTTGTCTCTTTTCGATTTTGACATCCCCGAAGGGAATTTATTCGAGACAAGAAAATTGACCAAGTGCGCATACCAAGGGGCCACTGAATTAACTGCCCAAAGAACCTCATCAGGAAACTCACCCCGGATTGGGGCTTGTTTATAAGGTTTCTCCTCCTCCATTACAAGGCGACTCAAATGGTCGGCAACTAGATTTTCAGCCCCCTTTTTGTCCTTAACCTCTATGTCAAACTCACTCAACAAGAGAATCCACCGAATGAGTCTCGGTTTAGCCTCTTTTTTAGACATTAAATACTTAAGAGCAGCGTGGTCGGTATAAACAATGATTTTAGTGCCCAACAAGTAGGACCTAAATTTCTCTAGTGCAAAAACTACCGCCAACATCTCTTTTTCAGTAGTGGAGTAATTTCTTTGTGCCCCATTCAAGGTCATAGACGCATAATAAATCACATGCGAGGCACGCTCCACTTTTTGACCCAAAACCGCCCCCACGGCATAATCACTAGCATCACACATGATCTCAAAGGGACGAGACCAATCGGGTGCTTGAATAATGGGGGTAGTTGTCAACCTAGACTTCAACTCATTAATAGATTGCTTGCAATTATCATCAAAATTAAAATCAACCTCTTTTTGCAACAGGGTGCATAGAGGTGAAGCAGTCTTTGAAAAGTCCTTAATGAACCTCCGGTAAAACCCGGCATGACCAAGGAAAGACCGGACTTCACGCACATTGGTCGGGTAAGGAAGTGAAGAAATGGCATCAATCTTAGCTTTGTCAACTTCGATACCCTTTTTCGACACAACATGACCCAACACAATGCCTTGCTCGACCATAAAGTGACATTTTTCAAAATTTAAGACCAAATTGGTTTCAATGCACCTATCCAACACTAGTCCTAAATGAGCAAGGCATTCATCAAACGAGTCTCCATGGACAGTGAATCATCCATGAAAACTTCCATAAACTTTTCCACAAAATCTGAGAAATATACTCATCATGCACCTTTGAAAAGTCCCAGGTGCATTACACAATCCAAAAGGCGCCCTCCGATAGGCAAAGGTGCCGAAGGGGCAAGTAAATGTAGTTTTCTCTTGGTCTTCCGGGGCAATAGGTATTTGAAAATACCCAGAAAAACCTTCGAGAAAACAAAAATACGCCCTTCCGGCTAACCTTTCCAACATCTGATCAATAAAGGGGAGGGGGAAGTGGTCTTTACGAGTTACCTCATTTAGTCTCCGTAGATCAATACACACGCGAATTCCCGTTTGCTCCCGGGTTGGAACCATCTCTCCCTTTTGATTACGGGAGACCGTGATCCCGCCCCTCTTGGGCACACACTGTGTGGGGCTCACCCACTTGCTGTCGGAGATGGGATAGATGATCCCCATCTGTAGTAGCTTCAGGACCTCCTTCTTCACCGCCTCCATCATTGGCGGGTTAAGCCTCCTCTGTGGTTGCCTCACCGGCTTCGCATCATCCTCTAGGTTGATCCGGTGCATACATAAGGATGGACTAATGCCCTTGAGATCGGCAATAGTCCAACCAATCGCAGATTTCCGCTCCCGGATCACCTCCATCAACCTCTTCTCTTGATCCGCTGTCAAACTACTAGAAATCACCACCAGAAGCGTCTCTCCCTCACCTAAATAGGCATACTTAAGGTGCTCAGGGAGGACCTTCAACTCAAGCTCCGGTGCCTTCTCTATAGATGGCACAAGCTTCTCCAACAGAACCTCTAGCTTCATCTGACCATGACCCGGCGTGGTAGCAAACATAGCACTCTCTGTAAGACCCATGACTGCTTCCTTAATAGAATCCGATATGTCAAACTCCAAATTAGCATACCCCAAAGCGTTCTCTAACGCGGTCTTGATATCATCATCTCCATTAGACACCTCAAATACCTCCTCTACCAATGGCTCGATCATATCGATGAAACACAATGACTTTGAGTCCTTAGGGTATTTCATAGAGTCAAAGATGTTGAACTCCATTACTTGCCCATCAAACTCCATGGTAAGTGAACCGTTAGCCACATCGAGCTTGGTCCGAGCAGTCGACATAAAAGGCCTCCCCAACAATATGGGAGCCTTTGGATCCGTCTCCATCTCAAGAACATAAAAATCCGCCGGGAAAATCATCTTACCAACCCGGACTAGAAAATCCTCCACCAATCCCTTCGGGTAGGCATTAGACCTATCCGCCAACTATATCACAACTCTGGTATCCTGCAGTAGCCCCAACTTAAGAGTTTCAAACAACGCATAGGGCATGACGTTGATTGAAGCCCCCAAGTCCAACATGGCCTTATGCTCAGAAGCATCCCCCAAAGTAACTGGAATCACGAACATCCCTGGGTCACTGCACTTCTTAGGCATTTTCCTCTGATACACTGCAGACACATGCTCACTAACCTTAACCTTCTTTTTACTCATTTCCTTCTGATTCCTCTTCATAGTACACAACTCTTTCAAAAACTTCGCATACCTCGGGACAGTCTGAAGAAGATCCAAGAACGGAATATTCACCTCCAACCTCTTGAAAGTATCGTAAATAGCCTTGTCAGGCCCCGGCTTTCGATGTTCTTTCAAGGCCTCCGGGAATGGAACTTCAGGCTCATATACAGGAGCCTTAACCTCTGGTGTAGTCTCTGTCTGAACTGGTGCCTTCTGTACTGGCTCTGCAATCTCAACCTTTGCCTCCGGTTCCTCATCTACAACCTTATCCTGCAGCTCCTTACCATTGCGAAGAGTGATCGCACATGCACTCTGCTTAGGATTCGGTTCAGTCTGTGACGGAAACTTCCTCGAATCCCTAGCCTCTATCCGTCCCACTGCATCAGCTACCTGACCCATCTGTTTCTCCAAGTTACCTATGCTCGCATCGATGCGCTGCTGATACTGCTGAAAGTTCTGGTTCATGGTGCTAACACTCTGAGCCAAAGAATTCAGTAATGCCTTTGTAGACTGTCCCGGAGCATTCTGCTACTGCGGCTGCTGCTGCTGTTGCTGTGGCGGTCTATAAGAGTTGAACTGATTACCCTGGTACTGCTGCTGCTGATAACCCTGCTGATTACCAAACTGCTGTCCCTGACCCCCCGGCTGATTCTGCTGCTGACATGTACCCCATCTGAAATTAGGATGATTTCTCCAGTTGGGGTTATAGGTATTACCCATCGGTCTCTGTCCCTGCTGCGCAAACCCAGCTGCATTAACATCCTCCATCTCGCCCGTCTGCAGAGACGGACACGAATCTGTAGGGTGTGTAATGTCATAACAAATCCCACACGATTTCGGTGTCTGTCCTAGAACCAACTGCTTTACCATACCCTTGAGATCCTCCATATTCGTCTCAAACTTACTGGACACCCCACTGTAAGAACCCGCTGCGCTAACCTATCTCACATTAGACCTCTTGCCATGGGTCCTCGTACTCTTAGCTAGCTCCTCGATCAACCTCTTAGCTTCCTCGGTAGTCTTGTTCAGAATGCTTCCCCCACAGCACGAATCCACTAGCCGTTTATCCTGAATAGTCAATCCCCCATGAAAATAGACAATCAACTGATCCTCAGTAAACCCATGATACGGGCAACTCCTACAAAGCTTGTGGAAGCGGTTGTAGTAGTCATATAGGGTCTCATCAGCCTTCTGCTCCATAGTACTGATGTCTCTCTTCATCACATTTATCTGATCCTGAGGGAAAAACTCTTCCAAGAATGCTTCTTTCATCTGCTGCCATGTCGTGATGCTGTTGGGTGGCAAATGATAGTACCACCCATTCGCGTTATCTTTCAGTGTGAAAGAAAACACCCTCAACAATAGCTGCTCGATCGGAAGCGCTGCTGGCTTCATACTCTGACAGATTTGCACAAACTGTGATATGTGCTGATTAGGATCTTCTCCGGGCATCCCTGTGAAGTGCGGTAGCAAGTTCAGTAGCCCCGGCTTCAACTCAAATGTCACTCCGGCAGGTAAGGCAGGGAATTGGACAGCATGTGGTTGCTCATTCCAATTCGGGGCAGTCCTTTGCCTCAATGTCTGTGGTGGTACTGCTTGTCTACCTCCTGCGCCACCAGCATTAGCATTATCTTCACCAGCGCCACCACCAGCGTTACCCTGACCTTGTTGCGCCATATCTTCAGCCAACAAAATTGCCTTGTATCTCCTACTTTGATGTCGTCCTTTCCTGAAAGACCTTTCGATTTCTGGATCAAATGGTACAATCAAATCGTTAGTAGAACGGGTGTGGACCATACACGGTTCCACACTACAAGATAATAAGCAATAAAGATAACTAGAAATATAGCAAGTAAACAACTAAAAAAAAAATGATAAAAAGAAAATAAAATAAAAAGAACGCAAACAATAACACCGTTCCCCGGCAACGGCGCCAAAATTTGGTAGGCTTAATCGCACACCTACTAAATTAGACCTAACTCGGCCACTAATAATGTAATTAGGGCAAGTCATGGTCGATCCACGAAGAACGATGATTATTTGCGAACAGTCACTTGACCAGATTGGGGGTTTAATAGAGATTTTAATTAATTCCTAAGACGGGGAAATAAACTAAGATGATAAAAACAATGATTTAAAAGCACTTCAGATTGATCACTATCCCCGTCCTCTAATTCAATTTCATTGGTACTTCTTATTCTTCGTAAATCCTATTCACTTGATCACGAGATATATTGCAATCTCTGTCTCTTCTTACAGATTAGTCTATAGCAGTGGCACACTCACTATAAACCCTAATTAATAAATTAATCTAACTGGCACAGTCTAGATCGCAGAATTAATTGATTCAATTTAAGAGACTAAGATCAAGAACGCTTTCTAGGTTACTAGATAATCGTTTAATTTTGCCTACTCCCCGAATTGCTATGGCACATACACAATTCGTGGAGATGCTACGGTGAAAACCCTAATTCTGGCACAGAACAGAGAATTCTAGCATAGATCAAGAAATAGAACTAATGGATTGGCCAAATCCACAAACCCTAAATATTAATCTAGATTCAGAACAAGCAAAATTATAAATAGATTAACCAGGAGAATAAGAAAATTACCTCAATTGAATTAAAATAGGTTCAAGATCTCAACCCAAAGTAATGGAGTTTAGTTCTCCATTAATGGTTACATAAAGCTTCAGAGAGAAAAAGAAAGAACGTAGTATTCAAAGTACAAGGAGAGAGTGTGATAACCTAATCTAATCCTCCTTCTAAAACTAATTCCTAAACTAATAATGACTCTTTTTAAAATCCCATAAAAATAGAATAATTAAAACTAAAAGAAAAACAAAAACAAAAACAAATTAACAAAGTGTGCCGAAAATCAGACAATGGGATGTCTTCAACATTTTGCAATTCAGTCCCTGAAGTCTTCATATTTGCAGTCCAGTCCTCAAACTTTCAGTAATTATAGTTTGGTCCCTGCAACTTCCAGAAATTCTCAGTTCGGTCCTATACTCCTCCGCTTCATGTTGACTTTGACTTTGACTAGTCTTGATCCTTGAGACAAGACTTTGAAGCTCACCAAAAGATTACATCCGAAAAAATAATTAAATAAAACCGACTATTCTACCCCGGATTACAATAAAGCCCAACCATTACATAAATATCTCAAGTTACATCAAAACTAGTCTAAATTACATCAAAATGAATGAGAATACATAGGAAATTAAGGGAAATAAAATATACAAAATCCGCCACATCAATATAATAAATTGTTTATTCATGATATTGAATAGATCTAATTAAATTCGTAATATGTAAATTCATGTTTCTGTAATCTGATTATGTATAAACATGATATTGGATTTGGTCGAATTTCTGAAATTCTGAAAAAAACTGAAAATCTGGGATCCTACCAATGGATCCGTACGGATGGTTTGGGTGGTGCCAAAACTGATCCGTACGGATAGTTTGGAAATTCCCAGATTTGATTCTGTTTTCTGGTGTTCAGATTATTCTGTAAATTGTTTACAGAATTTGAATCTGGAAACTGAAAACTGCTTTCAGACGGCTGGTTTCCGAAACCGTATTTCCTGAAACAGTTTTCGGCCGAATAATTCAAAAGGAATTGCAGAAATCAGAGTTCTAAAGAGTTTAGAACTGCTGTAATCTGTGAGATTAAGAGACAATGAAAGATCTTGAAACAAGTATCCAATCTATACGGGAATGTGGATGCCTTTTGGCTTAGTTTCGACCGTATAGAGAAGTTGCTTGGTTTCTTGATCTTAGCACGGAAATGTGGATGCCTTTTGGCTTAGTTTCGGCCGTGCGGTTTGTGCTTTCAATTTCAAGATGCTCTGTGGTGACCGGTTTGGAAAATTCTGATTCTAATCTTTTTCAGATGGCTGGTTTTGGAAACCGTGTTTCCTGAAACAGATTTAAGTTCAGAAGTCCAAACTGTTAATGAGATCAGAATCTTAAAGGAGTTTAAGATTGGCGTAATCTCAAAGTTTCAGAATTACCCCTATACAAAGTGTAAATCGTTTGCAAGAGAAGGAAACTATATTTGGATTAATTCATTGCATGGACCAATGGCAGGCTTACGCCTTGTTTTTGGGAATGCGAATGAAATATTCAATCTGTAAATTGTTTACAGATAATTTAGATTCCGTCCCCATTATGTTGCTTCATAATTAAATCACAAGATTTTGCTTCTGTTAATTAATTGGATTAGTTAACATCATTATGCAAAGACTACATTATATTATGTTTGACATAATTAAATATATGATGCATATCTCTAAGCAAATAAACCTTCTTAAAACTTAAGTCAAGTGCCAATCCATGATTAAAACACTTGTGAGTACATGGGTAGTTTTATGTGGGTTACGCCCTAGCGTAGGCGCATTAATTCTATTCATCTATGAGCAAGATGAGTGAATCAGAGTTTCCTATACGTTTAAAATGGTTTGACTTAATTGGGCTATCAAAACAGTTTTGGGCCTAAGGCACATATGAGATTAAAACATGTTTGACATAAGATGTCTAACAATCTCATGAAAGATCTAAGAGTCACAAATGATGTGATTGATAAAGAGTTATCTACCTAAATAACTTGATTTTGAGCAGTCGTGCCCTAGCCGACTCAAAGTTGGGTGAAATACGGATCTTAGCCTACTTAAATTATATTATACAATTGTTGTATTTGAAGGTGTATAATTTAGTGGGAGTATTTATGAAATACATTAAATGTCTCTAAATGATAATGGTATGAAATATATGTGTATATTTATTTGCATATTTCGTAGAATGTCTTAAACTATAATCATGTGCAATTACTGCGATTGACCCCACTTTAAGAAGAATAAGATTAACTTCCATGACCTAGTCATGAGCTTAAGAATTGTTCTAAAGCAAGATCGGAAGTTATGAATTCTTAATAAATCATATTCCTAAGAAACCTAATGCCTTAAGGGTGGACAAAGACATTGATTAGAAACATGTGGATGATTCTATAGATGTCAATCGTCCTAAGACTTGCCATCATGTGTTTGAAACTTTAGAAGTATCTAAAACGTATGAATGCTTATGCGATAAGCAATCTCATAGGAAACGTTCCTACAAGCAAGAGAGGCAAATAAAGTTTGAGATTGATTAGAGCCTAACATTCATGTGATGAATGAAAGGTATGTTAATAAGTTCTCATGTTTTGAACATAGAGAAACATATTAATTACCTTAGTTGGCTTGGTTATCATGTTAGTTTGGAACTAACAAACGGATTTGATATCAATTCATAAGCGACATTTGATGTTTAAAATGCTATGTCTTAATATCAAATGGAAACATTCTCAAACTCTAAAGGTTAATAAGGACAAGGATTTAAGATAAATGCAAGATAAAAGTTGTCAAGCCTAAAAGGAAATATTTGTGACAAAACCTAAAATCCAAATAATGTAATTTGTACCTTGGCAATAGGATTGACCGTTGGTGAAATTACAATTTGAATTAAAAGATCAAAAGGAAGGGTAGTTGGACTACCACTTCAAGTATTTATGTTAAAATTTCTACTTGTAAGGGTAAAGATTAACCTATGTAGCAATAATGATGCAATGGTTGCAACATTAATCATAGGAACTTGCGAAGTGTCTTTACCTAATAAGTTCATATTTGTTTTGAACAAATGGTGCTATGTTCTTATTTTAAGTATAAATATTATTTTGGTTTCTTCATTAAAAGATTATGGATATTTCTTATTTCGAATAAGAAAGTGTTCCATTAAATATGATTTACCTTATTGTATTGCTAATCATATAATGGGACTTAATATCCTTATCTTGGAAGAACAAAATAATGAGCATAACGTAAATAATGGAAATCTGAATATAAGGATGTAATCGTTACATTCTTAAAAAGCATTAATGTCTATATCAAATGATAAGAAACACATATCTAAAATTCTATGAGACGGACTTTTAAATTCATATGATTTAGAATCATGTGATAGATGTGAATCTTAGAAATTGTTTAAGACATCTTTTACTAATAGTAGTAAGAGGAAGTACTCTTTTGAACTTATACATTTTGATGTATGTAGTTTATTAAAGTACCAATGCTAGAAAGGATTTCAACACCTCATGGCAAAAGTATTGATGTACTCTGATTAGATCAAAGTAATGAATATTTGAGCCTTGGACTCGATGAGAATTCTGCAGAAAGTCTGCAATTTAAGAAAAACAGAATCTGGAAACAGCAGCCGTACGGATGATGTTCCAGAAGTTTACAGATTGTCTGTAAAATGCAGTTTTTCGCCTCATGATAAGTCAAACTGATTTTTAATTAACCCTCTGGATTATGTGCTGGAAACAGCTGCGCTTACACTAAATTGAGATTCATCTAAGATGGTTCGACTGATGCCATATGAGATATGGAATGAAAGAAAACTTGGTTTGTCTTTCATAAAGATTTATGATGTGATGCTTTTGAGAAAAGTGTTGTCTGGGACAAAATCACACCTAAATATTATAAATGTAATTCCATGGGATATCTTAATGATATTGATTTTACACCATTTAAAGAGTACAAATCGTTTGTTACTCTAAATAGCATTTTCTAGATAAATCGTTTATCTCTAAAGAACTAGTGGGAGTAAAATGTATCTCGAAGAGTTCGAGACCCAGAAAATGACATGGAACCTAAGATGGAAGTTGAATAAAGTTTCACAAGGAGTTGTGGAAATTCGTTCAAGTATACACAAGAAATTTGCATAACTGATAGGATACTATCTATAACAAGAAATATTGATTTCTAGTAATAGAAACTAATAGGGAAGATATCATTGCGAATGATTGACCTATTACCTATCAAGATGCAAAGTCCGCTCTGGATTTGGATCAATGACTTGGAGTCATAAAGTCTAAAAGTGCAATCCATGTATCATAATTAAGTTTCGAACTTGATTGTTCTACCCTAAGGCTTAAAAACCATAGGATAGAAAATGAGTTTTCTTGGAGAAAACGGACATGGATCGCAAGGTGCATACTGATAAAGCACGACTAATTGAGAAAAGTTAATTCATAATGTTAATTATGATGAAACTTCATCACCCGTAGTCATGCTTAATGTTATTAGAATTCTAATTGTCATGACTTCATATTTCGAATATGTAATATGACAGATGGATGTCAAAACTATATTCCTTAACATAAACTTACATTAGGATGTGTTTGATACAACCTAAAAGTTTTGATTGATCCATAAAATTCTAATAAAATATGCTAGTTGCATAAATCCATGAGATGGATTGAAGCAAACTACTTGGAGTGAAATTTCATTTTGATGTAGTATTTAAAGAGTTTGAATTCATCAAAGATGAGACTTGTGATTATAATAAATTTAGTGGGAGCGTAATATTATTCCTAGTCATATATATATGTTGTTGACATATAATTCATTCTGAAAGAGTTTCTAAATGAAAGACTTGGATAAAAGCCACCTATATCATTGGAATTTAGATTTATGAAGATAAGTCTAAAACGTTGTTTGGTTAAAGTCAAAGTACTAGTAAAGACAAGATAGTGAAAAGTTCACTATGCAAGACTCTTGGAGAGGTTACTTATGAAAGTCGAATGAGCAAGAGTACATGATTAGGATTCCATATGCTTTGGCAATTGAATCTATCATGTAAGCCATGCTAATGTACTAAGACCGGATGTCTCATATACTTGGAGTATGATGAGATAATACCAATCGGATCCTAGTGAAAGTCACTAGTTAAGAAACGCTCTTATGCTCTCTAAAAGGAACTAAAGGAGGCGTTCTTGATCTTTGATGGAGTGAAAGATGATCTTGTAATAGTTACATAGATGCATTCTTATAAACCAACAAAGATAAATATTGCAGTATAAATACATGTTTACGTCTAATAATGGTGTTAGAAGAGTTCTAAATGGACCATTACTATTCTACAAAAGGTTGAGTATCTAGTGGCATGAGATGCAACTAGAAAAATGTTAAGATTAAGATTCTAATTAGTAAACTAGAAATCGTTTCTAGTGTCACTAATTTAATGTACCTTCATTGTGTCAATAATCATTATTACACAAGTCAAGGGACTAATATCTTATCTAGACATATACTCAGACATTTCTATCTTACTCGAGAAATCGTCAAAGATGGGAGATGTCAAAATATGCAAAATACCTCATGATAATAACAAGGATAATTATCCTACATAAGCTCGTTTGCAATTATGATGGAGATCATAACTAAGCTCAATGGATATTGGATACGCGTTGATTGGGCCTAGTGCAAGTGGGAGATTGTTGGATATTATGCCCTAGGCCCTTGAGAAAGGCATATGCGTTATATCATAGCTTCATTGTTATAGAGATAACAAACCTGATTATTATATCTTTTGCATGTTTATTATAATGATCATTGTCCCTAGCACTTATGAAGGGCTAGCATGAGTTTAATTGATAATCATATGATAATTATAGCGCATAAGATGCGGATTAAACTTGTGGGTACATGTTGGAGAACAAGTACTGGATAGACCCGTTATGAGATTTATGTCATGGTTAAATGTCATAATTAAATCTCATAATAGTTATATCATTTATCCTTAGACCTGAGATTATCATAGTCTTCCACATAATGAACATTATGTTTGACGTACTCAAATGCTACACCTAACCGGGTGGTTATAAAGGCTACGATTGGCATAATCGGATTCCTTTAGGGAAGAATGATAAGTCAAGATGGGATTTCTCCCTCTCTCAAGAGAGATATCTGCTTGGCCACTCGATGAGTGAGATTGATAATAGTGTACGGCCGTACCTAAATGAATTGAAGCGTTCAATGTTATTTACTCATATCAATCTACTCGAGATCGAGAAAGCATTGGACAACATAAGTTGACGTGGACCATGACTTATGTCCAATATGATATCGTGTGACAAAGGGATTGCGATATGTTCTATAAGGTTACTTTTGGCTTTCAAAGTTATACTAATTGGGTAGTCATAATGGCTTGCTAGAGTCTGCTTATGACTTACGGGTTCTGACTCGTTGCCAACTTAGTATAATCCTATTGGGTCACACACAATAGAACGGATTGAATAAGGCACAGAAAACGGGAAAAACTGGATCCTGCTGGAAGGATCCGTACGGATGGTTTGGGAGCCACCCAACTAATCCGTACGGATGGTTTGTCCAGACGGAAAACAGTTTGTTCAGATCTCTTGTTTGACAAGGAATTCTGATCCCAAAAGGAATTAGGTTTATACCCTATTATATATGTGTGCAGTCGGGTTTGAGAAACCTAATGGTTGATTTTAGAAATCATAACATGTTGTTTGAGAAACAATTACACACATATAGAGAGGATTATTAGTTTTGAGATTTAGAATCATCATAACTCAATAATCAATGAAGCAAAATAATTCTTACAAAGAAATCGTTTCTTCATCAAGCCTTGGGTCTAGCAATCCAGATCAAGAAGGTGTTCTTGATATCCGTTCGACGTGTGGATACCGATAGAGGGTGTTTGCTTTAACACCTTAAAATCCGTGTTCATAGATTCGATCTTCAAGGGTATGTTTCTTTCATCTTGTATTTAATTTAATCAACATGCACGGATCCGGGGCTCTTGAGTGTTTGATTTTATCTGTTTATTCCGCTGCGCATGATGCATCAAAACCCAACACTTCTGACCAGCCATCAAAGTGCACGTCAAGAAAGGCAAGGGCGTCATTCTGGGGATCCTCTGCTGGATCGCGAACTGCCTGGTAACCCGGTCAGGCATATACGCTTCAGTGATGTCTAAGAAGCGTATAATCCCTCTGAAGTATGATACCAGCAGAAGCGTGTCTACTCCGGTACCATAAGGAGTCCAACAAACCTATAACCCACTTTGTTAGGCAACGTCAACAGAATACTCCCTCCGTCCCAGTTAAAGTGGCACCAGTGCCACTTTCACGGGGACGGAGGGAGTATAACAATTTATAACAATTTAAATATAAATAACTCACCCTCTCAACATGCATCGTGTCTAGGGTGCGGCGATACATCAGTAGATGCTCCATCTCCCTTCCATCTCTATCCCTGCGTGACCATTTAAGGGCTCTCGGCTGCCCCTCCTGCCATTGCGGGTTCAAAAGTCGCCGGAAGTCCGGGAAGTACTCGTATATCCAGTCTTAAAATGTATGTAAATAATGTTACAAAATAAAATACTCCCTCCGTCCCAAAATATATGTTGTTTTAGAGGTTTGCACACATATTAATAAATGTAATTATTACTTGTAAAAAAGACTCAATCACCCCTATAAAAGTTCAACTACCAATTAAATGAAATGTTGGGATAGAGGGAGTATTAAAGAAATATTAAATATTACCTCTAGCAGAGTCGAACAACCACCTATCTGAGCGCATCCGGATCTGGACGCCTTCCCCAACTCGCGGTACAAGTACGTCAAAGCAGTTGATCCCCAGGCGAGACGCCCCACTCTTGGAAGATCCATGCACAGTGAAAGATAGGCTGCAGGCATCTTATCCTGACTCTTGTCCACGAACAACGTGCAACCCAAGAGGAACATGATATAAGTAGAAGCACGCTGGTCATCTATCATGGCTGAACGGGTCTGAAAGGCAAGCCGGAGGTCATGTAATGTGTAGGACGTGCCCCTCAGACAGCCGATGAGGTGTCTCTGGATCTCGTCTAGGTCAGGCTCTGGATCCGCCTTCCTAACATGAATACCTAGACAGCTGATACCTATAAATTGAAAATGAAAAAAATAATAAAATTGATAAAATTTATGAAATTGATAAAAGTATATAACAACAATATACCTAGAATATGAGTGACGTTATGCATCGTGATCGTCATCTCCCCCCACGGCATGTGCAACGTGTTAGTCTCAGGAGACCACCGTTCCACAAATGCCGTTAGCAGCGTCGAGCTAGTCCGGCGAATGGTGGTATCATGCGGGTGCTGGATACCCGATGCATCAGCTGCAGTCAACCAAGCTCTATCATCCTCTGCCAGATTAGCACGCGAGAACCTGTTGATTCCAAACAAAACATTATAATTAATACTCCCTCCGTTCCAAAAAAACAGTCCCATTTTGATTTTTTGTGGTGAACAAAAATGAACTTTGACCAAACATTGGTGTCGATTTAATGATCACAATGAAATTATAGAAATTGTTATTGATAAATCACTTAAAGATTTATCAACTACAATTTTTAGAATTTCACAATAATGATTAGATTAACACCAATGTTTCGTCAAAGTTTATTTTTGTTCACCACAAAAAGTCAAAATGAGGCTGTTTTTCTCGAACGGAGGGAGTAACACACTAAAAACAATTAATAAAACTATTTATAAACAAATAGCTTACCTATCTAGATGCTGCTGTCTGGTATGGAACTTCACCACTGGACAAGTGGGGTTGCCCCATGGGCTCGGTGATGACCGAACCCGTATAACAGCTCACACACCTCTGGGCCGCCACCTGGGTCGCTCTCAATCTGCCATGGTGTAACAGGCTTCTTCTCCCTGCGGCCCGTGCCTCCCCTCTAGCCACCTACGAGGCCTCAAAGCTGCATCCTCCTCCTCCTCCTCACCGTCATCAGATGCTCGTGCCTCCGCATCTGCCTCGGGAACATAAGAGACCGTCTCATCATCTGTACGCTTCTCATGTCCTACATCCTCAGGCTGTACATCCTCAGTCTGATGAAGCAAGACATTCTTGTCATGCTTCTTTTTGGTGCGCAAAGCTGCCTCCTCGGCCTTCCTCTTTCTATTAGACGCATTCGAACGTTCACATCCCTACAAAAAATTTAAATAAGAGACAATAAATAAGCGACAATTCTAGTTGAAATATTTAACAACAGTAAATTTGAACAATTCAACAAACAAACAGTGCTACAAACAATCTACAACAATAAATCATCAATCTACAATTTTTTTTTTCCAGTAACAGTTTACATTTCGTGTGCTTACACACGAAATGTTGAGAACCATTTCGTATGCCTATACACGAAATGTTGAGAACCATCTCGTGTAAAGTTCATACGAGTTACATGGAACCATCTCGTGTAAAGGCATACGAAACCCACAAGAACAACTCGTGTAAAACCACACGAAATCAACGCCGACAGTTTCAGATTTTTTAACCACCAATTCGTACAATAAACCCCAAATAAAGCAATCAAACACAATTACAACAATGTAGGATCAAATTTAAACTACAATTAAGCATTATAAGATCGAATTTTAGCATAAAAGTCAAGTTAAGAATTGAAATTGAAAGTTAGGGTTATAAATTGGGGGTTACCTGTGTAGCGGCGGTAGAGGAGGCGGCGCCGGCGCCGGACTTGCCACCGACGGTGGGGAGCTTCTTTTTCATTGTTTGTGGTGGTGTGTTGTGGTGGTTTGTTGTGGTGGTGGTAGTCAGGTGGTGGAGTCGTTTGTTGATGGAGGGAGTGAGAGATGGATGATTTTTTTAAAATGAATGGATTTGAGTATTTTGGAAGTATATATATAAGGGTATTATAGTAAATTCACCCATTCCTTGCCCAATGCCTTGCAAATAACTAACCCCGTATGTATTTGTAATTTAAAAAAGGAGGGCGTATCAATCAAAATAGTGGGTGTGTATATCCCACTCTAAGAAAACGAACCTTCGTCTCTACGTTTATAGGGCGAGGAGATCTGCAATCCCTCTTCGGGACTCATACTTACTCAGAGAAGGAGAGAGATAGAGAGGACGACGAAGATAAAGTGAGAGATCTGACCGTTCCGTTGAAATCCTGCTGTTCAGTTTATCTATCAACTCAAATCTTCTTCAATGGCGCAACTCGTTAAAAAAGATGATGATCGTGATGAAGAAGGTAGATTTCAACATCTTTATTCATTTTTTTGTCATTACTAGTATTAGCAATTTGCTCAATTGGTACTGGGATTTGCTTAATTTTGTTTAGTTAGTTGTCTCAATTGATAATGTTTTTGATTGTGCTCTCCATTGGTACTATTTTTTTTTTATTTTTTTTTAATTTTCTTATAATCGGAATTTAATGGTAGCGAGTCTCGTCTTACTGATTTGTTGGATATTGATTTGGCATATCAATCGATCTGGTGGTTGTGAGTGTTGGGATTCTAGTTCGATGTAGTGTTTCATGGGAATTAGGTTAAGTTCTCGATGTAGTGTTTCATGGGAATTAGGTTAAGTTCCTTTTTTTTTTTTTTGGTTTATGAAGCTCTTTGGGAATGCAAATAGCAAGCCTAATTGATGCTACCAAAAAATCTCGAGTGGGCACCACGCTCCAAGTCGTCGTCCTCAGGGAAGGTTGTACCTAACTTCTTCTTCTCCGATCTGCAAAACCAACACCTTTAGGGGGCCAGGATGTTTCCCGGCTAAAACCCTCCGGCGTGAGAATAAGATCTCCTTTCAACCAATAAACCAAGAATAGAAAAGTTTGAAGGTCTGAGTTAGCATACCTTAGGGTTTTGGTAGAGATGTCTTTATGTAGTCCTCTTTGTGGTCCTCACCATGACATGGGGCTAGGACACGTGTCAACTCGTCATTGGCCATTTGGATTTTATGCATGACCACTTGCCCTTAGTGGGACGCGAAGATGTGTTTTTGTCTTATCTCCAGACAAAGGATCACAATGTCAGAGGTTGTTGATCTCTTGTCGTGGCCACCAAGTAATCTTGGATCAAGTCGTCCACTTAGCAAATGGCTCGCTTCGACGACTTGCTCCTTGATCACTCAAGTCGGCGATATGTTGATAACATCTCGTACGGTTAACTTTGATGACCTTGCTGAAGGGTCCACATGGAAGTCGCCGTTTCCTAGACTTCCACGTATTTAGCTACGTTCACTTGTCTTTATAGCTGCATTAAACTCCTTCTCAGTTGAGACACTTTGCCAGTGCACCAAGACGGCGAGTTGAATAAGCAACTCGCTTAAGACTCTCTTACCCCTTTATATATTCCTGCTTCTTCATGCATCAAGACTCCGTTTTAAGGATCCTTGAGATAATTTGAATACAAGTTGATCTTGGTGTTAGCATTTGAGTCCACGCTAATAACTTGGTCTTGCAAGAGGAAGATGGCGACTTGGTTCATCACGTTGACCTTATTCTTTGACCAACCAACCCAATTCGCCTAGTTAACCATTCAAGTGACCTCCGTCCCCATTTTTTACTTTGTTGGGCCAATATTGGGCCTTCTTGGTCCGTCCCCTCTCTCAATCACATTTTCTGATACTTTAAATGGGACCCAAATATTATTTTTTGCTTGGGTACATCACTAATGGATCCATTCCCCATCTTGTTTGGGTGTTACATTGGCGAACATGGGGTAGGAAACGTTAGTGGAAGTGGGAAACAAATATTGTGACGATTTCACGACATGGATTGCAGTTTCTATAGCGTAAAATTATTAAAATATGTTTAAGGTAGCGCTAGTTTTTTTCTTGATAATCTCATATTACATTGTCATATTGTGAACATATGGAGGGTACCTTACTTTTTTTTTTTTTTTTTCTGAACCATTTTGTTCTGCCAGTTTGGTTGCACACCCAGTTACAGCCGTTGTTAATTGTGGCTGTGCTCAACTATTGGACAAGCCAGTCACATTTTGTAAATCTGTATTTTCTGATAGCTGAATTGGTTCAGTTGCTTAAACTTTTTTCATATTTGATATGCGGGCTTCTTTCTTATGACAGCTGAGTACTCCCCCTTTCTTGGGATTGAGAAGGGAGCTGTTCTTCAAGAGGCTAGAGTGTTTAACGACCCTCAGCTAGATTCGAGAAGATGCTCTCAGGTGCTTTTCTGCCTCTGCTACTTAATTGTGTCGGATTGTTTTCTTTTTGTTGTCAACTGTAGGAATCTGTTCTCACCTGTTTCTTTTTTCAATATTGCCAGGTCATCACGAAGCTGCTATATCTTCTGATCAGGGTGAGAACTTCACAAAGGTAACATTTCTGTCTTTGAACTGTTCAAATAGAGAAACCAACACTCATTTGCTATACTGCTAGTTTATATATTTTAAATATTTCATCTCCATCTTCCCCTGTTAAAAAGGTTAGTGTTATACATTTCTGGACCCCTCAAACTTCTGCTTGCAAGATAGTGATAGAGTTACTGTTAAGTACCTGACATAAATTCTGCTAAGAAATAACTAAGTAAGAATCTCACTCAATATATTCTCAACAACCAACAATGGGAGAATCTCCAATTGAAAGAAAGTGATTATATTACTGCAAATCTGATATCCCGCTATGAAGTAGCTAGGATATATATATACAATGGAGATACAACTGAAAAGAAGATAATGCCTAAAAAACCTCCACACTGAAACTGCTCCTAAATTAACTTACCCACTTACTACAACTACTTAACACCACTACTTACTACCACTACCTGACTAGAAAACAGGATTTACAAAATACTAGTAAATTAAATTATTTATGACGTGGCCTCCTAGAGTAAGTCATCAATGGTCTGCTAACATTACCTCCCCCTTCGAAACTCCACTTGTCCTCAAGTGAAAATGTAGGAAATTGTGTTTAAGGAGGTCATAATCTTCTCAGCTCGAGTCTTCCACCGACCTGTGTTCCCGCTGAATTAGTAATTCCAGAGTTTGCTTGTCCAGCCAGCGATGCCGCAACACTTTAGATGGTGATAACATTAGGTCTCCGCCATCTGATAATGGCAATGCTGCTGGTGGATTTGATGGTTGCTGACCGTGTGCAGGTCTAAGAAGAGAAAACATGGAATATTGGATACTTATCTGGTATAGTAACCTGATTAAGGCGACGATAATCGATGCAGAGGCGCCTTGACCCGTCCTTTTTACTAACCAGCAACACCGGACTTGCAAAGGGACTAGTGCTGGGACGTATGAATCCACGCTGCAATAGAGCCTCAATCTGAGCTTCAATTTCATCTTTAAGGTAATGAGTATAACGGTAAGGGCGTAGGTTGGGTGGTGTTGCATCTGTAAACAGTCGTATAGCATGGTAGTGATCACGTGGTGGCGGCAAGTACATCGGCTCAGCAAAAACATCAGCAAATTCTTCAACAATACTATCGACCTCCAACGTCTCAGGGCCGCTCGTTTCACTTGATTCCTAAGTAAGATGCAGGCTTTGAAACCGAACAGAAGCATCATTGACATTAGTCATGCTTTGCAACTTGTACTTTTTCCCATTCCACCAAAAGATCATGAACATTTTATTTCAGTTAGCTTGCACAGTATTTAGAGAGGCTAGCCATTTAATACCCAACACCAAATCATAACCCCCCCCAAGGAAAAAGGGTAAAAATCTTGTTGAACAATTAAATCTGAAATTTTTACCTCAACCTTTGGGCAAACCTGATGACACTTTACTGGCTCCCATTCCCAATCTGAACCCCAAAAGTAGGAATATTTCGAAGCAGAAGTTGAGTATCGGCTACCACGGATTCTGAAATAAAATTATGTGTTGAACCACTATCAACTAAAATCAGCACTAACCTCCTTTTAACGTACCCTGTAGCTTCATAGTGGCTGCTGAGTTCTGTCCCAAAATGGCATTGAATGAGATTTCAGCATTTTCAGACTTCATCTCTGGTTCGGCTTCTTTTTGTATGGGGGAATGACTTCTTCACCCTCTTCGGAAATTTCCAGCAAAGAAAAAGAATCATTGCAGCGATGCCCAGGTCGAAAGAGTGCCCCACACCTGAAACAAAGGCCCTTGTCTCGACGGATTTGACGCTCCGCTTCCTCGGGAGAAGTTTTTGCAGGAGTTGAGGGATATTTGGGGGTGATTGCAGCGGAAGAGTTTGACCTGATAGGATATGCCGATGACACCAGCAAATTTGAGTCTTTGGAGTCTCGAGAATCACATATTGGCTGAGACGAACTCAAACGACTCTGAGTATATGAAGAGTTGGGCTTAGATCCATGTGAAATCTGGACCTTTTGCTCAAATTCCAAAGCCAAACTTGCAGCCTTATACACTGTTCTCGATACACTGTTCTCGATTTCTGAATGCGTACATCAACCTTCAATTCGTCCTTGAGTCCGCCTAGGAAGATACCTAACATGCAGTGCTCTGGCCAGTTGCGAACTCGTGCTACTCGCTTGGCAAACTCTTGATGATACTCCTGCACTGTTCCAGTCTGCTTGACGGATGCAAGGTACTCATCTGGATTCTGATATTCAGGGGGCCCATAGTGTTCTTGCAGGGTCTTAACCAGCTCATCCCAATACAACATGGTGCGCTCAGCATTTACCCATGAAAATAAATCCAAAGCATCCCCTTCCAGACTCATTGAAGCGACATCGACCTTCGAATCTTCCGGTGTCTGATAATACCGGAAAAACTTCTCAGCCTTCAAAATCCACCCTCTTGGATCCCCTCCACTGAATTTTGGAAATTCAATTTGGTATAAGGTGGGTGTCTCCCCCTTCTTTCATAATCATCTTCACTGTCTTCTTCCCAATGGGAACGCCTTCTCCCTTCATCCATGTGTCTCTTGCCCTTGTCATTATAGTTTGCGGAAGCGGCTTCAAGTGCAGCAATTCTGGTAGATATCTCATTAAGAGAATCAAGCTTTGCAGCAATAACTGCCAACGGATCAGAAGATGATTCTGATTGCTGAACCACAGGCTCATCTGGAATATTAGAGGATCGTGTTTTCACCATTGTATCTAAACCAAGCTCTGAGTCCAAAATGTTAAGTACCTGACATAAATTCTGCTAAGAAATAACTAAGTAAGAATCTCACTCAATATATTTCTCAACAGCCAACAATGGGAGAATCTCCAATTGAAAGAAAGTGATTATATTACTGCAAATCTGATATCCTGCTATGAAGTAGCTAGGATATATATATACAATGGAGATACAACTGAAAAGAAGATAATGCCTAAAAAACCTCCACACTGAAACTGCTCCTAAATTAACTTACCTACTTACTACAACTACTTAACACCACTACTTACTACCACTACCTTACTAGAAAACAGGATTTACAAAATACTAGTAAATTAAATTATTTATGACGTGGCCTCCTAGAGTAAGTCATCAATGGTCTGCTAACAGTTACATATATCAGGTTTTCTGAACAGGTAGCATTTTTTTATTGAGTGTGTGTGTGTGTGTGTGTGTGTGTGTCCCACGCCTGTAATTTTTTGGTACCATCTTTAGTCTATATGTAACTTGACTTCAACGAAAAGGTCAAGGAAGGCGAGCAAAATTTACTTACCACGAACACATTCCCGCTATTTACTTCTGATGATCTTTCTTCATTATTTATATGGCCTCACATTATTTTTAGAATAAATTAATTTGCATATAGTGGTCAGTGGTCACCACTCGCATCTCAGTAGCTTTCTGAAATAAACTAGAGGAGACCTCATGTCGACAAACAATTTTATAGCTAGGAAGAAGGATTTTTGTTATGAGACAAGATTTTCGGTTTCATGGCATATGGACCCATACATCATTTACATCATGCTTAAGTTTGTTATGCAATCTAATGGGTTTGTTTAGGTTCACTTTATTTCCTACGCTTTCATGTTGCTTTTGATTTCTAGGTTGAAGCCACCGAAGTGTTCTTTGCTGTCACAAAACTTTTCCAGTCAAGAGATATTAGTTTAAGGAGGATGGTTTATTTGATGATAAAGGAGCTCTCTCCCTGTGCAGATGAGGTTATATTGAGATCACTCTCTATTTTGTCTATTTGTAGCTTCCTGATTTTGAGAAAGTTCAAGTGACATGTGGCATTTTCTCTCTTTAAAGGTTATTATTGTCACAAGCTCTCTCATGAAGGATATGAATAGCAAGACAGACATGTACCGCGCAAATGCACTTCGTGTTCTTTGTCGGATCACTGATGGAACGCTTCTGACACAAATTGAGAGGTACTTGAAACAAGCTATTGTCGACAAAAACCCTGTAGTTGCAAGTGCAGCCCTAGTCAGTGGCATCCATTTGCTCCAGGTATGATAAAGTGATATGAGGAATCACTTATAACTTCGAAGCTGAATTAATTTGTGGAATTTCTCTAATTTTCTTGTTTTTGCTTCATAGACAAACCCAGAAATTGTGAAAAGATGGAGCAACGAGGTACAGGAAGCTGTTCAATCAAGGTCTGCACTTGTTCAGTTTCATGCGCTTGCTCTTCTCCACCAGGTAAGGGTAGATTTGGGTTTTGGCATATTATGGAAGTGAATACCATCTTGTGGAACTTGTCACTCTGTCTTCTGCTGATCATCCTTCTTTCTTCCTTCCACATACCTTTAATTCTTTTTCCATTCAAAAGTAACTATTTTTTTTCTTTCTTTTTTTCTTCAAACCCTTCACAAGTTCGCCCTAGTTGATTTGGATATGCAAAGTTAGTTATAATTCCCCTTACTTTCTTTTTGTTATCAATTAGTGTGAATGCCATCTTAGTAGCCATAGAAAGCTAGATAAGCCCGAGTGTTGACCAACTGTATCATGAAGCTCTGAGCTAATTGCTTTTAGATTTATGGGATGCCAATAAAATCTATTTGCGATTCCGTTTCCATACTCTACCATGTATGTGGTTCGAGTAACAAATGATAACTTTAGTCACCTCTAGGCGTTCAAATTTTAGTGTATTGTGATTGTTACACCAGCAAATTTCATGGAAGCTCCATCTATAAGTTTTTGCAAACGTGGTTGCTGTGTATCAGTGTGGGAAGTAGAGAACAACTTAGAATTATAGATAGAAGACGCGAGGACATGTCCTTGCGAGGGATCGAATGAACACACAGAAACACACAAACTTAGTTTCGAAGATTATTCTAATTGACGGTGATGGATTACATCCTAAGTCATTGCTACTACTTCTCGTAATACTATTAGGACTAGCCTAAAATACCACTAGGGCTAGTAAACGGCTATCTAATAATGACATAACAAAGCCGTTGTCTAATCTAAGTAACCAAGGATGCTTGCTTTGAACTTTGCGCACAAAGCCGTAGTTCAGGCTTCCAAAGCCTATCACTTTTGTCCTAGTAGCTAATGCCTAAGGTGCTCGGACTCTTTGATTTACCTCGCCGGACTCGTGTCGACATGACTAAAATACAAGTGTCCGGCACGGGTACGGCGGAGTAAACCAAAGAGTCTGAGCATAATGCATGCTGCATCAATGGTCTCTGATGTTTAGAAAATTGTTAGTTTGTATCCTTTCACCTCATCCAATTTGATATTGTGCTAGACTTATAGTTATTTAACAGATGTGCATTTGCATTTGTCAGTCTCTTTATGTCTGGCAGAAGGCAGGTTGCCTGCTTTATATTTACTACTCCCTCCGTCCGGAAAGTTAGTCCCACTTTTTGGTTGTTAACTTGAGTTGACTCTGAGGAATAATTTAGGTTAGTATTGATTATTCTAACGAAGGTCTAGAACTTGTTATTGATAGTATTTACGATGGTATATCAATAACAAGTTTTGGATTTTCATTGTGATAGTTAAAACTAATCTAATTTGATACCAATCAAGAAAATGGGTAGGTTGCTCAAAATTGATTGAAGGTAACAACCAAAAAAGGGGGACTAACTTTTGGGACGGAGGGAGTATTTGTTTGTGATGTATCATCCTTAAATGAAATGCTATATTCTAGTTTCTGTTATCTATGTAGGTGTTTTACGTGATTTATCCTAGAGAGGTAATCGCATATTTGTGTAGGATAGATGCTCTGTCACAGCTGCAGAATACAAATTGTTATTTAGTGATTGATTTCGTTAAGACATTTTTTTTCCAAGTCACTTTATGTTATTCTGCATTGACGAATTAATTTCCATGCTAACAGATACGGCAAAATGATCGATTAGCTGTAAGCAAGCTTGTTACTAGCTTGACAAGGGGGACTGTTCGTTCACCTTTGGCCCAGTGCTTGTTGATTCGATACACGAGTCAGGTACTTTCCCTGTTTCAGTTTATATGGCTGATTTAGTTTTCTCCTGTTAAATGTTTCCTTATTGTGAGAAGAAATGTTTTTAGGTAATCAGAGAATCAAGCGTGAACAATCAAACTGGGGATAGGCCCTTTTATGACTATCTTGAAGGATGCCTTCGCCATAAAGCAGAGATGGTCATATTTGAAGCAGCCCGTGCAATCACCGAGTTGGTTGGGGTTACTACTCGAGAATTAACTCCAGCAATCACTGTTCTACAGCTCTTTTTAAGTTCCTCCAAGCCAGTACTTCGGTTTGCTGCTGTCCGCACACTGAACAAGGTATAGCATTGACAAACTAGAAGATTTATGGTTCATAGCTTGTCCTTTGGCTCTTTGAATAAGTGGCTTCAAAAAATTTGCTTGCAATCTTAAAATTGGACATCGTTCACTGTTGGCATGCTTTAATTTGTCCCTTTCTGTATCCATCCGACATACATGACTTCCTTTATTATCAGGCTAAAGAAAAAGATAGAGAAACAAACGCAGAAACCTTCCTGATATCATATTACTGAATCAGAATGTAGCCTGTGATGGTGGCATTATTTCTTTAGAATACTTGGAAATAGTTTTATGATCATCATCTTCTTCAACAAATAACTTTCTTCTATCTTAGGGATATTTCTATGCTATAAGATAAGTTTCATGTTACGAAAGTATGTTCTCTTGAGTCGTGACTGATCACGTTGTTAATTCCTATGCCGGTGGGGCTTTGAGATTTCTCCTATCTTAGGGATATTGATTGCTATATAAAGTTCATGTTATGAAAGTATATTCTAGCGACTGATCACATTGTTAATTCCTATGCAGGTGGCTATGACTCATCCTATGGCTGTAACGAACTGTAATATAGATATGGA
This sequence comes from Campanula takesimana, assembly GCA_026119855.1. Lineage (NCBI taxonomy): Eukaryota > Viridiplantae > Streptophyta > Magnoliopsida > Asterales > Campanulaceae > Campanula > Campanula takesimana. The sequence goes on along the minus strand of JAOWBW010000968.1, from coordinate 42,051 downwards.
GAGTTTAATTTCTGACCAGAACAGAAGTATTGCCACTCTTGCCATCACAACACTGCTTAAGACCGGCAATGAATCAAGTGTTGATCGCTTGATGAAGCAGATTACGAATTTTATGTCTGACATTGCTGATGAGTTTAAAATTGTTGTGGTGGATGCCATTAGATCCCTATGCCTAAAGTTCCCCCTGAAGTACAGATCCTTGTGAGTGTGCCTTTTTCTTATCTGGAAAATTGAGTTCTTAATATGATGCAATTACGTGCCTTGTCTAGTATCTGGAGTCTGGACATTTGAGCTTCATCATTCCTTCCCATTTAATTGGGAAATTGCTTTTAAGTTCTTCTGGTCGGGGTTGATTTCTTACTGTCTGGTCTCATTTCTGTTTAAGGATGAACTTCTTAAGCAATATTTTGAGAGAGGAAGGTGGATTTGAGTACAAAAAGGCAATTGTTGATTCAATTGTGATCCTCATACGCGATATCCCAGATGCAAAAGAAAGCGGGCTACTTCACCTGTGTGAATTCATTGAGGATTGTGAGTTTACCTATCTTTCTACTCAGGTTAGCTCACTTAGCTCACTTCGTCTTCTCTTAACATTTGTTTTAAAACCGTGCTTTTAGTTTCCTTTTGATGTTATCTCCGTCTACCAATTTACTAGTTTTAATTTTCTTTACTACTGCTTGGTTAGATTCTCCACTTTCTCGGAATTGAGGGACCAAAAACCTCAGATCCCAGCAAATACATAAGGTATATCTATAATCGCGTAATACTTGAGAATGCAACTGTTAGAGCCAGTGCAGTGAGCACGTTGGCTAAATTTGGTGCTATGGTGGATTCGTTGAAGGTAAGATTGCTTTCTGTTTGTTCTACTAACATCAAGTTCAAATGGATAGCTATTAACATGGAGATGATTTTATATTGTATATATTGCAGCCCCGTATTTTCATTTTGTTGAGGCGCTGTCTGTATGACAATGATGACGAGGTCAGTTATATTCTTGAGTTTGCTGTTTGAGTTCTTATTCATGGAAGGCATAAATACTTGGAGTCATGGTTCGTAGAGCTAGGCCATAGCTTATTTTACTGTATTTCTAAATTGGAGTCATAGAAATTTCTAGCATGTTACCGAAATCGTGTAAAACTGCTCTCGTTGAAATTGTTCTTGCCCAAATACTTGAAGATGTGAAGTTTAGCCTTGCATTCGAACTTGCGACCTCAATTTCAGTGGTATTTGGAAATATGCTGTTCTATTAGTTTAGCCCCATTCTTTTCACTTTGGTGATTACTGGTTATTGGGGTAGGGGAAGGTCTAAGCAAACATGGATGAGGGTGATTGAAAACGAAATGAGTCTGCTTGGGGTTGAAGAAAATGTGGTGTTGAAGAAAACGGAGTGGAGGGCGAAAATCCATGTGGTTCATGGGGTTTGATTTTGATTTTTTGATTATTTTTCCCTCTTTCCGAGTTTTCTTCCACCTATTTCTTCTTTTAGATTTCTTTCGCCACAATTGACGATTCATATTAGCCGACCCCAATTCATTTTGGGATTAAGGCTTTGCTGTTATTGTTATTTCATGTTGGCCTTATCATTTAAACTCAGTCTGGAGAAAGAACCTTTCTTGTGCATATCAAGGCAATGATGTTTTTTTTTTTAATAATAAAAAAAACAAGTTAATGATGTTTGGGTCAGTGTCAGGTCATAACACCGTGATTTATGTTTGACGTTCCAAAGACTTGACTTGTTTTTTCTTCTAGGTTCGTGATAGGGCGACACTGTATCTGAATTCTATCGGGGGTGATGGCTCAGTTGTTGAAACCGATAAAGATGTCAAGGAATTCCTGTTTGGTTCGCTGAATATCCACTTACCAACCTGGAACTAAGTCTGAAGAACTATGTGAGTGTCCATTTGGAGAAGCTAATTTGTACTCCATAGTAATACTTTTGCTCTCATATTTATCATATCATTTGTTTGTTTTTGACTCATACAGGAACCTACAGAAGAACCGTTTGACATTAATTCTGTACCTAGGGAGGTCAAGTCTCAACCACTGGCAGAAAAGAAAGCCACCGGTAAAAAGCCCACTGGACTCGGTGCTCCTCACCTGGACCCACTTCTACAGTTGATGCTTACGAGAAGCTGCTCTCAGCTATTCCTGAGTTCTCAAGCTTTGGGAAATTTCAAGGTTAAACTGAATTTACGTTTCAGTATATAGATTTGTACTGTGATTTGCTTTTACTGGTTGCTGATGAAGGTACTTTTTCTCTGTTTTCAACTGTTTAATCAGTCTTCTGCACCAGGGAGCTTACTGAAGCTGAGACGGAGTATGCAGTTAATGTTGTGAAGCACATATATGATAACCATGTTGTCTTCCAGTATAACTGCACCAACACAGTTCCTGAGCAGTTGCTGGAAAATGTAAGTTACTGAATATTACTCCCTCCGTCCCAAAATAAATGTCACAGTTGACTTGTCAACGTTAAATGTGCTTTACTTATTTGTACATTGCATGTACAAATGTAAATTGCACTAAGATTCTTTCCTAATATAGAATGCGGCATTTATTTTGGGACGAGCCTAAATGGAAAGTCCAACATTCATTATGGGACAGACCAAAATGGAAAGTGCGATATTTATTTGGAACAGAGGGAGTATTATAATATAGAGGCAGTAATCTGTCATTATTACTATGGAGTACCGTAATTATATATTGCAAAAAACTAATACCAGCTATATGTGGTGTTCCAGGTCACTGTTCTTGTGGATGCTTCAGAAGCAGAAGAATTTTCCGAAGTAACGACCAAGCCACTGAGATCTCTTCCATATGATTCACCTGGACAAACATTTGTGGCATTTGAGAAACCAGAAGGGGTCCCTGCTGTTGGGAAGTTCTCAAACACTTTGAGGTTCATTGTGAAAGAGGTAAAAGTTTCTCTCCTTTGTTCGAGGGGGTGGACATCTTCCTTTCTAATGTAATGCACAGTTGTACTGCACATCGACACTTCCCAAAATAATGGACGTTCAGTTCCATGTCTATTTACCAACACGGAAAATACTCCCTCCGTCCCAGAAATATAGTCTCATTTGACTTTTAGTTGTCAAATCAATTGGACATTGACCAAAATTCTATACAAATTTGACAATC
>JAOWBW010000968.1:0-38813 GCA_026119855.1 Campanula takesimana | reverse complement strand
AAGGACCACCTTGATTCCGTCTTGGAAGGTAACCCTTCATGGCATGTACATGTTCAGAAGAAAACTGCCACACCCACTTGGCAAACATTAGTAGCATGAGTGTAAGGACTACAATTATCACAAACATCATTAAGAGCATTGGCATTTACGGAAAACACCATTTGTGATTATCTTATCGAATTTTTGATTTAATAATGCTACCTGTCTAGAGAAATCATCACTAACACTCAACTCATGAACTCCTCTTGTTTTACCCTAGACCCTTTTTGTTGAGAATTAGCCCCCAACATTTCAAACAATTCTTGGGTTTGTGCAGCGGTTTTAGATCCTAGAAAACCACCAGCTGCATTGTCAACCATCGCTTGGTAAACATGATTCAACCCCCCATAAAAAGTCTGATGCAACAACGGTAAAGGAAAATTGTGATGGGGACATTTAATTGAAGCATTTTAAATCTATCCAATGCCTCATGAAACGGCTCACCTTGTTCTTGTACAAAAACCTATAATTTTCTGTCTAAAGGTAGAAAGAGTCGCATGTGGGAAATATTTACTCAAGAAAGTATCATGCAATTCATCCCAAGTCATAATGCTCCTAGGAGGTAATAACATCAACCACGTGTTAGTCGCCCCTTGTAAAGAAAAAGGGAAGCATTTAAGTCTCAATTGTTCATCAGTTCCCCATCTTTCAATGGAAATCCTGAGATAGTCATCATATACTCCCTTAAAAAGTTCAAAGAGTCCTCAGCTGGAAGACCCTGAAACTTAGGCAACATATTAAAGTACTGACCCTTAGCCTCATGTGGGAAATATTTACTCAAGAAAGTATCATGCAATTCATCCCAAGTCATAATGCTCCTAGGAGGTAATAACATCAACCCTAGGATTATGGATGGCAACGGGTCAGGTTCGGATCGGATCAGGCCTGATTCGAATCCGATCCAAACACTAGAACCTCTTTTTCGAACCCGATCCGATCCGAAACCGCCTGATCTGAGCCCCGATCCGAGCCAAGGCAGTAAAAAATAAAAATAAAAATGGGTAATCTCTCTTCCATCACCACGAACAATCCCTAATTGCCAGTTCCCATTAAACCCCAATTCAAATCAATCAACAACCACCACAAATTGATTTCACCTAACCCCAATTCATGATAATATGTAACTCATTATAGAGATACGTAAAGAATTGTATGTGCTTACCAAAGATATGAGGGATGGAGTGAATGACGGCGGTCCATTATTGCAGGTCTGTGTCTGGACGGCGGCCCCATTGCAGGTCTGGACGGCAGAGATGGACAATTGAAGGAGAAGCTCGGGTTAGGCGTAGAAACGAGAGAGAGACAGGCACGGGGCACAGAGAGAGAGAGTCGGGAACAGACGGTGTATATAGAGAGAGAGTCAATTGCGATGAGAGAGAGAGAGGAGAGTCGGCGTCTGAGAGGAAAATAAACATCCTAGGTTTAGATTTTTTTCTTATATAAGGAGGGTAATGTGTATATTTCTATAACATAAGGGGGTATTAGTAAAACTTTATAAACTTAATAGGTTCGGGTCGGATCGGGTCGGGTCTCGTATCGGATCAGGGGTGTTACCGAACCCGATCGGATCTTTAAAAATGCAAACCATATCCAAAATTTTCGGATCGATTTTCCTTCGGTACGGATCGGGGTTCGGTCAAATTGCCATCCCTACCTAGGATTCCTTGTTGAAAAATGATAATAAATTTGTTGCCGGAATTTCCCCATGAGCCCTTGGGATTTCGTCATTCCTGGAAAGACCTCCAAAAATTCCCCAAAGTCCTTTGAAAATTCCAGAAAAGCCCAACATATTTGGAAATTCCCAAAAAGTCCCTAGAAAATCCCCCTAAAGTCCCTAGAAAATTCCCCTAAGGTCCCTGGACACGTGAGCGCTTCCCCTATAGCAGGTGGAGCTTACGTGTGTTTTGGCTACTGTATTTTCTGCCCAAATAGTAGGCGAGCGTCTGGTATGGAGCAGGCGGGCGCCTGGCCTTGTTCTGTTACTGTACTTTTGTCGCGCAAACTTCCGGAGGCCATAACTTCCTCATACGAACTCCGATTTGGACGTGTAAACTATCGTTGAAAATATCGTTTCGAGTACTATCCAATGGATCTTATTTCTAATAGGTCACTGTTAGTGCCCAATCTTAAAATGAGTTATTAGGCATTCCAGAACTCACAGGGACCTCCCAGGATTTATGAACTGCGCAGGACTTATCCAGGATTTCCCGAAAAGCCAGATAAGAAGATGTTGATGATCTGATCGGATGAGGCTACAAAGATAGACGTTATCTAATCCTTCTCCAGAGTCCAGATTGATTAGAGCCTCGGGAATTGTGTCAATCCCTTGGACCGACCGGGCGGCCACTTCTTCCAGGTGAGATTTTCTTATAAATAGTCGACCTCAGTTCATAAATTAGACACGCAATTCTCTCCCCCGAGTTCTACAGCCTAAACGGACGGCAGAACTCTCTCTCTCTAAGCCTTTCTAGCAATCCCGAAGGTCCGACGAATCTGCGCAAGAGACTCGACTTCGTTCTTGTCAAGATTAGTGAGAATTTTTCATGTTTTCTTAGTTTAGATTTGATTTATGCTAGTTTCATTATGTTTATACACCTCTATTCATATGACTCATAACGTGTTCTTCATGTTCTTGCTAGAATTCATAATATACTCTATGACTAGGGTAGCGATCTTCATGTCTATGTGTTCATTCATACATATTCATGATATTCTTATTATTATGCTAGATCTACGGCTTATCCTTCATAGCATGCTAGATCTAATGTTTTAATCCCATGATTAATAATTCTCCAATGATGAATATGATGACTACACGTTGATCTTATCAATGGTATAATCATTATTCTAGGATGTGATCATCTTGCATGATTCTTTCTCCTCCCCCTTCATTATGCATGATCCCGCTTCTTCTCCCTATTCTGATTATGTGCGAACTACGCTGACCTGAGCTTCTCAAACGAGAGGAACATAGGCAATCTTCGGATCCGGTCTTAATTACTAACACACTACTAACACATTCATCATGATAGAAATTCCGATCTATCAGGCGATAGGAGTGATAACTTGATATTCTTCTCTTGTCCTAACTTGACCCCCAAACCCTCTCTGTTAGTTGTTTCTCAATGTTTTAGCTCAATAAAAAACAACGTGGCGACTCTTAATAAGGTTAAATGCCCACTTGAATATCCTAATCCCATAGAAAAGATAAATAAATATAAATAAAAAGAAAGACTTCCCGTGCGTCGCCCGCATTCGGAAAGGGGTATTCACAGTCACATATCTTTATCTTTATGTTATGGTCCGTTATTTATCCTTCTTTTTCGCATTTTAACGCCAATGAATCCATACATTCTTCCGCTCCTTCCCTATACTCATAAACACTCCAAAAAATATCAAAACACCCAAGGTTGAGCATCATATAAGTCATAGAAGTATATGATTTGGATGGGTAAAAACACATCCATCAACTGTGCCCATGGCTTCAACTTTGTGGTTTGTGAAGCCTTCAAGTCCACCATTGTAGGGGACAAGCATGCTATCTTTTAACTGCATTTCCAGAAAGGTTGAATAATAGAAGATATATTTTTTGGCCTATGAGTCGATCAGATTCACAATTATCAATCCTTTCTTTGATTACCAGGTTGCTGTTGGGTTTTGAGCAAACATGCACAGCGGAATAAACCCAAAAGCCTAGATCCATTCAAGATGATTAGATTAATACGAAGGTGAATTTATAATACTAACCGTGGTGATGCTTTAAAATTTTCTGATCTTGAATCTCCATTCTTCGCGCTTCTTTAAATCACAATCTCAGGAACACGACCGCAAACCTTGGATCACGAACTTGAAGGAGTTGATGCCAACGCCCTCTTTGTTTATCCACACGTGAACGAATATCAAGAACACCTTCTTGATCTGGATTTCTAGACCCAATAGAACACACTTCTATTATGGAGGCTATATGAAAATATGGTTCTTGTTCTTGAGGAAAAAGAAGACCAGATTTTCTCTCTTGGAGGCTTAAGATTTTGATTACAATAATCACTTATGACCTAGGGGTTTTAGAGAGGTATTTATACTTCTTAAACCCAACTAGTTTAGGTTAGGAAGTCTAATTCCCGTCAAAAACCCGGAGTCCAAAATCAGATTTACGCCCAGGGGAAGGTCCGGCCGGGTCCTATGAAAGGTGCGCCCGGACCCCTCCATAGGTCCGACCGGGTCTATGATATGGTCCGCCAAGATCATCATGTGGTCCGACCGGGTCCTCATAGAGGTCCGGCCGGATCATCCCCTCTGGCCTGATCCTCGTATTTCCTTCTTAAAATCCAATTTTAAGACTTTACGAGATTCTAATGTAGCCCTTTCTAAAGTCTTTATTTTGTGTGTGACCCCATAGGATTATATTAAGTTGGAAATGTGATCAAAACCATTTGATAACATAAATCATGATTGGACTCTAGCCTACCCAATTAATATAACTTGTCAAAGTTTGTGAATCTTTTATAGAACATATCATAATCCTTTTGTCCACGATGTCATTGAGCGTAAGCCATGGTCAATGGTCAACATACAATTCCCAATACTTTTATCGATCCCAAATAGTTTTGATAACACAAATGATATCGATCTCATCAATTCATTTGAGCACGGCCATGCATTTCATCAACACTATTCATCGAGGGGCCCAAGCTTGACATCTCTCATGATGAGGGACAAATCTCATCTTGACTTATTACACTTCCCTATATAGCTTTGATCATGCCAATCATATCCTTTATAATTACTTGGTTAAGTGTAACGTTTGAATATGTCAAACACGATTTCCATTATGTGGAAGACCGTAATAATCTCAGGTCTAGGGATTCAATGATATAACTATTAGAAGTTTAATTATGACATTATGACCATGCATAAACCTCATCTTTGGGTCATGTCCAGTATATGTTCACCAACACATACCCATAAGTTTAACTTGTATCCCATACAATAATCATCATATGATTATCTAATTAAACTTATACTAGTTCTTCATAAGTACTAGGGACGGGGATTATTATAACGAAACATGAAACAACAAATAATAATCCAAAACATCTCTTTATATATAATGAAAACATGATAACAAACATTGTCAAACAATGTGCCAAATTACATGCCTAGGGCATACACCAACAATTACTCCCTCATTGATCGGCTTCCAGCTAGCTCATTAAGTGAGAAAATTATGACTTCCTAGGTTTTGTGGATCCATGCTGGAATGTGGTAGACTTTGCTCATCTCGTGGATCATGTCCTTAAGTTTTTTGTTGGAAGGGACTTTCTCCCTGATTACACCAACATGTTTTGCCTGTGGTGGCCTATCTTCTCTCCATTTTGTATGATCGTCTTCTAGTCCCCTCTTGTTGTCCTTTCTTAAGACATAGTCAAAATAGGGACAAGCATCCATATGATCCCATAGATCTCTTTGAAGGATTCCAATCTAGAAAAAGAATTGATAGCTTGTACTTCTGTTGTCTCAATTATCATTTTAACGATCAACTTCTCCGAAAGCATCACTAGCTTACGCTCTGACCCGAGTAGCATGGGGCACGTGGAATCCCGTGTGAATCAGCAAGGACCACCTTGCAAGGCTAAATACTTCTGGGTGACCGATAGCGAAGTAGTACCGAGAGGGAAGGGTGAAAAGAACCCCTCGAAGAACACCATGCATTGATGGGTGGTGAGGTCCCATATTGACTATCATGAGGTCTTTTCTTGTAGCTGGTACAGTCATAGGTTTTTTCCATGTGACTTGACAATCAATCTTATAGAGTGCCAGTAGGTTCTTATAGGCTATTTTAGCCTCGTCATTGCTCGCCCGTACTTCCACGAGAAGAGCGTCCGTGCTCAATTGGGGAGACAACCGTGACTCCAGTTCGATGTGGATTTCTCCTAATGCCAGTATCGTTTCATCATGACCATTGGTTATCTTTTGGATTTCGCGTGCATAGTAAGGCTCAATCTCAAAGTTACCCAAACCTCCGTTTCCATACATATACAAATACTATACCACCGAATTACCTTATTTCCTCTATGGGGAAGAAAAAAAATTAAGGAATCGACAGATAGTGGGAAAAATATAATTATTGTTAACCAAGGAAAATAATTCGTGGTAAAGACAAGATAGGCTTGGGCCAGAAAAGCCGTGCTAAGGACGGCTTTTCTCGGTAAAACAAATCAGATGAATTCAACTATCCTTTTTAGGAACGTATCAATAAGCTAGACCCATGCTCCAAGTTGTTTCATGCCATAAATAAACCCGAATACTCAAAAAATCCGTTGGACAAGCGGATTTGGATCATTCTTTTCAGGGAGATGCAATCTTCTGTGTCATGTCGTTTTCTTTATGATAGGCAAATACTTGGTCATGTCCCGTGGATATTTGGGATTGTTCTTCATAGGCATTGGATCTGGTAGGTCTACAAGAGTCAATATCTCTGATATCGTTTTAGTAAGGGGGTAAATATCTCTACCTTTTCACTTTCACGAAATCTATTCTTTCATTTGTAATTGCCACCATTTGAGCCTTAGGCCTGATTGCCAGTTGTAGTATTGTGTTCATAGGCGTGGTCGCCTTTATCCAGCCTCTTTTTTTTCTTTCTCCCCGGATATAGCGGTATCATATGCTCGGTTATAGAGAACGGTCTTTGACTCTGCTTCTCAGACTGAGAGTTCATGCATTAATTGGTGCGACCCAAGTCCTGAGTTGAAACACACGATGACCTCTGTCGGTCAACCTTTATTCAATAGAGTCGGCCATGGCTCTGAACCGATTATAATAGTTAAGAGTTGACTCGTTCTTCCCCTACTCGATGTTTGCTAGGTTAGACAGCCATTTCTTACTTTTGCCTGTTATGGCAAAGTAGTCTAAAAACTTCCTCCTTAACTGCCTGAAGGTATCAATGCTCCTTTTTTTGAGTTCCATGAACTATGAACGCGCTGCTCCAGTCAGCGTGCTTGCAAAAGCCTTGCATAGGATATCATCAGCATTGGAGATCAATCAACGCCATAATGCCTTCAAATGCTTGCATGTGCTCTTTTGCATCCGTAGTGCCCGAGTACTTGTCAAAATTTAGGATCTTCAAATTTGGGTTGGGGGAGAATCCACAATCCATCGAGAAAATAGACGCATGGAGTCATGGTCGCCTCAGATTCTATCTTTTGTTTTTCTATATCCATGACAACTACTCTCTTCTTTAGATCGAGAAGTACACGAGCATCAAGACCCGAACTATTATGAGAGTTCCAACGAGACTTTTTATGGTCTTTGTTTCCTTCTACTCGGCTATAATCTGACTTTCCTTATCTCTGTGTCCGAATGGTGCTCGGTTATGACGAGGAAGGGGACTTCAGCGAGGAGAGGTGCGCCTAAGAGGCAGGTTGCGCCTATGAGGTGAGTTCCTACTTCGAGTCTGATCAAGGCGGGCACATAGGTCTGCAGAGTCTACCTCTTGATCTCTCATTTGATCTAGTTTATTCCTTAGATCTCCACTTGCTCTATTATTTCCCCGTGGAGGCCTAGCATGATCTTGGTTGGCGGGAACTTCTTGTCTAGGATTAGTAGGTGGGTCACGGACATGTGAATTATCATCAGCAGGGGTTTTTCCTTATTACCATAACTATCACGCCTATATCGGTGACTCTCTCCCTGTGAGGCTCTAATTCGAGATGCCTGGATGTGCTTGGCCAGAGAATGCTCTGGGTCTAGGGCTAGTAGGGCTTCTTGTGCTTCATAGAGACGCTGCAAGGTCTCTATATGACGATGGAGAAAGGTTCTTCTGTCCATATAGTAGGGGCTGAGGTCCCTTCTCTAGCATTCTAATTTCCCCTAGCATGGCTAGTGGTAGGCGTTTCCCACCGACAACGGTAAGTGTTATTACCAAGAAGTATCTCTTGGACAAATATTCCGCTTGAACGTAAAACCATGCTTTAAGGCGGTGGTGGTGGTAGGCCTCTGGCTTGGACAGTACCAATAGCTTACCTCCGCAACTCCGGATGTGTTAACTTGATCTGGTTGGTTCTTATTCACTTGAGATAGGCTAGCAGTACGATTGTCTTCTTGATTTTGAGCCATCGGGATGAATTATAAAAATTGATTCAAAAGATTTTCTGATCGATTCCCGACAATGGAACCAAACTGATGATGCAAAAAACGTTCGGATCAGCCCTAATCAAGCGGTTCAGATAATCCTAACAATCCTTGAATGGCCTGAAAAAATTGAACAAGCGTAATATAGCCGAGGCTTCACCGGTAAAGGCCCTCCGGCCTGAGAATAGGTATTTTTTTATGAAAGAGAGAAATCAATTGACCAGTTGAGGGTCAAAAGATGCGTTACCCCTTATGCGTGAATTATGGCGTATATTTATAGGTGTTGTGAAAATCATTTCCTTGTTTGGAAAGGAAGTTAAGGAGTCCAGATGGTTATGTACTGAATTAGGGAAGTAGAATCCCAAGTAGGTGTGTATTATGTAGTTTCCATATATGATAAGGCCTCCTAATTCGGATGTAATTCCTTGTTGGAGTGAATCTCGGACTCTGCTTCCTTGTTTGACTAGGATTCTGCATGGTATTGAGTACTGACCAAGTCACATAAGGCACGTGGCCTTGATCGGCCTACGCCTCTTCGTGGTCCGTCTAGGCAAGACTGAGGAGAGCAGTAATGACACTAGGGACTTGGTCCCCTTGGTATTGATTAGCTAGGCACAAGCTTCCTTGCGGTCGGTATAGGTAGAACCAAGGAAGGGATGTGGTATCTTTCTATTGGCTTGGTCGGCATGTATGGATGCCGAGGAGGTTGTGTTGGGACGGGTGGGCTTGGCCCATGTCCCAAGTCGTCGAAGCCTTCTTGTAAGCCCATGGTTTGGTGGTCTCATTCCCTTTGTTTTATTGAGCCTTGTCTAGATATTACCTGTCCCAAAGCCATATTCAGTTTTATACCGTTCAGAGACTAATGTGCGATATTATTGTTGAGACGGGTATCGGGGTGGGGGGGGGAGTATCATAATACTACCTCTGTCCCTAAATGAGTGTCCAAATTTTATTTTAAGAGACATAACTTCTTGTACAATTTGGTGATAAAATTCATATATAATCATGTAATTCTCTTTACAAACATTTAGTTTTTGCAAGTATAAAAAAACCGGTGATAAAAAAAAGGGGAAAAAAATATTTACAGACAAAGTTATGATCAAAATGGACACTCATTTTGAAACAAAAAATTCCTAAAAATTAACACTCATTTAGGGAGAGACGGAGTAATTCATATTTCAAGTTTCAACTACCGCTAAACTCTAAAGTGTAGTTGAGGTTTCTATTCACGTGGGTATGATTCACCATTTTTTAAAAGTATTCTCTGACTATCAGTTTCAATGAATTCCTTGACCAAGAATTTTGGCTTAATTACGCAGCCGGGAAAGTCGACTAGGTAACATAGAAATTGATATTCTGTGATTTGAGTGATTATTTATCATTTAAGCTGTTTAAAGAAAAGGACTAATATACCATGAGTCCCTATGCTTTTCCCCATGATAAATATGGTCCCCCTAAATTCCGCTTACGAATGTTTTTGACATGTACCGTGCTTCTTTCACACTACTATTAATCTCGCTCATCCTTCAATGGAAAACGAACATGTGCAATGTAAATACTCTCTCCGTCCCATGTGAAGCTTCACCATATTGGTGATGGCACAAAAATTAAAAAAGGTGGTGAGTGTAAGAAGGGTTGTGAAAGAGAAAAAGTTAGTGGTATGACAAGTGGGGCCTACAATTTAAATATGTGAAAGGGGAAAGTTAGTGGGTATGACAAGTGGGCCCCATAATTTAGGTATGTGAGAGGAAGAAGTTAGTGGGTATGACAAGTGGGGCCTACATTTGTTACCATTTTAGGAAAGGATGAAGCTTTCAACGGGACACCCATTTGGGTAAAAGGTGAAGCTTCAAATGGGACGGAGGGAGTACACCTGTTCCTAAAGTAATTTTACCTGATCATGTAATGTAAATTAAAGTACATAATGTTAGAGCAATAACAAGACTTGATAAGAAAAGCGAGCGATCACAAGAACACAGATATACGTGGTTCACCAACTTGGCTACGTCCACGGGGAGGGGAGAGAATATTATTATCAATCTGGAGAAACGATTACAAGATCACACTATTACTGCTGCACGAATTATTGATCACAATAATTCCTAACTGTGCAACTGTAGAATTACAGACCTTGCTCTTAGCACTCTAATAATTTGTCTATGACAATCTGAGGTGTGATTTTAATCTAAACTACTGGCCTGTATTTATACTAGTAAAGTTTATCTCAAAATCTCTTAGGAACTTGGAAACCTAGTCCAAAACTGACTTGGAAACCTTCCTTCTGCGCCCTGTCCCGGAATTACGAAATCTCTCTGTTGTTTAATCCTTTAACTCGGCGTCCCAAATTCAAAGGCATTAACCCAACAATCTCCACCTTGACTTTGAATCTCCATGACAACAAACCTTTTCTCCCCCTCTCCTCTTCTGCTATCTAATAGCTGCAAACAATCTGCAAGTCCAAACAATGTTGGAACTTGCTTCCCGTCACGAGTTTTGTGAACATGTCTGCAGGGTTGTCCGCCGTCCCTACCTTCACCTTTACCCGTTTCTCATCCCTTAGGAAATGATATCTGACATCAATGTGCTTGGTCCTCTCATGATGAACCCCAAGATTGCTGATCAATCCCTTCAACCATATTCCTTCCTTAGCGGACTCTGTCAATGCCACGTATTCTGCCTCTGTTGTAGACAACGTCACTGTCGTCTGCAATCTAGCCTTCCAACTGATAACTGACCCACCAAGCGTGAACACATATCCGGTCTTCGATCTTCTTGAGTCAACATCACCCAAATCTGAGAAACCCTTGACTGCACATTCTGTCCCATCTCCACAGACGAGTCTGACGTCGGTAGTGCGCACTGTAGTGTACATCAAACTACCAACTGCACTAGCATAGGATACTGGAGCCATATACTCTTTCTCCTCAACCGATTTGGGCCCAAACACGACTGTATGTGCATTCACTGCACCCGGAGTATCTATAGTCTTAGCTGTCGACCCACCAAACCTTTCTGAAACTTTCTTGATGTATCTTTTCTGGGATAAGAACAGTTTTCGTTTGGCTCTGTCTCTATAGATCTCCATACCCAGAATTTTCTTCGCGTTACCCAAATCCTTCATCTCTGCGACCAATAAGCCTTTCGACTTCTGAACCTCTGACTTCTTGACTGCTGCTATCACATAGCTGTCAAATCTCTTGTACCACTGCCTAGGCGATTGCTTCAATCTACAAACTTGATCTTCCTTACCAGGAACTTGGAATCCTTCCGACTCTGTCATGTATATCTCTCCCTCTATTGCTAGCAACACTCTGATCGAAGTGTGTCTGACCACTGTTGAGAAGATCCCATTGTAGTCCACCTCTTGTTTCTGTGTGAAACCCCTTGCAACAACTTGAGCTTTATACTTGAACCCTTTTGCCGGTGACATCCCTTCCTCTTTCTTGAAGATCCACTTGCAAGTCACAATCTTTCTGCCTTCTGGCCTTGTGGTCAACTTCCAAGTCTGATTCCTGTGAAGAGACTCCATCTCATCACCCATAGCCGCATACCTCTGAGATGACTCTGAACATGTATCTGCTTTATTGAAAGTAGAAGGTTCCGTAAAAACGGGCTCCACTTCCTCAGCAACCAGCAGTGTATAAGACACCAAGTTTTCAAATCCATTCCTGAAATTAGCTCTTCTAGACCCTCCTTGTGCTAACCCATGTTCTTTAGGAACTGAAATTGAACTTTCTGGTGCTTCAGTCTTTGTCTCTGTTGGTGGATCCTGATAAACATCTGACTGTGGGACAACTAACTCTTCAGTATCTTGTTGCTCCACCTGTTTTTCAACATCTGACTGTGGTAGAACTAACTCTTCAGTATCTTGTTGCTCCACCTGTTTATCAACACCGCCAACACTTGAAACAATCATGGATTTACTAGTCCATACCTCATAGGGAACTTTGAGGCCAATACCGGTTTGAAGTCCATGATTAATCAAGTAACATGTTGTACTAAGCGCTTCTGCCCAGAAACGTTTAGACAACTCTGCATTGGAGAGCATGCACAACGCTCCCACAAGCTATGTCTGATTCATTCGTTTTGCTACACCATTCTGCTGTGGCGTGCCTCTGGTGGTGAGATGTCTAGAAACCTCCACATCTCTGCAAAACGAATCGAACTCAGTACTGCAGAACTACAAACCATTATCTGTCCGGAGCTTCTTGATCTTCTTCTCTGTCTGGTTCTCCACTACCGTATTCCAGTCCTTGAAATTCCTTAGAGCCCCATTCTTGTGCTCCATGATAACCACCCAAGTCTTCCTCGAATAATCATCAACCATAGACAAGACATATCTGTGCCCCCTTAGAAATCCCTGACGTGAAGGTCCCCAATACTTTGAGTGGATGTAATCCAGAAGGCCTTTAAGATCCTTGATCTTAAGGCCATAAAGAAGATCGCTGTTAGTCAACTCATGCATCTCTCGAGTGCTCATGTGACCGAGCCTGATGTGCCACAACTTAAACATATCTCCCTCGTTCACCTCTTCTGATGTAGCCATAGTCGACTCTGCAAGCGTTTTTCCTTGGAGGAAATACAAGGAGCCCCGCTTAAGACCTTTCAGCATCACTTCTGAACCGTTACAGACACTAACTGCTCCACCTTTACCTTTGAAACTGAACCCTTTGTTGTCTAACTGACTAAGAGAAATCAGATTCTTCGTCATATGCGGAACGTGTCGAACCTCGTTCAAAGTGACAACCCTACCATCATGAGTCCTGACCTTGATCGAACCAATACCGACAACCCTGCAGACTTCATTGTTAGCCATGCTTATATCACCGCCAACTATCTGCCTATAACCAGTAAACCATTCTCTCCTAGGACTAATATGGTAAGACGCTCCTGAATCAAGAATCCACGCATCAGATGCGCATGCTGATTCTGATGTTACTAGAGCATAATCCTCATCTGAACTGCAATCTCTAGCCGTCATGGCCTCTGCTGTGACTGGTGCCTTGCCTTGCTTCCTTCTGGGACAGTCGAACTTCCAATGCCCCTTCTCTTTGCAGAAATTACAGATATCCCCAGGTTTCGGACCCTTCTTGTGTGAAGAATTACCTTGATTGTTCTTCCTCCCACTAGAACCCCTGCTGTTGCTACTACTAGCAACCAAACCTGATGACTGGGTACCTGCCTCATTCCCACTCGCTTTTCGGCGCAGTTCCCCTCGTCTTGAGAGAAGTTTTCACTTCCTCTAGAGAGATCTCATCCTTACGGTTTATGCACGAATCGACATAATGTTCATAAGACATAGGTAAAGATACTAAAAGCTGCAAGGCTGCATCCTCGTCATCAACAACTACTCCTATATTACGCAATTCAAGTAATGCAGAAGTAAATCTGTCAAGATGATCATTTATGGGCGTACCTTCAGTCATACGACAATCATATAGCTTCTTCTTTAGGTATAACTTGTTGGTCAATGAACGTGTCATGTACATATCTTCCAACTTCAACCAAAGATCACTTCCGGAGTCTGTTCCTGCAACATTGGTTAGGATCTCATCATCCAACTGTCTGATGATCTTGGCGTGAGCCTTCTGATCTAACTTCTTCAATGCCGCCACCTCCTTCGCTGCTGCTATCTTGTCCTTCTCTGACTGTTCTGCTGTACCTTCTATGGTGACTGCATTACCCTTGGGATCCGTACGATCCCTGATTGCAATCTCCAACGGTTCCCATAAATCTTTGTCTACCAACAAAGCCTTCATCTTGATCTGCCAGAGAGAAAAACTATTCTTCCCATTGAACTTGTCGATCGAATCTGCTCCTTGACCCATCTTCTTGTTCTCTGCAGCGGAATCCCTGAATCTCTAACCACGAACCAAAGCTCTGGTGCCACTAAGAGAAATCGCAACAAGAAACTCCAAACGCATACAATCGAAGACAAAACACCAGCAGCTTCTGTCCGGATACAATTTCGGATGCTACGGACATCAAAATCCAATCTCCACCGTTCAGATCGAAGATCTATGAGTCCCGAAGCTACTCACCAAAAATCAGCACGATCCAACGGTGAACGAATGTGCTACGCCTTTTTCTTCACCGCTGCGCTGGATAAAAACGGACCAGAAACTGCTACCTTGTTTTTCTTCGATCTTGGATCTCTTCCGTCGATGCTAATTCTCCTTTTCAACCAAGCTCTGATACCACTTGTTAGAGCAATAACAAGACTTGATAAGAAAAGCGAGCGATCACAAGAACACAGATATACGTGGTTCGCCAACTTGGCTACGTCCACGGGGAGGGGAGAGAATATTATTATCAATCTGGAGAAACGATTACAAGATCACACTATTACTGCTGCACGAATTATTGATCACAATAATTCCTAACTGTGCAACTGTAGAATTACAGACCTTGCTCTGAGCACTCTAATAATTTGTCTATGACAATCTGAGGTGTGATTTAATCTAAACTACTGGCCTCTATTTATACTAGTAAAGTTTATCTCAAAATCTCTTAGGAACTTGGAAACCTAGTCCAAAACTGACTTGGAAACCTTCCTTCTGCGCCCTGTCCCGGAATTACGAAATCTCTCTGTTGTTTAATCCTTTAACTCGGCGTCCCAAATTCAAAGGCATTAACCCAACACATAAAATTGCCAATAAAGTTATATTATTAATTAATGACAACCAATTTAATGGCCTTACTGTACGATTAATGTAACATTGGATGTTCTCGTTGTATAAAACTGGAAACATTGGACCTCAAGTGTAACAATGTAGAACTCTGAGGTTGTAAATGTAACTTTTGTGTTGCAGCTTTGGAGCTGCCACATTTTGACAATTTTATGTTTATTCATAAACTTGTTGTTACAAAGAGACAAATTAGACTGTTATTTCAACTAATCTTTTGACTTCTTCAATTTAATGGTTGTCTAATTATGTGTCATAAAAGGTAGTTGACTTTAGTGGTTTTTACCAATGTCGCGTTCTTCATGTGTATTCATTGTTAGTCATATCGGTTTTCGATTTCTCGGAAAATTTCACCAATATACTTATTTCGTTTCAAAATACATGTCGTTTTAGGAGTTAACAAGTTCAAGCGCGCGTATATGTATATATACCGTTTCTTCCAAAACTAATGATATCCGTTTTTATTTTAAAATAAAATATTATTTATTTATTTTTTCGAAAAGAAACTACCATTATCATTAGATTAAGGGCAAAAGCAAAAATATATGAGTAGACTCTCTACAAATATCAGAGGCTCAACCCAAAAATTATAATTTAATACAATAACAGTTACAATTACATAAGAAATGTAAGAGGGATGATGAAAATGGGTGTTCGTGCATAAAATTGCAGTAGCATTCTTGATCTTCCACCTTGTACCTTTCATAGCAACACTCTGGAACGCACAGAGGCTCTCCAAGCATAGCTTGAACACTGCCATATATTGGCATTCACAAAATCCCCTACCGGGAAATATTTAGAATTGAAAATACTATGATTTAAGGCATTTGGTTTAGCAATAAATTGTCAACCAAACTTTTCAAGCCAATGTATCATCCTCCACTTATGTCGGGAAACAAAAGGAAAAAACAAGGCTCCTGTAACGGAAAGAACGCAAAGGCTCTCACAAACGAAAGAATACAATAGATCAAACATCATTTCGACAATATTCCTCTTCATTTATTCAAAATCTGAAGGTCTATGGACATTTTTAACCCTCATACTTTAGTTAAGCTTCGATTTTAACCTCTCTTGTATTCTTTTAGCAGTTTTAACCTTTGTACTTTATATACGCATTCATTTTCCCCAAAAGTGGTGAAATTTAAGCCATTTTTTTAGCATTTTTAACCCTCGCACTTTGGGGGTTTTGGGGAAAATGAGTGTGTATCTAAAGTACAAGGGTAAAGACTGCTAAAAAATACAAGACAAGTTAAAACGAACAAAATACAAGTGTTAAAAATGTCGATTGGCCAAATCTAAAAGAGAAATTTTAAAAAACAAAAAGTAGAAAACAATGGGGATGGCCAAACCGAACCGGAACCGGATCGGAAACGGAAAACCGGACCGGAACCGGACCGGAAAAGCCCGAAACCGGAGCAAACCGGGGAGGAAACCGGAACCGGACGAACCGGAACCGCAAGGCATCCGGGCCGGTTCAGGGTCACATATATGCCGAACCGGAACGGAACCGGAACCGGACCGAAAGTCCCTTGTTTTTCAATAATTTTAAAGAGGGGGACCGGAACCGGACCGAAACCGTATCGGAACCGGGCCAAACCGGAACCGGATTGTGCCAAACCGTAACCGGAACCGGAGTAAGCGCGGGCCGGTTCAGGGTCACCCTTTTGCTGAATCGGAACCGGCGGTTCCGAACCGGGCCCGGAACCGGTTTTGGCCATCCCTAGAAAACAACGCGATCTAGTAATAAATTGGTAATAAAGTGGACTAGTCTTGTATATATTGCTATAGAGTAGGTTTTATGAAAAACGTGTTTTACTTTAAGGATAGGAAAAACGTGTTTTTGTAAAGACGTTAACGCTTGTTTTAAAAAACAAGTGGTGACATTTATGTAAATAACTGGCAAGCATCGTGCTCCCTCCGTTTCATGTCACTCGAGACCAAAAAATTTGGCACACAAATTAAGGAAAAGTAAGAGAGAGAAATAGTGGGAGGAGGTGTTTGTGAGTATGAAAAATTAAATAGGAGAGAGAATGAGTGGGAGGAATAGTAAGTTGATTGGTGTTGTGAGTGTAAAAGTAAATTAAGAGAAAGAATGAGTGGGAAGAATAGTAAAGATTCTTTACCATTTTGGGCAGTTTCAAGTCACGTGGAACGGACGGAAAAGGAAATAAGTCTCAAGTGACATGAAACGGAGGGAGTATAAGTCAATATTAATTAATATTACAAAGTGTCAATGTTGGGGTTAAAAAGTGACAGCCATTACACTGACACTTATAAACATTGATACTGGCACTTATCAAAAGTGCCAGTAGTAGTGTCAATAAGTGCCAGTGTACATGGCTGACACTTTTTAACACTGGCACTTACGATAAGCGTCAATTATTTACAAAAATGTCATCGCGTGTTTTAAACAACTTCTTGTTTATTACAGAAATGCCATCGCGCCAATTTAAAAAGACGTTTTACGTCAACTTAGCGTAAAACACGTTTTTTTCTCGGTTTTTCACATTGATATATTTGTACTAAAATGAAGGCTCGAGTTTTTTTTAGCAAACAAAAGTTAATAATTATTTTGGAATGAGAGAATAAAAATTACTCCCACCATCCCCATAATAATCTCGCATTTGACATGTCAATTTTATTACAAATTGTGATTTAAAATGCAACATTTTATCGGATCAGATCTATATACTATTACTAAAACAGAAGCCACTGACATCAGCAAAGCCACGTGGCGACTTCTGGTTAAAAAAAAAAAATCCCTGCTGACATCATCCATTATTAATTAAGCCTATTTAATTGAATTATATCTAATTAATTTAAAACATTTATTTCTGCATTAAGTATCTACAATTACTCCCCTTCCATTATCTCTTTTAATTATTTAGTTTCATCAATTTACATACCAATAACTATTATACCTATTATTATAATTCGATATTTTAATTTTTAAATTAATATATTTTTTTAATTTTACATGCCAACGCTATATTAAAAATTTTGCCTAAATGTTGACGATAGTATTAATAGTAGTATTTTAATTGCATTTACAGTTAGTTATTAGAATAAAATAATAATTGTTAGAAAGACTATTATTACAAAAACTAAGAGTGTGAATGCATGACCCTAATGAAAAAGTATCTTGCATTTTAATTTTTATTTTTTATTATTGGAAATTGGTTTGACTACCTTTCCATTAAAAATTTTCTTTTAAAGGGATGTTTTTAAAATGAGTATAATGTCTTGAAGGCTAAAATTAGATCTATAAATAGGCTAACATAAGTCCTCCTAACGAGATTCGAACTTAAGACATACTCCCTCCGTCCCATCCGAAATAGGATTCTTGGTCCCGACACGGGGATTAAGGAATAATAATCTTTTATTATAAAAAATTGTTTGAAAATTAGGTGTTGTAAGTATGAAGGAGAGAGAAAGTGGGTGGAGAATAATAAATAAAAAGTTGTTGTGAGTATGACAATTGGGTCCTACTAATAAAAAAAATAATAAAAGCTTTCCATTTTGGGATGTCCTATTTCGAGTGGGACACCCAAAATGGCAAAACGTCCTATTTCGGGTGGGACGGAGGGAGTATGCATGAGAAGTTAACACCAGGTACCGCTTGAGTTAGAGCTCTTTGATACTTTTCCATTAACAAATGATAATAGTTGTGCCATTGAAAAAGCTACAAGAAAATAATTAAAAATGGAGATTTTGATATTAATGCTTGCTTTAATATTTTAATAATTTGATTGAAATAATTTATTAGTTTATTTAACATTTAACATAAATTACATCACCATATAACATTACATTTTTAAGTATAAATTATATGATAATTGTCAGAAATGGATATTTTGTACATTCATCAAAATTGATATTAATTCGCATATATTTGTCTTTTTATAAAACCACGGGCGTTACTCTAGTTAAAATATAAAGCGTGATGGTATTTATTATGGTATTAAAGATTAAAACACTTAGTCAGACTAAAGTATCGTATGCGCATCTTCTCAAATGATACATAAATCGAAAGATTTCAATATTGACCAACAAATGTTAAAGGATTTCAATGATACACAAACTTAAAAATGAAATGCATTAGAGTTTTAGAGCTTGTATTCATGTACAATGAAAAGTTTGTTTTTTAACAAGTTTGGTGCAAACATAATTTGTTGCCTTTGGTAGTAGGATGCTTTTTTTGCATTACTCCATAAGGTATGACTAATCCCTCAAGTACAATTAAAGACCTCTATTCAATTAAAAAAGGGTTAATTACAATTTAGGGCCGTGTTCCCCAAGCGGGCCCCCAGTTTTTTTTTTTTTTTTTTGTGTGTGTGTGTGAATCAGGGCTTGATATGTATTTTTTCGCCAATTTGGGCTTTTTGACGGATTTCGTCAGAAATCTTGTTAAATCCTCATGTGCCTTGCACGTGATCAACATATCAGTTAATTCAAAGTTGACTTCATGTTTTAGGGGGTCAAATGTACAAGTGTAGAAATAAGGGGAGGAGAAAAGTAAATACACTTTCTTCTTCAAATAAAAACCCTACCCTAATCCTCATTCCCAGATCGAACCCACACCTCAGTAACGACTCCGGCCGCCGACCAGATTCAACCTTCACCGTCCCCTGTTTTCAGTTTTTAATTTCCCCTATTTTCGATTTTCGTTCACCCACGAAATACAAATCAATTTCTTCAGCAATTCAAACCAGATTCAACCTTCACCGTCCCCTGTTTTCAGTTTTTAATTTCCCCTGTTTTCTATTTCGTTCACCCACGAAATACAAATCAATTTCTTCAGCAATTCAACTCTTGGCAAAGACAAAAACTTGTATGAGAACACCATGACCCGTCTCATAGTAGAGACGGGTCATTTTTGACCCATGACCCACAGGCCATAAAAAAATATTTTTTATTTTTATTTTTTTTTTGTTTTTTTTTTCGGTTTGTAAAAAGTAATAGTTACTATAACTAAATGTAACAAACGTGTTACTTATATGTAACAGTTTGTATACATAAAAGTAATACATATATACAGAAAAGTAACAGTGTTTTTTTAATATTTTCTTCGTTTGCCAAAAGTAATACTTATTACAACTAAAATGTAACGAACGTGTTACTTATATGTAACAGTTTTTATACATAATTGTAACACATATGTATAGAAAAGTAATAATTCAACTATTTACACTTTATAACTAAAAACACTTGTGTTAGTAACATTATAAAAATAAGAAAGTAACAATTTTTATAAACGAATGTTACATTTTACTTGTATAATAACATTTTTGATGATGCCAAAATCTGGTTGGATCAGCCTTCGTCTAGCGGTTCGGATAATCCCAACGACAGTTCTTGATGGCCGGAGCTGCGCACACGAAACAAACGTAAACTACACCGGGGCTTCACCGGCGAAGGCCCTCCGGTGTGAGAATAAGGATATGGTTTGTATGATAACACAAAAGAAATCAATTGACCAGATTAGAGTCAAAAGTTCATTACCCTTTTTCCTGTTGTGAGGACCTGTTTTTATAGGTATGGGTGAATGAGTCCTAGCTTGTTAGAGAAGCTAGGATGCCCGTGCTGATGTAGGACACGTATTCCTTAGAGATGGACTCCTGATAAGGATGGATGATATCCTGTTATCTGGTATAAGAGATATCCTTGTTTAGATAAGGATTCTTCAGTGTCAGAGTTGTAACATAACTCTGTAAGAGGTTTCCCAACGATAATGGGAGGTTTCTGATGTAAGTCGGCCCGTCATCAAACTCGGCTCGTCATAGAGGCCGGCTAGGGATTGGACTTCTCGGCCTAGGCAAGGACTGCCTGCTCGGCCTTATTGATGTCGGCCTGTAAACATGGGCTTCTCGTGAATGGGCCTCTCGGTATAGGTCTGTTAGGTATGTGGGCCCAGAGTGTCTGGGTTCCGTTTAACCAAGTCGGTTTATGTCGTTCAGTGGCCCCCGAGTTTCTATCTCGGCATGGCGAGTAGAAATTGTTGGGCATTTAATTTATGATTGATTGATGTGACAGTTGTAGCCGCCAAAATCCTCACTTGTTTTGATTTGCTGACGCCAATAGGATTTAATGCCAGTTGAATCATTGTTCTTCTTGGAATGGGGGAAACCTCTAGTTGGATTCCAACTATGAGTAACATTAATTACCCTTCAACTAACTCCTTCTTCAGTAGTATAAATAGAGGATCAACCCTTTAATTTTTCACACTATCATCACCTTCTTTTATTTTTCCAAGCTTCATTCATGGCAAAAAGAGATTATGATAATGCTTTCCCAGAGGAATATGATTCCTCGGAAGATGCGAAGAACCCGCCCGTCCCGAATGATCAAGAATCTAATAACGACTCCTCACTTCCCCATAATGATCACTGTCAGGATGATGAAGACTCGGATGACAGCAATCGTGAATGGGAGGAGCCCTGCTTCGAAGGTAGTGATGAAGATTCAAGTGATGATAAGGACAGCAGTTCCAGTGAGGTAGATGAAGAGGACGAAGAAGAAGAAAGAGATTCCAAAGCTTTCCGGGAAGAGATGGAGTGGTATCGAAAGAACCAGAATAAGTAGTTTCATGTTGATCCAGTGATAGTAGTAACCCTTTTTTTTTTTTTTTGTGAATGAATATACAGGCCAGCCCTCCGGCCCATTGTGGAGGGCGTGCTTGACTGTTTTTAATGAGATCCTTTTGCCTCTTGTTTCAAACTTGTTGAATTCGGCGCTTGTGTTTGTCTGAACCACCATAGTTGTATGATTTTTGAAGCAGAATACCTCGAATTTTGTTGGCAAAGTATTCGTCTTGGTAACATGTCGGCATGTTGATGTCGTCACGATTTCGTCTACCTTTCATGCATGTACCTCGTCTTTTGGCAGCATGAGTCGGCTTCATCTAGGCCCTTCCCTGCCGGCCTACCATACGTGGTCGTTTGAGTAACAATTTGGGAAACGAGGTGGAGATCTCATCTTTTTCCCACCGACTATATCGGTCTGATAATGTCAGCAAATAGTCTGCTCATAGGATATTGTCATGCCGATGTTGCCGGCTAAAACATGTCGGCTTAAGAACGTTGTGAGCTGGCATATGCTGACCTCGTCACAGTTTGTCTGGATAATATAGACCGGGGTTATTATGCCACGTGTTGCGCTGCTGTTTGCGAGTACAGGTATCATAGCGTGTGTCAGTGAATGACGTCAGCAATCTTCCCCCATCAATTCAAATGGTGGGAGTGGTGCCAGAATTGATGGGTCCATCGTGTCCCATTAAATGTGGGATGTGAGGGGTTTATGAGAGAACGTGCAACTCACGGACTTCGGGTCAAGTCCGGATCGAATCTGGGTATTATCCATGTACCCGAAATATATAAGTGCTAAATGTCCTTTTGAATTTCATTCTCCCTCAATCTTCTTCTCGTAAATTCCGACTGACAGGGTGAACCCTAGCCTAGCGGTTTTTTCTTCCCTCGACCAATTTTTGGATCATGTTCGTGTTAATTACATATTGCTGGATGACGAGGTGTTTTCCTCAGCACCTGCGGAAGGTATGGGGGGAGTAGCCGCTCATGTTCAGGTTCCTGATGCTAACTCCCTTCTTTCCTCTGCAGATATGTCTGAGGAGAGAACGTCCGACAGAATTGTGGATCGATTTGATTCCCACCTTCCCCAAGGCAGGCGGGGTCGACATCGGTCATCTCGTCAAGGTAAAGCCGCTGTATCTGGCAAGCGGAGGCAACCCAAGGCAGGGAACGACATGATCGAATGCCTTTATAATGAGTATCGTATCTCGAGGGACGACTATGAGCTACGATACGAACGGGCTTCGACCTTAGAGACCAGCGAGGAGAGGTCTTTCTTCTATCTAAACCACGTCGAAATGGCTTTCTTCTTTAAACAGTTTGAGCTGGGCCTCCGTCTTCCACTTGATCCTTTCATTTCTGAATTCCTAGAAGACTGGCGAGCGGCCCCCGCCATGTTAGGAGCAAATGCTGTGAGGTACTTGACTTCATACATCGTTTTATGCCGTAGTCTAGGCTTTGAGCCCTGCCCTTGGACCTTCTATCAACTTTTTGAAGGGAGCTTTAATGAGAAGACCTACGTCATAACTCTCCGAAGCAAACAGAGGTGCCCCAAAATTATCGCCCCCATATCTTCATCTGTAAGTAAAGTCTCGGGGTGGAATAATCATGTCATCAAGGTTGAAAGCCGCCTTGGTTGGGAATTTTCGGTCCCTAGGTGCAAACCCCGGGCACCTGCCACTTGTTATAAGGCTCCGTGGAGCGATGCCTTGCTGCAGAGGTTGACTGAGTTTGCCTCGGTTCAACAGATGGAATGGGCTGCCTTGGACCATAATCAGGCTTACTATGTGCAGGCGGGGATCATGGCGGGCCCCTGGAATGGAGTGGAGGTGATGGTGCCTGTCAGTAGGGGGTGTAGGTTTCCTGATTGGGTCGTGCATCCGGGGTTTGTTTTTTATAAAGACTGCGTAGTTTGTAAGACTCAGAACGAGAGGTGTCTGAAAATCAAGGGGATTGTTGGATGTATATTTTCTATCTTTAGTCTGTTCACCTTACATCTTTCATCCTTCATTCATACGAGCTTTGACATGGGTTTTTGTTTTCGGCAGATTTAACAATGGAGGAGGAAAGCGAGCTGGATGAGATGTACGCTATGGATCCCAACAAGTTACTGAAGAAGAGGATAAAGTCCAAGGTCTCCGGTCGCATTAAGAGACATGCCGACATGGTGTCTCGGCAGGAGGTATTGCAAGGAAAAGAGGCCGGCCCCCTCCCTACCAGTGATGTTGGCGGGGTCAACCCCCAAGCAGGAGGTGATGCCGATGTGGAAACGCCGGCCGAGGATGTTGACCGAAGCCAGGCCGATGATGACGATGTCGAGGCTAGTGGGACGCCTCGTCAAAAGAGAAGCCGAGACATGACAGGTGAAACTCCTAACGAACCGCCTTCCAAGCGCCAGTCGGTAGATCCTCCTGCCTCAACCTTGTCTCCTGAAGAGATTGATGCTTTATGTCGGGAATTTTCCAATTTTACCCCTTTGCGGAAGCTGGAGTTAACTGCCAGATCTAGGCCAATGATGCGCTTGGGCCGATCAGTTTTGAGTCGAGCCCTTGATTCCGACTTTTTGAACGCCCTGTCTTCTACTCCCCACACTTTTGGTCATTTGGCCGAGCGGAAAGGCCTCATAATCTCTGAGGTAAAGTCTTAATTTTGCCCGTTCAATTTAGCCCAATCATATCGTTTATTGAGTGTTTCTTTCATGTAGCTTGCCACCATTGCCGAATATGAGGCCAAGCAGTGGTCCGAGGTTACCAAGGAGAGGGACGAGCTGGTGGCTAAGGAGGTCCACGCTCAGGCTAACACCGGCCGAGCAGTCCAATTGGCTAATAGATATAAGGATGAAGCTCAAGCCCTCCTCGCGGAGAAGAATGGGATCTTGGATGCCGATTTGAAGGAGAGTGAGTCTCTTAATGCCGAGATCAGCCAGCTGAAGGGGGAGATTTACCAGGAGAAAGAGAGAGCCGAGCTGTTGTCAAAGGAGAAGGAATCTGGTGAAGCTCGGTATAATCAATTAGAAGAGAGCATCCCAGCAAAGGAGAGGATGGCAGTGGCGTTGTCCAAGAGAAACAAGATGCCAAAGATCATAGCTGAACAGGTCACTTCTACTTATATTGATGGCTATACACACGCCGTTCTCCAATCCCACATTGATCCTGATGTTGACGTGCCACTGGAAAAATGGGCTCGTTTTCTCCTTAGTGACGCCTACAGTATTGAAGCTCGTGCCGCTCACTCCTTGGTCCCATATTCTGCTCAATCCTTGAAGTTGATAGCCCAGGATGATAGAGAGAACAACAGGGCTACATGGATTGCTCCCCCAGAGGACCCAAATAACTTCCATGCTCTTGTAGAACGTTTTCGCGAAGAGCTGAGTCTGGGTGAGGAGGAAGACGATGAAGAGCCAGAGCCATGATTTCCTCCCGTTGGTAGGTTTGCCTGAAAGACTTATTAACCAGATACAATGCAATCTTGTGTGTAGCCGGTTTTTGGCTGAAACAATTTATTTTTGCTTTGTAAGCCGGTTTTTGGCTGAAACAATTTATTTTTGCTTTGTGAGCCGCTGTGTGGTGAAGATGATTTACTTTTCATGTTCTTAGTATTTATATGCCTCGGGCCAGATGTTTGTCTGGGGGGACGTAAACACTATCTTTGTAAGTATAAAACCCACGTTTGTCTTGACCGTTGTTTAATTACGTCGATGATCTCGTCATTGTTTAGTCCGTCATGCCTCTTTGGGGCTGGACCGTAATGAGCCGGGATCGGAAAGCCGACATAGGTTTATATGTTCAGGCCGAGGTGGTCTACCGTTAAGCTCTGACGAACATCTAGTGCTCGGTTTTGATACGCGAGAGAACTAGCATTCGAGATTAGTTTCAAATCGTCGGGAGTCTACTATCCAAATTTGAGTCTAACCGTTAGGACCAGCTCAAGTCGTCTTATGTGCTAGTTGTTAGAACTAGGCTTTAGAAGTTATGCATAAGTGTGCTCGTCAACTTCGTTGGGGTGCTAGTTATTAAAACTAGGCTTTAGAAGTCATGCTTTAAGTGTGCTCATCGACTTCGTTAGGTAGTCTCGGTATTGTAAATAACGCTAAGACCGTGTTATCAAAGCTTGATGTAAATAAAATAAAGGAAATTTTATTGAGAAATCAAACTAAGAAACAACTAGATATCAACTATAGAATCTAAGACCGAAAATCTGATAAAAGAATAAATAGCTAAATAAATAGCTAACCGAGGTGCTACTGATAGTACTTTCTCAAGTGCTCGGAATGCCATGGGTGTTTAAGCTCTTTTCCTTCCGGAGTTTTGAGCATGTAGGTCCCTTCCCGTATAATGTGGGTGATGATGTAAGGGCTTTCCCAGTTTGGCGAGAGCTTATTCTGTTGTGCCTTCAAGTGTGTAGACTCAATTTTTCTGAGTACCCAGTCACCGACTTCAAAGGTTCTCTTTTTCACTTTGCTGTCATGGTAGGCCTTGGTTATTTGCTTATAATTGATCATTCTGAGTTGGGCAGCTAGCCTTTTTTCGTCGACTAGGTCCAGGTCCAGTAGTCGGTTGTATTCATTAACGACCTCGTCATAGTTGGTTACTCTGAAAGTCGGCAAGGCCATCTCGGCTGGTGCCATTGCTTCTGAACCGTAAGTCATAGCAAAGGGTGTCTCCCCAGTTGGCCCCCGAGTGGTTGTACGGACGGCCCATAAAGCTAGGGGGAGTTCGTCCAGCCACTTTCCTTGACTGCCTTCTAAGTTCTTGGTGAGTGCTCTTAAGACAAGTTTGTTGGAGGCCTCGGCTTGTCCATTGCCTTGAGGGTGGCTGACTGACGACTTCTTGTGCTTGACTCCCAACCTATTCATCTCCTCGGTGAAGGCATTAGAGAATTGTAGGCCGTTGTCTGTCACTATAGTGTGGGGCACGCCAAAC
This sequence comes from Campanula takesimana, assembly GCA_026119855.1. Taxonomy (NCBI): domain Eukaryota; kingdom Viridiplantae; phylum Streptophyta; class Magnoliopsida; order Asterales; family Campanulaceae; genus Campanula; species Campanula takesimana. The sequence continues at coordinate 12,452 of JAOWBW010000968.1, read as the reverse complement.
CGACACCATATGTAATCATGGATAAAGTTGATGGCGTTTTCTTCAGTGATGTTTGCTAGTGGTTTCGCCTCTACCCACTTGGTGAAGTAATCGACTGCCACAATTACATATTTGTTGCTCCCTTTGGCTAATGGGAACGGTCCAATGATGTCGACTCCCCACATGTCGAATGGCCATGTCGGTATGACCAAGCTTTGCTCTACGGTAGGTACTTTGGGTAAGTCGGAGTAGCGTTGACATTTGTCACACTTCTTTACATAGGCTTGGGCATCCTCCCTTATATTTGGCCAATAGTAGCCAAGTGTGATGATCTTGTCGGCAAGGGTTCTGGCCCCCGGGTGTCCCCCACAGACTCCCCCATGTACTTCGGCGAGGAGTTTCTCGGTGCTTTTTGGCGCAACACATCTAAGGAGAGGTTTGGAGAATGACCTTCTGTACAGGATGCCGTTCCAGACTATGTATCTTGCCGTCTTCTTTTTAATCGACTTGGCCTCTAACTCGTCTTCAGGAAGCTTTCCCCTCTCCAAGTAGTCTTTGTAGTTGTCGATCCATGTCCTTTCCTCATCATCCAGGAGCAAGATCTCCAGTCTTTCATAAGCAGGCTGGTCGGCATAGATGATTAGGGGATCCGAGTCTTCAGCTGTTGCCATCTTTGAAAGCAGGTCGGCTTCCAAGTTGTATTCTCTACCAACTTGCCGTATATCCCAGAACTCAAAGTTCTTGGTCAGGTTTAGGACGAGATCTTTGTACTTGGTCAGCATGTGGTTTTCGGTGTTGTATTCCCCTTTAACTTGATTCACCACCAGTTGGGATTCACTGTATGCTACCAATCTCGTTGCACCAAAGAATTTGGCTCTTTCTAGTCCCAGGATTAGGGCTTCATATTCAGCTTGATTATTTGAGGCAGGGAACTTGAACCTGATAAAATCACGTGCAACATACTCGCCGGCGGGGCTAGTTAAGTAGACTCCGACGCCGCTTCTACCTTGGGTAGTTGACCCGTCGGTGTATAGGACCCAACAGTTGGGAGGTAACTCTTCCAAGGGCTCTCTATCTATAGGGAACTTCCTCTTTCGGGTGGTCGGCGTATGTTCATTTGTGAAGGCGGTCTCGACCAAGAAGTCGGCAAGAGGTTGGGCTAGAAGAGTCTTCCTCGGCTTGTAGGTTATGCCGAATTCGGTCAGTTCGATCGACCAGTTAAGTAGGCGTCCTGAGCTGTCCATCTTGTGAAGTATTTTTCTTAGAGGAGCGTCGGTGTAAACCGTGACTGGATGAGCCGAGAAGTAGGCTCGTAGTTTTCTGGCCACAATTACCAAGGCATAAGCAATTTTTTCGGCATTGAAGTACCTGCTCTCGGTGTCTGACAGCGCCTTGCTGACGTAGTAGACCGGTTTCTGGATGCCGCCTTCTTCTCTAACGAGTACAGCTGCTATGGCTCGGTCGGTCGCTGCTAAGAAGACGTATAATGTCTCTCCCATAACCGGGCTACTGAGTAGAGGTGGAGAGCCGAGGTAGTCTTTTAGTTGCTGGAACGAGGTCGAGCACTCAGGCGTCCAAGCAAAATCCTTCGCTCCCTTCAAGGCTTTGAAAAAGGGGAGGGATTTTCAACCGATTTGGCAATAAACCTACCGAGTGCCGCTACTCTCCCGTTCAACCTTTGAACCTCTTTGATAGAAATCGGCTCCCTCATGTCAATCAAGGCTTGGATCTTTTCTGGATTAGCCTCGATGCCTCGCTGAGAAACCATGAAACCTATAAACTTGCCCGCGGTAACCCCGAAGACGCACTTGCTAGGGTTGAGCTTCATATCGTTAGCTTTCAAGTTGTCAATGGTCTCTTTCAGATCTGGTACATGGCTGCCGATCTTGGTCTTGATCACCATGTCATCAATGTAGGCCTCCATATTCCGACCTATCTGAGATTTGAAGACCTTGTTCACCATCCTCTGATACGTGGCTCCCGCATTCTTTAGGCCGAAAGGCATCATGACGTAGCAGTATATGCCGCCTGCAGCTTGACAATCCGTCTTCTCTATGTCGTCCTCGGCCATTTTGATTTGGTGGTAACCGGAATAGGCGTCCAAAAAACTGAGGGTTTGATGGCCGGCAATAGAGTCTACGAGCTTGTCAATCCTGGGGAGGGGATAGATATCTTTGGGACAGGCCTTGTTCAGGTCCGTAAAGTCCACTCCACTTGCCATTGTGCTTCTTTACCATGACGACGTTGGCAAGCCACTCGGGGTATGTTGCCTCTCTTATGATGCCGGCTTTGAGGAGTTTTTCAACCTCGGTCCCAATTGCTTTTTCCTTGTCGGTAGAGAAGACTCGTCTCGTCTGCTTGACCGGTTTGAAGAACTTGTCGACTTCCAGTTTGTGGAGAGCGACGGCTTCTTTTACTCCCAACATGTCATCTACTTTCCAGGCAAATACGTTCAAGTTGTTTTGGAGTAGGGAGATGAGCTCTTCTCGTTCTTGTTGGGAGAGTTGCTTCCCAATCTTGATTTTCTGATCTGGATAGTCTGGGTTGATGACGACCTCGTCTAAATGATCCACAGGTTTAAGTTCGGGGCCGTCTCTGAACTCTAGGGTCTCGACAATGATCTGCTTGACCTTCTCCTTGTCCTCCCCTTCCAAACTTAGGTTTTCCATGTCTAACAGTTTCTCGATCTCGGTTTCCATGTCAGTCGGCTGTGTGGCCCCTGAGCTTGGGACGATGGCGAGAGCCAAGTTACTCGGCTCGTCCGAAGCTGTGTTCATCGAGATGCAGCCGAAGCCGTCTAAGCCATAAGTAACCTCGGCCTTAGTTGGGACGTCGTTGTCAAGAATAACCCACTCTTCAGGTTCATCTTCAACAATCGCCAATATAACACCGATATGTGGCATCGAGGTTGTAACCGTGGTTGACTTTGAAACCGTGATTCTTTTATCTGGAGTATCAATCTCCATCTTGGCCTTTGCTTTCCTGGACTTCATCACATGTTCCAAAAAATCTCTAGGCGAGCCTGGGACGCACCCAATTCCGGCCGGGGTGGGGAACTTCACCCTTTGGTGGGGGAGGGAGGCAACCAGACCCAACTTTCCTTGACTGGGTGCACCTAGGATAGCATGGTAATCACTGTCCAGATCCATGACTATGAAGGTGACCGTGTCCGAGGTTTTGTAGGGATGAGTGCCGATTTCCAAGAGTAAGTCGACGGTTCCTTTGGCATCGGCCTTATGATTAGTGAACTCTTCTAGCCTTCCATTATATGGGGTCAGCATTGTATCAGGAAGTTCCATCTCTTTAAAAGTGCGATAGTATAGCACATCCTTGGCCGCCCCGGAGTCTATGAGGAGCCTGTCTGACTCGCAATTATCAATGCGGCCTGTGATGACCAATGGTTGTTCTCTCATCGTACGGTTTCCCGCCAACTCATTCGGAGAAAAACTAATCACTTCCTCCCTCTCATGGATCCAAGGAGGGATGTGGAAGACTTTACTTAGCTCGTAAATCTGCTCCTTGAGTTTCTTGTTTGATGGAATTTCCTCTCTGATCACGCCTATCAACCTGGCCCGAGGTGGCCTGTCTACCTGGTCATTGTTTTTGTCTTCTTCCCTTGGGCGTTTATTGTCCTTGGCCATGAACTGATTGAGCTTGCCTTGATTGGCCCATTTCTGTAGAATCTTCTTCAGAGCAAAACAGTTCTCGGTGTCGTGGCCGTTATCTCTGTGATAGGAGCAATACTTTGTGGTATCCCTCGGGTATTTCGGGTTGTCCTTTAGAGGCTTGGGGTTGGGGAGATCCACCAGATTCATGATCTCAGAGATCGGTTTATTGAATGTGGTGAATGTCTCGGTCCCCCTGGTCCTATTCTTGCCTTTGCCGTTTCCCCCGTTATTCCCCTGGGACGAGTTCCCGTTATGCGACTTGTCATGATCTCGGTCCCGTTCCTTATAACCATATAACGTCTTTTTCTTCTCCTCGGCGATGGCCGTGGCGTAAGCAACGTGGTACAATTCGGCTTTTGTGAGGGGCTCTCTGACTGACAGTTCATAAGTTAGCTGCTCTGACCTGTGACTATTCGTAAAGCATACAATGATCTCCCTGTCGGTCAGGTGTTCTTCTATTGAGTCGGCAAGGTCCCTAAACCGGTTGTAGAAGCTTAGGGTGGACTCGTTTTTGCTCTGGACCATGTTGGCTAGGTCAGACAATCTTTTCTTCCTCGCCCCAGCGGTAGCAAAATATTCCAAAAATTGTGATTTCAACTTGGCAAAGGAATTGATGCTGCTTTTCTCAAGGTCCATGAACCAGGACCGAGCTGCCTTTGTTAAGGTTCTTGCAAAGGCCTTACACAGTACGTCGTCCTGATTGGACACTAGGGCCATGGTGGCCTCAAAGGCTTGGACATGATCCAGAGCATCGGCGTTGCCGGAGTATTTGTCTAGGTGTGGAAGCTTTAACTGTGGATTAGGTGGTGTGTCCTTAATCCTCTGCGTGAAAGGGCGCATAGCATCGTAGTCATTATTGGGTCTCCTGTGCCCCTGATTCATTATCTCAATGTTGTCGAGCCTTTCTCTAAGGTCGACAATGTCCCTTGTGCTGAATGCCGAGGTGTGACTGGAACTAACTATGCTTCGGTCTCGACGTCTCCATTCACCTTGGTTTGGTTCGAGACGATGCCTTGAAGGAGTACGGCGAGGTGGAGTGTGCCGGGGTGGATCCTGCCGGGGTGATGTGCGCCTTGGTGGATCCTGCCGGGGTGGTGTGCGCCTTGGTGGATCCTGCCTGGGAGGTGAATGACGTCGGGCGTCCCCACGACGTCTTTCCTCTATAATTTCCACTCCTGGGGATTCATCTTCTTGTTCTTCCCGGCGGCGATTAATGTGGTCTATCAGGTCCCCATCGATATTGAGTCTTCCTAGCCGTCCGTCTTGGCGACTTACACGGCTCCTGGGAGGCGCATCCCGTCTACGATTTTATAGGGGCTCCCTTCTGCTTGCTCTGTCATCCAGATTTGTCCCCCTCGTTCCAGACGGCTGGAGTAGGTTAGCCAAGGAGTTTTCGGGGTCAAGTTCTAACAGGGCCCGCTGTGCGTCGGCCAGCTGTTGGAGTGTTTGAACATTCTGTTGAAGCAATGTTCTCTCGTCCAATGGCAGCGGCTGTGATGGTCCTGCTCCATTGTTTCGGGATCCTGTCCGTCGGCGGCGCCCATATTGGTTAACAACATTGGGGGCCGGCCCCTTTGAACGGGTATGCATTCCTCCCCCTTATGCAGGTGCTGTAGGTGGGAGCCTCTGATTTTGTGCAGCAGCGTTCGTGTTTTCGGGGGGCGGTGCATCTCTTGCAGTTTCTTTTGAAAGACTGGCTTCTCGCCCGTCAACCAATTCTCCGGCCATGGTCTGTAATTATCTGGATAAAGAACTGACCAATCGATTTCCCGGCAATGGAACCAAACTGATGATGCCAAAATCTGGTTGGATCAGCCTTCGTCTAGCGGTTTGGATAATCCCAGCGACAGTTCTTGATGGCCGGAGCTGCGCACACGAAACAAACGTAACTCTGTATGATAACACAAAAGAAATCAATTGACCAGATTAGAGTCAAAAGTTCATTACCCTTTTTCCTGTTGTGAGGACCTATTTTTATAGGTATGGGTGAATGAGTCCTAGCTTGTTAGAGAAGCTAGGATGCCCGTGCTGATGTAGGACTCGCATTCCTTGGAGATGGACTCCTGATAAGGATGGATGATATCCTGTTATCTGGTATAAGAGATATCCTTGTTTAGATAAGGATTCTTCAGTGTCAGAGTTGTAACATAACTCTGTAAGAGGTTTCCCAACGATAATGGGAGGTTTCTGATGTAAATCGGCCCGTCATCTAACTCGGCTCGTCATAGAGGCCGCTAGGGATTGGGCTTCTCGGGCTCGGCCTAGGCAAGGACTGCCTGCTCGGCCTTATTGATGTCGGCCTGTAAAAATGGGCTTCTCGTGAATGGGCCTCTCGGTATAGGTCTGTTAGGTATGTGGGCCCAGAGTGTCTGGGTTCCGTTTAACCAAGTCGGTTTATGTCGTTCAATTGTAAAACAGTTATGTTTGCTTGTATAATAGTATATATTTTCAAATAATAAGTTACAATGGGTTCAATTTATCATGATACATGTAAAAGTATTACATTATCTATAGAAATCTGTTACAATTTCATCTACTAAAGTGTTACATTTACTTGTACAAATAATTACATTCATGTATATAAGTTTTTATTTTTCAAATGTTACTTTCTTTTAAAAATAAAATCAAAATACTCAAAAATAAAAAATATTATGGAAAAACACTATTACATTTCAGTATAACGATAATTACATTTAGTTATTGTTAGTGTTACACGTATCTATATATATATATATATATAATATAGGAGAGTAAAATGTCATTCATAGAGAGCGCCATGTGGATTTATGACGTGGAATTCCATGTGGCGCAAGGGTGAAGCATGTTACTCATTTTGGTATGTTTAGATTATTTGAAATTCAAAATTCAAAATTTTAAACTTTACCATCAATAATTATATATAATGTTGTAAATGGTTTTTATTAATGATAAGATGATGCTTCAGATTTTGTATGATCCAATAATTTATAAAGTATATTTTATTTTATTATTTGCTTAGTTTGAATATTTTACAAAATTTATACTCCTTGGTCGTAGTGTGGATACTCCTATTGAAGCATTTCAATTGCTCATTTGTCGGAAAGACTGTATTTTCTAAGTATTTTTTTAACTTATTAAATGAATTTTGATAATCAATTTATAAATATTTAGCTATCCTCTTTTTGATTTATAGAAATTTATTTACAACACTTTTTAATGAAGTAAATATTTATTACATTTTTTTAAGTTCCAATTTTAACCCAAAGTAAAAATAGCACATATGATCTAAGGTTCAAATGTATTTTATGCTTTATCAAACAAAAAATACATGTATCACGTACAGTTTTTTTAAACATTACCAAATACTTCGATTCAATTTCTACATCATTGTCAAATAAAAATAGTTTATAAATTAATAATATTGAAAGTTTATCATTGTAAAACACTCAAATGTACAAATAAACTTTGAGCAATAAGTAAAGTTAGTTTTAGTTATCCTAATAAAAATTTAAAATTGTTATTGATACACCATTAGAAATATTATCAATACAAATTTTTGGATTTTTTTTTAAGATAATTAAAAGTAACCTAAATTATGTCTTAAAATTTATTCATATTAACAATGAATTTACTTTAGATAAAGGAGCAGCGAAAAATATCTGAGACTATTTTGGAGTTGATTAATTGATTCAGAAGATTTTTAGACATGTCATGTGGATTTAATGAGCTAAAACTGTAGCACTAGATGAAAGAGACGAATTAAAAAAACATCGTAAGGGATCAAACTAATACTACCTTTGTCCAAGGGTAAGAGTTCTACAACATAGGATATGCACGCTTATTAAGTAAATAATAAAAATAAGTAAACAAACGGGTTTCACAGATCAAAGCTTCTCCAAATCGCAAGTTGTTAATTAATTTATTACCCATTTTAAAAATATATTTCAGTTATGAAATATAATTAGCTGATTAGTATGCCCGTCGTGTATCGACGGGTCACTAACTAGTTTATAGTTAGTATTACAGTTGAAAGATGAGTAACATGAGCTATTTTTTTTTTGTAAAACTGGTGTTACGTTTACTTATAAACAATGTTACTTTATAAGTAACACAGTTGTTACATTTAGTTGTACTAAGTATTACTATTGCAAACGAAAAAACAGTCAAAAAAATATAGAAACTAAAAAAAAACGTTTTTTTTTTCTGGGAAAAAAAAATTGGGCCAATGAGTCGCTGCCACGTGGCAGATTTTGAGTGGAGCATGGGTTGGAATCTTACGATTCGCGGAGAATGTTGTACACGGGTCATGGGTCGACCCGTCTCTTCTATGAGACGGATCTAGGTGTTCTCACAAGAGACCACCTCCTTGGTAAATCGAAGACACGATGTAATTTTACTAGCAAATCGAAGGTCGGATGCAACGGCATATTTGATTGCGAGTATGGAGTGGATTTGGTGGATTAGGGAGTCCGGTAAGTGTCTAAGTTGATTTAGGGTTTGAATGGGTTTGTGCATTTGGGGTATGTGGATGGAGGAGAGGTGGCGCTAGCAGGTGATTTCTTCAACGTCGTGGCCAAAGTCGACAGAGTTGCGTTCCGTTGATGAAGGTGTAAAAATTAGGCCGCCGGAAAAAATGTCGTTCAAGAAAAAAATCTGATTGCTTGGAGGCTTACTGTTCTTGCTGGGTTTCTTTTGGATTTTTTTTTTAAATTTAATTTGTTAATGTTTCTATTAAATTGTAATTTATCCTTTTAAATAAGAATGTGGATTTTTTTTTATAATTTAATAAGTCTATTTTTTTAAAAATGTTGTATAATTATATTAAGTATCTATAATATATTTTTATTTTTTTATGTACACTAATTTTTATTTATATTTTAAAAAAAATTAGCTATTTTATTAAAAAAAAAATAGTTATTTAAATAATGAATAAAAATATTAATTAGAAAATAATGATGCTTTACCCTTCAAATTGTATGGTTAAGTATGTAGTTGGATTAATATTTTCAATTTGTTCAAAATTTATACTTCCAAATTAAGCATAAAATATTGTACATTCAAAAATAGTGATTTTGAAATGTAATATGATAAATTATGTATAAAAATCTTGTACATTAAAAAATAATTGATATTCTAAAATCTTTAAACTTTAATATTTGATTTATTAATCTCAATTCTCAAATATAAAATTTATACTAAGTACATAACAAATGATTATTAAATATTGTAAAAAAATCAATAAGGTTTTACCCTTCAAATTTCAGAATTTACAGTTTGACCCCTAATAGCTAATTTTCATTTCAATTTAATCCAATTTCTTGATCATGTGCAAGGCACATGGGACTTAATAGACTTTTCTAACGATTTCCGTTAAAAAGCCCTAGATTGATGAAAAAAACCGTATCGAGCCCTGATTCGCCAAAAAAAAAAAATGGAGGCCCCGCTTGGGGAACACCCTATGGAGTTCAGAGCCTAAATTGTAATTAACCCATTAAAAAATGACTTTTAGAATCTAAAGCGTCTCAATTACGCACTATTTAAGATAACAAAAATTGTTGAAAGTTCAATTAAGGACACTAGTTTGAGACTGGAACTAAAGTAGCCTCAAAAATTTCAGAACAAAGTACTTTTTTTTTTTTTTTTTTTTGCAAAATAGAGACTGAATTAACTGTTCTAAAAGTATTTGTGACACCAACTTAATGAGACCCTTAAGTTTCTCAAATACAATTAGGGACAACTTTTTCATAAGCAAATTAAAAGCAACCGGACTAATAAGAGAGATTTTTCATACTCCCTCTGTCTCAGAATGATAGTCCCCTATTTTCATGGGTTTTACGTAGGAAATTTGAGTAATAATTAAGGCTACTTTTAATTATTCTAATGAAATTTTTGAAATTGATCTTGATACACCATTATAAATACTATTAATATCAATTTTAGATTCACATTAACATAATTATAAGTAGCATTTATAACTGCTCAAAGTTCCCTCGTAGTAACAATGAAAAAAGGTGGACTATCTTTCTGGGACGGATGGAGTAGTAATTAATGGATTACAATAGTTCAACCTAAAACTTTTTTCTTCAATGGTCACAATTTCTTCCGTTTTATCCAATCATTACTATATTAATAACACAAGACATGCCAAAAAAGGCAATTTGGCGCCCAAAAACGTCACTTTCAAACTGGCCAAAAACGGAAATCTCAAACGTCGTCGTATGAGACGAACTTACATTTTTTGTGTTTTTTTTTCGGTTTTGATCACTACACGCGTACCCTCACCTCCCCTCCTCCCTCCTCATTTTTCCTCTTCTTCTTTCTCTTTCTAGAAACACACACACACACACACACACTCGCTCTCTCCTTCTTCTCCCACAAATCAGTCTTCCTCTCGACCTCTCTCTTTCTCCCCCACCGGCACCGCTACTGTCACCGCCACCACCGCCAAAGCCACAGCCATCTTCTGGGTCACCGCCTTCACCATCTCCACCGGCACCGCTACTGTCACTACCACCTCCACTTTGCCCTCCGCCTTCCGTCCGTCGAACGGCGACCTCCGCCCTAGGTAAGATTTCTCGGTTTCTTCTCTTCCTCCGTCTTTCTTTCCGACACACACTGCCTCTCTTTCTCCCCAAAATCTGTCAATTTTTCTGGGTTTAGATGCATCTGATCATAAATCAGATCAATATTCAGAGAACTGGGGAGTCGCCGATGAGTGATTCCCCTCTTCCACCGACATATTTGAAATCAAAATCAGATCTGGATTTTTTTTCCCTTATCCCTTTGAGTGATTTTGAAAGCGAATTACAGATTTGGTGAAGTTTAGGTTGTTGATAGAGAAAGTGAGAGATCAAGTGGCAGAGACTAGAGTTTCTGGAACCAAAAATTGTCAAAGAGTCGGAAATTGCAAGCTTCATTCATGAACTGAGAATATCTAAGAATGTCAAGATCTGGGACTGGGAATAAGGGGAAGGGTGTGGGCGTTGGTGAGGGATTTGAAGTCTTTACACTTTATTTTCTAACAAACCAAATTTCTGACTTTAAAAAAAAAAATAAAAAATTGTGGAATATTTAGTTCCCCTTTTAGTTTTTTATTTTAAAGGTAAAACCTTGGCTATTTATTTTCTTTAGTTTGCACTGAGTTCCAATTTTGTACTTCAAATTCCATATTTGTAGAGGATAAAAAGATGTTGTTCATCAGTTGATGAAATAATAAGTGTTGAAACTAAAAAGGAGTTGAGGTGATTAAAATATTATGGGTTGAGAGATTTTTTTTTTTTGGCAATGAAAGGAGTTGAGGTGATTAAAATATTATGGGTTGAGAGATTTTTTTTTGGCAATGAGAGATATATCAATGGAATAATTAAATTAAATTTTTTGGAACCTAAATCAGATGATAGAAAAAATGTCTTATAGGGCTTTGCCGAGAAAAAAAAACATCTACGTATTTGGGAAGATAAAATAGTATACTCCCTCCGTCCCAGCACAAGTAGGGCTATAGGAGGGAGAACAATAATTAAGAGAAAAGTACTGTATGTGTGGTAGAAAATATAGAGAGAGAATGAGTGGGGTAAATAGTAGTATTGGTTGAATAAATTGAGTAGTAGAAAATGAAAAGAGAGAATGAGTGAGTTTAAATAGTGGGTTGGTTGAATATAAATATAGGAGTAAAACATTTTTTTTTGGACAGTCTCAATTGTTTTAAGACTTCTTAAAAAGGAAAGAAGTCATACTTGTGTTAGGACGGATGGAGTATTGTAGAGAGCAGGGAGTTCCAAGTTTTTTATTGCTTTGACTTGGGAAGTGAAATTGAGAAAAAACTAGCAATAGTTACTCTTAAAAAATTGTGCTACAAGGGTAATAAATTTTTCTTTACACAATGATATGCAATTTTTTGCGCAGTAAGCTCTGTTCAAAGTCTATTTTGCAATTTTTTAATATAAAGTCTATTTTGCAATTTTTTAATATTTTTCTTTTCTTAATTTATGTGTTTTAATACCAAAACCTCAGCCCTGATATCGATATTTAATGGAGACGGGATTTGTTACACCTGCTCTATTTGCGAACCATAAAATTTTGAACGTGTTAGTTCTGACAAAAACATTTACTACTGATTAGACTTCAAGCAATTAAGAGTAAAGAAAAATACTACTTGCATCTCATTTATATTGGTCACATTTGAAAATTTTGATCAATACAAGTAGAGTTAACCAATTTTAATGTCAATTTAAATCACTCTAATGAAATTCTAAAAATTGTTATTGATAAATCATTTATTGATTTATAAATTTCACTAAATTGATTAAGTTAGCTTTAATGTATGGTCAAAATACACTTATAGTATTGGTAGGATACAAAGTTGGCTAAATTTTTAAAACGAGCTTCTGTTCTTCCCTTGTGATTTAACCTTAAAAAAAGTTGGGATTAAAATGATTTATTTCCCCAGTTAATGTGCAGAGGGTCTTTATTTTTTTTAATTATTACTATTTCTTTACCATGAAGGAAGCTGAAGAACTGTACAAGGAAAGAAAAGGCGTAGGGCATGAAGAGGCAGGTTGATCACTAATGAGATAAGGTACTTCCTCTCTCATTATCCGAACTTCTCGACTTGCTTCTTTGATTAGTTCATATTTTTAGGTATTTGGTTTGGGTTAACAAATTTGTATTAATTTCAGTTTTTAGTGTTTTTTTGTTGTGTTTTATTTGTTTGAATTGTGTTTAATTTTAACGTTGATTTGATAGTACATATCTCCCGGCACCGCTACTGTCACTACCACCTCCACTTTGCCCTCCGCCTTCCGTCCGTCGAACGGCGACCTCCGCCCT
>JAOWBW010000967.1:470865-512891 GCA_026119855.1 Campanula takesimana | reverse complement strand
ATATTTTATTTAAAATCCGGCACTTTAAAAAGTGCCAAAAAATGCCGGCACTTTTGAAAAGTGCCGGAAATTAGCGGAAGTGCCGGTCCGGCACTTTCAAAGTGCCGGAAAGTATTGCGGTCACCATTTTTTCCAGCACTTTTTACGTGCCGGTAAAAGTTATTTTTGTTGTAGTGGAGTATATTGTAGGGAGAGAGAATACCCAATTGAGCAAACCTTCAATGAGTTGCTGGTGGGTTATTATATGAAGGGTGATGGATGTGTTTTTACACATCCAAAAGATGAACTCCTGGGCTTTATTTTGTTACTAGTCCTTGAGTAAAGTTATGTTTGATGGCATTTGTGAGTGTTCTTTAGAACAGGTAAAAACAGGAAAAGGATTTTTCGAAAGAAAAGAGTGCAAAATGGGACGGAGTACAAAAGCATGCATAAGAGTATAAGAAATAAGGAAAATCTAAGCTTCAGCAAGGGGCGCGCCCGCATCCTTTATACCATGCGGGTGCCACCCCCGCTTTTCAGATTCCAGTGCTGAAGAACTTTACACCATGCCCACGCCCCCTGAACCATGCGCCCGCCAACTACTTTTCACAATTTCCAGAACAGAGATTGGAGATCCATGCCGCCTCACGCTTTGGACCATGCGTCCACATGAAAATCCCGCTAAGTTTATTTTAGTTTCCTTATTCAGTTGGATTTTGTATCTTTTTCCCAAAGTTGTAGGATTTTTTTCACCCTAGTATAAAGAAACACTCTAAGCTTATTTTATAGGCTTTATTTTTTAGGTTTAGGTTTGTAATCAAGATTGGAAGTTTTTCATCCTCAAACATAATTTCAAGTTTATGAATTCTTTTATTGATCTTGTATTTATGAGTATGTATGGTATGAGTATGATTAGCTAAACATCTTTGTTTGCGGATTGAATGTAAACAATTACGTGATCTTTATGCTATGAGATATTAATTTTTCTATGTAATTTTTGTTGTGGTTTAACACAATAGTTTTTAATTCCGTTTTGAGTTTCAATCTTATGTTAAGATATTGTTGGCTCTTTAACTATCCGTTTTAAATTTCTTGCACTTGCGTGGAGAGTTAAACGTAGACTTTGTTGTGTTGAATAGTTTTGATCTTGGGCCTTGCAAAAACTGAGAGAGACTAGGTTTTTATTTCTTATATGCTTAGTAAATTCTTTGTATATTAATTTGACCTTGCTGAAGAATTAATATTTATAGAGTAAAAGGATTTCAACTCAGCCACCTAGCCGTCCCAAATCTTAAATAAGTGAATGAGCCCTAAAACAAGATTATTCTATTAGTCATCAAAATAGCATAAAGTGATCGTAATTGTGTAATCCAATCAGTGAACTGCTATTAACCTTCTTGAGTAAACCCTTTGCTTTTATTCTGCAACTTTAATAATTAGTTTATTTTAATTGTTTAGTTAGTTTAATCAATCAACACAAAAACCCCCTTCTTTTCTACTTTCCTGTTTTAGTTTAGTTTACAATTTTGTTAATCCCTCAAGTCCTTGTGGTTCGACCCCTATTTTGGTAAGTTACTATAACGGTGACTGTAGACACCCCGACCTCGCACCCCCAACAAACCTTTTTGACCTAGAACCCTCGATTTGGCTACACGGGAGTGCCGTGAGCTTATCGGTGCATCGAATATAATGCGGACTTTAAATTCATGATTAGAGCGAAAAAACAAGTAAACGGCATGTACTTCAATTTTTGAGCTGCGGGACCCGAAACGGGCCCGCACCCCTAGAATTGCTCGTTACCGTCCATTCTGTACATTAAAATAATATTTTGTCATCCCTTGCTCATAAAAATGTTTTAGATAGATGGACGCACCCATAAAATTATTTGAAGCAATTTTCATGTTGGGGCCGCGACAACCGGGACACCGGAGCGCGCACACACCGGACAAAACTTGGACTGTTGCGGAACCAATACCGGAGCAAGATATTGCAGTCAAACTTCATGATTATAGCCAGCCCACATCCAACAAATGGCTAAAGGGGCTGGTCACTTCAAATAGCAATGGTCCAATCACGAAGTGACAAGTGGCGAATCAAGATTGCCCAGATTTAACCCCTAGCCGTATGGCCAGATTCCAGGCATACGGCTAGAATGGAGCCGTACGGCTGCCCTGTCTGGTCTCAGCTTTGGTTGAAAATTGCTCCTTATCTCCAACACCATTATCACCCCTCAAATCACCTCCATCCGGCCATCAACTCACCACCACCCCTACATACCCCTACTAGAGGGCATTTTGGTCAAGAAGAATCACCCCCCTCCTCCATATACTCCACTCTTAATCCTATTTGAAGGAGAGAGGGCACAAGAGAGAACAAAAAAGAGCAAGATTGATCATCTTCTCTCCACACACTCATAGCCCCACCATCAAACCTCATTATTCCACCACTCAACCACCACTACAACACCATACAACCACCACTTAACCACCACCTAACCCCGCCCCCCAAACAACCCTCAAACACTAATAGAAACACCTTCCAATCCAAACAACTCACATCAAACAACTCATCCAAACACAGCACAATCACCTTCAAGAAAAACCAAAAAGTCTTCCCTTGGAAGCAAAAGAAGCACAACCTAGATTGCAGGAGTTTTGAGACAGGTACATCAAAGAGAATGGACAGCAGTCCATAAACTGGACATGGACATGAACTTGGACACTTATTTTGACATGGGATTTGTCTCCCATTTATTCACCATTGTGCATAATAATCCCCCCCCCTTTTGTGATTTCTTTTACTTGATATGAATGCTCAAAACAAAGTGAGAGTCCACCCAAACTGACTCTCATTTGTGAGTTTAAGCAAACATACCTAGAATAGGAGACTTCTTTGTATATAAAATCACCATTTTTAAGGCATAAAATGAACTTAAGAGTCATGCATGCTAGAGACCATTACGGGCGAGGAGAGTGCCTAACCCCTTCTCTTCTCGTACATAGCCCCCGAACCCACTTTCTCAAAATAAAGGGTTTTGTCTTCATTTTTCCTAAATAAAGTGAGGTGGCGACTCTTCAATTTAATTAAAACTTCGAGAGGAAAATTGTGTGAAACCGAGCACATTTCCAAAAGTGCATTGGCACGAGACACAACTCGAATCGCCTCTCGCGAGCGATCATTTCGGGGCGGCTTCGAGCGCAGGCTCTCACAGTGACTAGTCCACTTTTTAGGGTAATTTAATAAGAAGGAGATTTCCCATCAAGGGGGTGTGTATATTTGTGTAGACACCCCATTTTGAACTGAAATTTATGATTACACTACTCTTGCGTCTCACCTTCGTGTTTTGATGAAAACTCGTTAGTTTTGACATGTTTCGTTAAGTTTCTGACTGACTCCGTTAGTTAGGGGCTAAACTGAACAATAGAACTTTAGACAAGGATAAAACAGTAATTTTACACTGGATGCCTCGTACGAGACATCAATGTCTCGTACGAGACATATCCTCTGTCTGCGAGTCAGAGTCACTTTCCCTCTCCGTCCCGATCTCTTTCTTGGCCAACACTCTCCTAATCCGGGAATATCTAATAGGAGACTTCCTAGATGTTTCCTACTGATTTCCTACCTCCTTTAACCTCTCCAAATAAGGACTTTATCACCTACCAAACTTAGGATTCCTAAACTTGGTCCCTAAGCAATCTAAACCTATAAATAAAGAGTCTTTCAACCATAGACTCTCCTAATGGTTCCTCATCATCCAAAAAGGGGTTAACAACTCCCTAATCAGTCCCTCTCCAAAGAATCCCGTTTTTACTCCTCCCTCACACTAAAACACCACTAAAACTCATCTTTTCAAGCCAAATCATCATAAAACTCTTGGATCATCAAGGCTTAGTCAAGGCCATCAATTGGAATCTCAAGAACGCCTTAGGTAAACTCCTACACTTTTAATCTCTACTTCTCATCTCATTCTTTATTTTTTTTTGTAGTGTAATCCCATCAAAAGGATCAGCCTAGAGCCTCTTCATCCATGGAGATGTCTCGAAGCACATGATCCGACATTCCAATAATTAAGAAATTAATTATTGGCTTTATTTGTTTTAATCACTTGTTCTTTATTTGATTAAAAACACCTAAGTAAGACCAATCCTAGATTGGGTGGATTGGGTGCTCCTTGACCTTCCAATCCATAACTTAACCCCCGAACTCAATAATCTCACGGTCCGTGTTCCGTTCAACAACATGGTGGTGACTCTCGACTCAAATCAAAAAGGTAGAGCGAAGGATCAACTTCTTCTCGTGCAAACAGTGGCGACTCCGCTGGGGAGATTTAAGTGGGTTAGACTTTCGTGCAAATTATATTTTTTAATCTCTGTAATTTTCTGCTAAAATGATTTTTTTCTGATTTTTTCTGTGAATTTTCGGACTGCTCTTTTTTTTTTAATCTGTTCTGTCTTGAATCTGGTTCTGGGAGAGATATCTCGTACGAGACATCAGATCCCTCGTACGAGGTATTCCTTCTCCACCAAGTATTTGCAGAACAGTCCCTACACTTCAAACTACAGAACAATCCCTAAATTTCCAGAAAACTGCAGATCAATCCCTGCACTTTTGAAACTGCAGATCAGTCCTGGACTTAAAAAAAAAAAAAAAACTCTTTTCTTTGCTTGTTTTACTCCGTCCCTATGTGTAATAAATGATTTATGTCATATACATGTTTTGTTTTTGCACTAACATCTTTGCAGCGGAGTATAAAAAATTAATAAATTAGGGATGACTGCTGTACTCATTCCCTAGTTTATTTTGCACCCATTAATGGGTAATGCAAGCACTGTGAGTACTTCTATCCCTCTCTTCTACGTGCTCCTACGTGCTTATGTACTCCTCCTCTTCTCAAAAATCTTTTCAAACTCGAACTACGTTGACCTGAGTCTCTCTTTCTTTTTCTTGAATATTGAGGGAAACGTAGGCAACCACTTTGGTCCGGTCAATCTTTTACTTCCTTTCAAAACAAAAAAAAATAAAAAAAAAAAACTCTCTATTTTTCCTTTGACACCTAGAACTTGACTCTCACACACGTGCACGCATGTAGATTAATTGCACTACATATCCTATAAACCCGGGTCCCAATCGGAGGACGGATGACGGTCAGCACTTCCTTGCCGGTTTCTCCAAAGATGGTGTACCCACTTGTTGGTCCCAAAGACACAACAAGGGTATGAAAAGAGGCTAGAGGGGGGGTGAATAGCCTAGTTAAAATTATCAACCTTTTTTCAAAATTCAACCTTATGCTTACTCTTGAATTTTGTGGTCAAGTAAAAACCACTAGTTCAAAGTAAAATGCACAGCGGAAGTTTTCTATAAAACGAAGTAGAGTTGAAGTGAAGTTAAAAAAAAAATAGGTAAGCAATTAGTGCGGTCAGCAATATTGCGGTCGGCAATATTGTGGTCGGCAAAGATGGAGATTTGAAAGGTTCAATTTGCGGTAAGCATGCGGCAAGCAAGCGGCAAGGTAACCTTGCGGTCAGCGATATGCGGTCGGCAAAGGTTACAGACGAGGTAGGTTGAAAATGAAGTTTTGTCTCAGTGAGTTTTGGCAAAAGATAAGTAGTCAGAAGTAGTAACTTAGGCAATAGGCAAGCAACAAACACAATTCACAATCGTATGATAATCTGGAAAGATCAAAACACTAAACGACAAACAAAGTCAATATGAACAATAAGAACAATTGCAGAATGTAAGTTTGCAGAATGTAAATGACACAATGATTTGGAAAGGTTCGATCTGTTAAAAGATCTACGTCCTTTACCAAGATGGTCAGTCTTGGATTTTGAATGGAGGATATATTGATTCTTCTTGAGTACAAATTACAAAGATGAAGTATTGAATCAACACCTACTTTCTATGAAGAACAAATCCTAGACTTAGACCGGTGTATCCCTAATGATGCAATCTATGTGATTGATCAATCGGGGTGTGTGTGTGTAAAGAATCAAGAGCTCTATATAATCTAAATGATTGAGAGCCTAATGAATCTTTAAGTGTTGCTGGGCTTGAGATTTGATGTTCTTGAAGGCTTGCTGGGGATCTTTGAAGATTTGAAGGCGAATGCTTGAAGATTCAAATGATTCTGGAAATCTTGAGTATGATCTTCAATCACCAAGTATTTCGACAGCAATTTCTCTCTTTGAATCTCAGCACACTTTCAATGAAGAAAGTAAGGACTATTTATAGCCTTGGGTGAGATAGATAGCTGTTGGAAGATGATGAGCTGTCACATTCTGATTGGAGCTCATATCTTTGTCTTGTAGTTGCAGAAGTTAGTGGTCCAGATGTACTATCTTGTACGACCAAATTCAAATTTGAATTTGCAACGTTCAAATCAAGTGGTCTTTACTTGGATTTGCGGTCGCCAAGGTATGCGGTCACTAGTGCGGTTACTAGTGCGGTCACCAGCGCGGTCGCCTATGTGCGGTCGCCTAGGTAAGGTTGGCAGACTTGGCCAATTTCGCAGAAGTCTTTCAGCAGCAGCATTTCTTCAAAATTGAGGGGCTGATCTTCTAAGCCTAGCTAAACTAAAAATGGACTTAACTAATGAAGTTTTAAAACTTCTTACAATTAAACCTAAAGTCCACAAAAAGTAAAATAAGGTTATGGGATCAATCAAATCTAGGTAATAGGAGTGGTTTATAATTTTCATACCCAACAATCTCCCCCTATTTGATTGAGACCATTACCTAATATAACAAAGACTAAATTCATTGTACTTGGTAATAACATGTTTTAAGAAATTAATTTTATTAAGTTCATGCCCCAAGTCAATGCACACGCAGTAAGTCAATGTTATAGATTTCTATATTCCTAAAAAATAAAATAAAGTCTAAACCTAGGAAATAGAAATATTTTTGATGCAATTCAAAGAGATAATATATGAGGGAAATGAATAGCATCAACAACACAAGCATAACCGGTACTCTGAATCACTTAAGCGATGACGAATAAGAGTACAAACAAAAGAGAGAATAATAGTTGTTTTACAAACCCAAATAAAAGTTAAACAGAAATAAAATTGTTTCAAGGCATCCAGCCTATCAAATAAAACAACAGTAGAGAAATAATCGTGCGGTCATCAAAAGATGCGGTCGGGCAGGCGGTCAGGAGAGCGGTCAGCTCACATATCCAATCCAGGAATCTTCACTTCGTCCTCAAATTCTGGAATGATAGGGCAAGTGAATGCATTGGCAAGCATATAATCGAAACTGTTCACGGTAGGGAAATCAATGCTGTTGCCATCATCATTTTCAGCTTGTGAGTGAACATTGCCATGACCAGCATCTGCAACTTGAATGGATCCTTCAGTGACTGCACTTCCAACTAATCTTTGCACAGACTCTTCCAAAGTATCCAACTTCTTTTCAACGACTTGAAATGAACCAACAACTGTGTTGGTCAGTTCTTCAATTCTGGAGCCCTGATACTCAAGTGGCGTTTTGAGAGTAGCATATGCAGCCTTGATTGCTTCAAGCTTTTTCGCTTGATTTTCAGTTAGATCTTCAAGAGAGGCCTTGATTGCAACATCCACACTATTTTCCAAACTGAATTTGATTTTCTTCAGTTCAAGAGTCAGGTCGTTTTTAACAAAATCCAATTGTTTGTGGACTTCAATGGATGCATCCAAGATTTCACGAGAAAGCCCATGGTTAAGGGCATTGGTTTGAATAGTCAGAGCCTCCTTTAAAAATCGAGGAGTAACCAAGAAATTAGTGGAGAGTGCGGTCAAAGTTGAGACGGTCGGAGGAGTTTGTGCGGCAGGTTGAATGGGAGCAGAACTTGAGCTTGTATTTCCACGAACAATGTCTTTCACTGTCTTTGTTATAGCTACTGTCTCCCCCTTAATGGTATCAATCATTTTGGAGGGAAGAGAGCAGAGCTCTAGCTTCAAATCAGCCTGAGTGGACTTAAGATCAATTACCTCTGCGGTCAACTGAGCAATGGCAGATTGGTTTTCAGATTGAAGTTTAGTCAAGGATTGAACCGCGGTCAGGAGGGCGGCAACCTGTCCTGCGGTCGCCGGAATGTCATCGTTCTTGACCAGAGAGGGAGGAGTTGGAATATGAGAGTGGGTAGGAGAAACAACAGGGGTGCGGTCGACAGTGCGGTCGGTGGCATCTACTGTGGTGACTTCTTGGGCGACAGTCTCTGGGCGGTCGAAGGTAGGACTATCAACATTTACATCCCCATCCTTGGCCTTGTCATCACTGTCACCATGTTCACTACCAACATCAACTTGTTTATCAGCATCAATATTATCACCTTCTTCACCACTTCCAACAATTTCAACTTTTGAATCACTTGAAACTTCTTATTCAGTTTCCTCACTATCTGATTCATCCCTTAGAGAGTAAACTTGTCGTGCAACCTTTTTCAATGTAGGAGCAACATCAACTACATCGGCAGTGGTAAGAGGAGGAGACCCAGTTGGAGTCAAGACTGGAGATGCAGCAACCTTTGCTTTCTGACAACCTTGACCGGACTGAGGGAGTGAATTCTCTTTTTCTCCCCCTGAACAGTTGCGGTCGAAGGAGTCTTTGAGGGTTTGAGAGATGGTGCGGCAAGTGACTTCAATGATGCGGTCGACTTGCGAGGAGGGGAATTGGAGTAAGTAGACTTGGCGGTCGGTTCCTTGAACTTGATACCGACGACAACTGATGATTTCTTTGCGGTAGGCTCAACAGCAATACCCTTGCCTTTTCCTTTGACCGGGGCGGCAGGGAGATACTCTTCTTCATCGTCGTCGTCATCACTAGCGGTAGGCAGAGGAAGGTCTGTGCTTGGAAGGAGACTCATATGGCTCATGAGGATCCTTAGCAAGATAGATCTTATAAAGACGATTTCCAAATCGAGAACGGAAATTGGTTTTCATGGTAGAGATGGTAAAGAGATTGCTCATGGAAATGGAAAGCAGAAGTTCGCGATTCTTCGACATGATTTTGCGAATTTCCTTAATGTGAGTCATGAGAAAGGTGATGAATCTGCTGTGAGTGCGGTACTTGATAGTGACCTTGTCCTTTGCTTTATTGTAAGCAATGATGTTTTCTTTCAGGGCATCAGGGCATCATAGATGACCTGACACCAGTCTATGTCCTTACATAAATAAATTTCGGCAGACAGAGTCCATTGGGAGGTATTGAAGTTTGCCTGGTTACCTGTCTTGCAATGAATAGAGTGTCCAACTAGGTGACCGATATGGTACATGACTTCATCAAATTCCTTACGAGGAACTTTGGTGACATGAGTATGACCAACCAAGCGCGTTGCAAGAGCCTTCAATTCATCATCAGCCACGGTCGTGGCATAAACAACACCAGACTTCTTTTTGATTCCCAACACCTCACCAATATTAACCACATCTAAGGTCATCTCATGACCTTCAATTTCAGCATGAATAAACTTCACTATTTTCCCAGATTTGCTTCGACCGGATTCTTCAGTAGCGGTCTCAAAGAATTGATCGACAAAAGATGGGACATGGAAGTCCTGATCAAATGTGAAGAATGGCAGAATTCCAGTCTTCTCAAATCTCTTAATAAGATTTCTTCCAATGGCATCTTCTTGCAAATCATCAACATCCATTAGAAGGCCAGGAAGAAAGTGTTTAGTATCCTGAAAAAAATTTAGAAATCAGAAAAGTAAAACTTGCGGTCGATTTCAATGACGGTGCGGCAAGGGACACGGTAAGGAAGAATGTGGTAAGGGATACATGCGGTAAGCATAGCACGGCAACTAAGGATGCGGCAAGGAAGAACTAGCATGCGGTAAGTAAATCACGGTAAGGTATACGGTCAAGATTATGCGGTCGACAGAATAAGATTACAAACAATGAATTTGAAAGAGTATGCGGTAAGACAAAATTGCGGTAAGTACACGACAGACATAGCAAGAAAATTGAATGAAAAATTAGGAATTTTAAAGAGGGGAAGTTTCAGAAAATCAAAACAAACACACACACCTTGCAAGTGTGTGTAACGAAGTAAAATGGATCAAAAAGGTAAGTTCTCAAGAACACGAAGAACAGTCCCATGAACACGAAGAAGAACACTGTAGCATAAACCCAGAAATGACGAACAGTGCCAAAAATTCGAAATTTTTTTTATATAGAATGCCTCGAAAAACCCGATTAAAGCCGAAAATCACATCAATTTCAAGAAATAATTATCCAAAATACACGAAATCGACGAGAACAAAATGGGGGGGGGTCCGAAACCGGAAACCCAGTTGGGTGAAAAAAATGAAAAATAGCCTAAGAATCATGAAATAACGCACAAAGATGAATAAATGTGAACTAAGGCATGAATCGAGCATCACATAAGCATAGAAATCAACAAAAACTGAGATAATGGGAAGAATATGAAGAGATTTTGAAAAAAAAATTAGAACACCAAAAATTAAAAAAAAATCATCAAAATGTAGAGATTTAAGGGCCGAAATCATACCATTCGCGATTGATAAGGTGAGGGATGGAGAGAGGATGGTTTCTTGATGGATTTCTCAGTTGGACCCATGAATTTATAGAGTAAATGGAGAGAGAGACGGGTAGACAGAGAGAGAGAGTATAGAGAGAGAAAATGTAGAGAGAGAAAGAAGGTTAGAGAGTGGAGCAGAGAGAGTGGGAAGAGTGTAAGTGGGAAGGGGTATAAAGGCGGTTATGGGGATGTGGAGAGGTGGAAAAGTGGAAGTTAACTCTGCAGATCAGATATGATAGAGAAAAGAGTCCTTTTTTTTTCAAAAGAGAGCCAATGACGGCGGAGCAAAATATTATAATGATTTGAAATAAATAAAAGCGAGGGAATAATAAAAATTACCTTAATGCCTTGAAGTCAAATCAACACTCCTAAAAATCTCTAAGGTTAGAATGCTTACCTGGAATCCACGAGTCGGTAAGTAATAGAGTGAAGTTACCGTATATCATGCGGTCTAAATATTGTAAATGCGACCGTGTATGGTGCGGTCGATGAAGAATGCGATAGGTATGAGTGATGGCCAAACTACATTGAGGTTGCCACCAAGCGGTCGACTAAATGCGGTAGGTACTAGCGGCAACCTTGAAACTTGCGGTCGACATTTATCAGATAAATGATATTGGCTTGATTAGAACGGTCGACGCAATGCGGTCGATTGAAGCAATGCGGTCGACAGAGTTGCTAGGTACCTACTTATTATTGAAAACTTGGAGAAACCAAAACGTTAGTACAAATATCATAAGGACAAGATTTTAAAGTTCTAGCATACCCATTTCTCCTCTGAGAAACCTGAATCTCTTGGAGTCTAGAGCCTTGGTGAGAATGTCTGCAATTTGATTGTCAGTACTCACATACTCTAGATGGATATTACCTTTCTCGACATGATCCTTGAGAAAATGGTATTTGATATCAATGTGTTTGGTCTTCGAATGCATGACAGGGTTGTTGGACACAACAATGGTAGATGTATTGTAACAATAAATTGGACAATTTTCTTATTTGATTCCGTAGTCGACCAATTGTTGTTTCATCAAAGCACTTGGCAGCAGCAGCTTCCAGCAGCTATATATTCAGCTTCTGTGGTAGATACGGAAACTGATGCTTGTTTCTTGCTTGCCCATGAAACGAGTCGATTTCCGAGGAAATGACAAGTTCCACTTGTGCTTTTCCTGTCGATGGTACATGCTGCATAATCTGCGTCTAAGTAACCTATAAGATCAAAATTTGAATCTTTGGAATACCAAAGTCCAAGGTTAATGGTCCCAGATAAATATCGAATAATACGTTTTACAGCAATAAGATGTGCTTCTCGAGGATCCGCTTGATAGCGAGCACAAACACTAAACATGATATCGGGCCTACTAGCAGTTAAGTATAGGAGAGAGCCAATCATACCTCGGTACAAGGTTTGATCAACCTTCTTACCTTTCAAGTCTTTATCCAGCTTGTTACCAGCAGCCATAGGAGTGTCGTATGCTTTTGCATTGTCGAGTCCAAATTTCTTTATGAGATCTTTTGTGTACTTTGCTTGGTTGAGGAAGATGCCTTCAGCACATTGTTTAATTTGAAGTCCGAGGAAGAATGTCAATTCTCCCATCATGCTCATCTCAAATTGCTTTTCATTAGCTTTTCAAACTACACAACAATTCGTTAGTGGAACAAAAAATAATATCATCGACGTAAATTTGAACAAGTAAAGTATGATCATGATATTTAGCAATGAATAGAGTTGTGTCGATCTTACCACGCTTAAAACCTTTATCTAGGAGAAATTTAGATAGTGTATCATACCATGCCCGTGGAGCTTGTTTGAGTCCATATAAAGCCTTTTTAAGTTTGTAAACATGATGTGGAAATTTGGGATCTTCAAATCCTGGCGGTTGAGCGACATAGACGGTTTCTTGAAGTTCGCCGTTGAGAAATGCACTCTTCACATCCATTTGATAAAGCTTGAATCTTTTGTAAGAGGCATATGCTAAAAATATCCTAATAGCTTCAAGTCGTGCAACGGGGGCAAAAGTTTTCGTCGTAGTCAATGCCTTCTTCTTGTCTATATCCTTGTGCAACCAACCGAGCTTTATTTCTTGTGATGCTTCCATTCTCATCCATCTTATTTCTAAACACCCACTTTGTACCAATCACTCCTTGATCCTTAGGTCGAGGAACTAAGTTCCAACTTTACATCTTTCAAATTGGTGAGCTCTTCTTGCATGGCAACAACCCAACTTGAGTCTTGGAGTGCTTCATCAACTTTCTTGGGTTCAACTTGAGATATGAATACGGTAAGAGCATCATAATTTGATCGTCTTGTTCGAACACCGGAATGTAGATCACCAATGATATTTTGAATTGGGTGATCTCTGACCCTCGCGCACTTCATGAGGTAGGTCTGGTTGAGTTGATGGTTGTTGTAAATCTTCTAGTGGTACATCATTTGTGCCATCCCAATCATAGGTAAGTTGAGGGATAGGTTCTTCAACATTGATGGGTGTTTCAACTTCAACTCCATTTGAGGTAGCAGCAGATGTGGTAGCTTCTGGTGCTTCATGTGAGGGAGGTGGAGGAGTTGTTGAGGTAGATGGATTTCCTTGAGTTGACTGATTTTGAGGTCGACTTGTACCTGTCTCATTAATCTCAACAAAATCATCAGCAACATTTGGAGCCATATGTGGCTCAAGGAGAGAATGTTCATCAAAAGTAACATGGACAGATTCAACTATCTTAAGAGTGGTTTTATTAAATACACGAAAAGCTTTTGAGTGTTTAGCATACCCAACAAATATACCTTCATCGGCCTTAGGAGCAAATTTACCTCGATGTTCTTTACCGTTGTAGAGAATGAAGCATTTGCAACCGAAAATCTTGAAGTAGGCAATGTTGGGGGTTCTTCCTCTCCAAAGTTCATAGGGTGTTTTGTTGTAAGTCTTGTTGATGAGGGATCGATTTTGAGTGAAGCATGCTGTGTTGACGGCTTCAGCCAAAACTATTGAGGTAGCTTCGATTCAGCAAGCATAGTTTTTCCTGCCTCTATCAACGTTCTGTTCTTTCTTTCCACAACACCATTTTGTTGTGGAACTCCAGCAGCTGAAAATTGTGGTCAATGCCGTGGTCATCACAGTATTGAGCGACGCCGTTGTTTTTGAATTCTGTTCCATTGTCGGATCGAACACTGACTAGGTCGTCTTCTTTTTGAGTTTGGAGCTGTCTAAAGAGCGTGGTCAAAATGTCATAACAATCATCTTTGGAGATCATCATTTCGACCCACGTATATCTTGAATAATCGTCTACCACAACTAATGTATATCTGTTGCCTCCGATACTTGCGGTAGTGACAGGTCCAAATAAATCCATATGTAGTAGCTGCAAACATCTTGAAGTTGACGGAGTCGTCTTGCTGGAGAAACACGATTTTGGTTGTTTGCCTAGTTGACATGCTGAGCACTTTTCATCGTGGTGATCAGCTACCTTGGGTAGACCACGAACTAGATTTTCTCTACCAATCTTGGAGAGATACTTGAAGTTTAAGTGACTTAGTCGTTTATGCCAAAGCCAACTATTTTCGCTAACATTCTTTGCTACAAAACAGAGATTAGAAGAAATACAAGTAGAATTAAAGTCAACAATGTAAACATTTTTCTTACGAATCCCTTTGAGCAAAGTGACGCCGGAGTTGCCATCTTTGATAAGACAATGAGTTGAAGTGAA
Organism: Campanula takesimana; assembly: GCA_026119855.1. Lineage (NCBI taxonomy): Eukaryota > Viridiplantae > Streptophyta > Magnoliopsida > Asterales > Campanulaceae > Campanula > Campanula takesimana. Next base: position 498,690 of record JAOWBW010000967.1, on the reverse strand, counting down.
GTGGCATTGCAATCCTTTGTCGCAAAATTGTGAGATTGAGAGAAGATTGTGTTTTAGACCGGTAACTAGAGAAACATCTTGGATTGTTATTTTTCCTTTTCTGATGACTCCATAACCGATGGTCTTTCCCTTTGCTGTTGTCGCCAAAAGTAACTGCTGGACCTTTTTCATTACGGACACTTTCCAATAGGTTGATATCTCCAGTCATATGCCTTGAGCATCCACTGTCGAGATACCATAAACTTGTAGTTTCATTGGAGTGACCGGCCATTAGGCAGAGGACCTACAAAATAAACATTTAAGATCGAGGTCCCCTTTATTATTTTTGGTCCTAAAGATTAGCAGCTTTTGACAACCCACACTTGCCTCACAGAGGGTGGTTTAAACCTTCTAGGATTGGGTGTGAATCTTAAAAGACATTCAGCAGCCTTGTGACCATAATCATCACACACAGAACAATGGTGGAAGCCACCCAACTGAGGGTTAACAAACTTCGTTGAAGTCTTCAGCACAACATCATTTACAGGTATGGATGAGGTCGCCTTTACAAAATTCATCCACTTGAACTTTGCCGCCTTGCCACTACCCGCGGTCATCGGTTTCCTTGCGGTAGCCAACTTCCTTGGTGCGGTCGACTGACCTTGCGGTAAGTGAGTGCGGTAAGGAGACTCAGCGACCTTGCTGGTGCTTGCCGCAGCAGCAGGTTCATCCATGGCAATACCTTTCAACTTTGCCTTGCCAGTTTGTTTCTTAGGGTAGACATAATTGAATACTAGTTTCTTCTTTGGTTCTTGTCCTACACCCTTTGAAACATGATGTTTAGCCTTCAACTCTTCCAAAGTTTGCTGGGTAAATTTCTCATCTCTTTCACAACAAGATGCACATTTAAAGTTGTCACTAGTTTGGAATCCCAAGCCTTCTTTATCACCACTAGACTTTTGGGATTCTAGTATTTGTTCCATAGTGACACGAGAATTGGTCCACTCATTGGTGATCCGTTTAAGGTCATTTATCTCAGCAACCAATTCATCGTTTTTAACTTTAAATATGACATTTTGTTCTTCTAAGAAACGGTTTCGATCAGTAAGAGGAGTCATGCTTTTGATCTGCTCCTTAAGGAGGGTGAGTTCAGATCTTAGTAGAGTTTTCTCCGTCTTAAGCTGGGAAATCTCTTCAGTTGAAAGTGCTAAAGCTTCTTTCATGCCAGAAAACTTACTAATTACTTGTTCAGCTTTCATAAACATCTTTTCTTGTTCGTCGGGGGAAATGTCAAACTTGACTTGTGGAATGGTAAGCAGAACTTCCTTCACCTTGGAATTGTATTGAGCCTTCTTTGCTGCACTTACATCACATCTAGAAAATAGAAGATCGCCATTCCTTTGAACTGGAGTTAGGAATCCCTTTTCAGCAAGTTCATCAGCTGTATAGCTTATCCGTTTAGGTTTTGCATTTGGTGAGCGACGATTTTTATTTTCATCCTCATCATCGGAATGAATGACCAAACAAATGTGACCTTCTTCAGAATCCTCGTCGCTTTCATCAGAGTCTGACTCTATCCAGGTAGCTAACTCTTTTGTGGCAGAGTCCTCTTCAGCGACCATTCCCGTTTGCTTTGAGTATCTAGGAGTGAAGTTGCTTTTCTTCTTCATGTACTCGAATTTGGGAATTGGACATTCTGATGCGAAATGACCGGGTTTCCTGCAATTAAAACAAACGAGATCCTCTTTCTTCTTGGAGAAGTTGGAGTACTCTTTCTTACTTGTTGAGCTGCTCCTTGAAAACCTTGCAGGAGCTTTGCTTGATGATCCGGGCCTTGCTGATTTTCTGAACATTTGAAATCTTTTCACGAACATAGCAAAGTCATCATCGTCCATATCTAGTAATTCAGACGTGGAGATTTTTTGATCTTCTTCTTCGACCATTTCTTCCTTTTTAGCGACCAACGACAAGTTCTTTGTTTTTCCTTCCATTTCTTCAATGTGGTGGAGCTTGATATCAAAAACCTTGAGGTTGTCATAGAGGCTTCTGAGTGGCATATCATCTAGTAACTTGGTATCTTCAAGAGTGTTTCCTTTATGAAGATATTGAGAACCAAGAGCGGCTAGAAAATTAACATTGATTTATTTCTTGGTAAGCTTCTTCCCAAGTGCAGTGTAAGTACTTACGATCTCACAATAACGATCATATGTGGCTCTGAGTGATTCACCGGGGATTTTGGCAAAGTTGTTGAATCTTCTTTGAATTGCAAGCTTTTTGCTTTCTTTGCAAGCTTGATCTCCTTCGATGTAATCTTCAATTGCATCCCAAAGTTCTTTTGCGGTAGCACATTCCATGATTTGTCGACGCTGAGATGTACTCAAAGTACTTAGGAGTATGCTCTTATCTTTCACATCCATTCCAACTAGTCTTTTCTCTTCATCTGTCCATTCAGCTTTTGGTTTCTTGATCGACGGTGTGTCTGCATTGGTTTCTGGATTCGGATTTGCTTCATTGGGAAGTATGGTCCAATGGTAAGACAATCGCCGAGCTGCTCGTCCATGGAGTAGAACTGAGTTAGAATGCTGTGCTTCCATACGTCAAAGTTATCTTCGTCGAACGCTGGAACGTGGGTGAAGTTAACCGTTGCCATAGTTTTCTGACTTGCCATTTTGAATTGGCACCCAAGCTGTTAAGCTTGAAAAACAGAGGTTTTATAAAGGTGTTTACTCTGATACCACTTGTTGGTCCCAAAGACACAATAAGGGTATGAAAAGAGGCTAGAGGGTGGGGGTGAATAGCCTATTTAAAATTATCAACCCTTTTTCGAAATTCAACCTTATACTTACTCTTGAATTTTGTGGTCAAGTAAAAACCACTAGTTCAAAGTAAAATGCACAGCGGAAGTTTTCAATAAAACGAAGTAGAGTTTGTTTTGAAGTTAAAAACTGCTGGGTAAGCAATTAGTGCGGTCAGCAATATTGCAGTCGGCAATATTGCGGTCGGCAAAGATGGAGATTTGAAAGGTTCAATTTGCGGTAAGCAATGCGGCAAGCAAAGCAGCAAGGTAACCTTTCGGTCAGCGATATGCGGTCGGCAAAGGTTACAGACGAGGTAGGTTGAAAATGAAGTTTTGTGTCAGTGAGTTTTGGCAAAAGATAAGTAGTCAGAAGTAGTAACTTAGGCAATAGGCAAGCAATAAACACAATTCACAATCGTATGATAATCTGGAAAGATCAAAACACTAAACGACAAACAAAGTCAATATGAACAATAAGAACAATTGCAAAATGTAAGTTTGTAGAATGTAAATGACACAATGATTTGGAAATGTTCGATCTGTTAAAAGATCTACGTCCTTTACCAAGATGGTCAGTCTTGGATTTTGAATGGAGGATATATTGATTCTTCTTGAGTACAAATTACAAAGATGAAGTATTGAATCAACACCTACTTTCTATGAAGAACAAATCCTAGACTTAGACCGGTGTATCCCTAATGATGCAATCTATGTGATTGATCAATCGGGGTGTGTGTGTGTGTAAAGAATCAAGAGCTCTATATAATCTAAATGATTGAGAGCCTAATGAATCTTTAAATGTTGTTGGGCTTGAGATTTGATGTTCTTGAAGGCTTGCTGGGGATCTTTGAAGATTTGAAGGGGAATGCTTGAAGATTCAAATGATTCTGGAAATCTTGAGTATGATCTTCAATCACCAAGTATTTCGACAGCAATTTCTCTCTTTGAATCTCAGCACACTTTCAATGAAGAAAGTAAGGACTATTTATAGCCTTGGGTGAGATAGATAGCTGTTGGAAGATGATGAGCTGTCACATTCTGATTGGAGCTCATATCTTTGTCTTGTAGTTGCAGAAGTTAGTGGTCCAGATGTACTATCTTGTACGACCAAATTCAAATTTGAATTTGTAACGTTCAAATCAAGTGGTCTTTACTTGGATTTACGGTCGCCAAGGTATGCGGTCACTAGTGCGGTTACTAGTGCGGTCACCAGCGCGGTCGCCTATGTGCGGTCGCCTAGGTGAGATTGGCAGACTTGGCCAATTTCGCAGAAGTCTTTCAGCAGCAGCATTTCTTCAAAATTTGAGGGGCTGATCTTCTAAGCCTAGCTAAACTAAAAATGGACTTAACTAATGAAGTTTTAAAACTTCTTACAATTAAACCTAAAGTCCACAAAAAGTAAAATAAGGTTATGGGATCAATCAAATCTAGGTAATAGGAGTGGTTTATAATTTTCATACCCAACACCACTCCATGCCACGCTCCTACGATCGTGCCCATAGGGAGCCTTAGCCGTAAGCCCTGCATCAACCTCATGCATACATAATAGTCAATAAGACACTCCTTGTGACCGGTCGGTTTGATTCTTAGGATTGTTTTAATCTTTGCCCAAGATAACGCTTTTCATACAATCTATAATCCTCCCTTCATGAATTCTTTACGAATGTCCCTTCAGAAAATTGTTGAACAAAGGATTGCGATGGTGAAATAAGAATTTTTCTACGAGGATTCGAGTCTAGTCTCTTTCACCGTCAAGATCTTATGTTTGACAAAGTCCATTTCGGTTGTCCCTTACAAGAATTCATAAGGTTTGATTGCATAAACGAAGTTGTCTAACAATGTGCAAACAATTACGGAATCGCTTAGGTTTGGCTAAATTGAATGGTGGATTCCGATGAGAATATGAGACCTTTGCCCAAATTGTCCGTTTGGGAGAGTGCAATACAGGTGAAAAACAAGGGGCTCATATTCTAGGGTGACAGAATCCACTATTCCAGGATATTAGATAGAAACCCTCCAAAACGGATTAAGTTCCGTCAGACCAAAATTAGGATTAAAAAACTGATTTTCTGTGATTTGTGTTGGATGTCTCGTACGAGACATCATTGTCTCGTACGAGGCATCCTCTTCTGTCCGTGTCAGTTTCTGTGCTGTGCTTGTTTGGTCAACCTTCACTCACTCCTAAGCCTATACACCTCATAAAGCCGACTTGTTGGGACCTTAATCTGGGTTTAAACGCAAACTCTATACCGTTAGGTCCGTCCGAATCGCAACTAGATCGTTCCGAACTCTTCCAACACCATGTACGACACCAAGTCTATGCAAGAGGCCCATGATCTCAAGACTCGATTAGAAAGGGAAGTAAGTCAAATGGTTAAAGTAGGCACCACTGCCCTATACACTGACTTCAAGCGAAAAATGGAGGGAGAATTCATGACTCGCTTACAAACCCAAGGGATTGCTATGAGAAAGAAGTCTCAACCCTTCATGGTCGCCTACAAGCCCAAGAAGAGTGTTACAAGAAAGAGATTGAGGCATTCCAAACCTGTCTACAAACTCAAGAGGTGTTCTATAGAAAGGAGGCTGAAGCCCTTTGTGAAACAACCACGCCTAAGAAGAAGAGGCGGCTCTGTGACCCTAATATATCCAAATTTACTAAGATGGGAACGACAAGGCATTACGATAATATTGAAGGGTTACTCAAGAGGGTCTCTTGACATCCTCTTAAAGGAAAGCAAAATACATCCTTGAAAAGGGACTACTCACAAGATGAACTATCACTACGATCGTATCCCTCATTCTTCAAGTTTCACAATGATCCCGGCCATGACACCAACTCTTGTCACCGCTTGAAGGACCTCATCCAAGACCTTATTGATAAGAAGGAAATAGAGATACCAAGTGTTACTATCAACCCTATCCCTTAACTACACAAAGAAGAATGAAGCCTCAAGGAGAAATCAAGATCAACCACTTTGGGGCTACAACTATCCTCTCCCTTTCTCCTTAGAAATATTATAGGTTTTAAATTTCCTAGTATGAACTCGAATAGTCGTTCTGTTATTCTAGTCCATCTCCCCCCTTCTCTAGTCTGTGTCAACTATCGAGTCTGTTTTGAATTCAGTCATTAATAAAAGTCACTCTTATTTCCCATACACTTCTCTAAGGTTGCTCTACCTTTTGAATATCTCTCTAATTCATGAAATAGATCCGCAAACAATAATTGTCATTAATCTAAAACCTTGCAATTGATAATAAAAATGTCTAAACAAGTGAGAAGGCCTAGGGGCTACACATTACTATCACCACGCTCATGTCAAAAAGTCGAAGGACCACAATAGAAGAAGGTCAAAGGCATTATCATTCCCAAACAAAAGTGGGGCTACTCAATTCAAGCTTTGAGAGTAAAAAAAAAAAAAAAAACTCTCAAGCTTTCACAACCCCACAAAGAAGGAGTTTTAACCACACATAATGAAGTAAAAAAGGAGGCATCTCATCTCCTCCTACAACGAAGATCAAATTCAAATGAAGAACAAAATGAGACTCCTAACTTGAAGACCGTCTCCATCATCCGTAGATATCACTCATGAAAAATTCGAAGAGCGCACTAATGAGTAGGCCTTCTCCTCAAAACTTGTCAAGACATTTCTAGATGATTCACTTGCAAAATAATTGAACAAACACTTAAGACATCAAAAATAAATACTACGGTCCATTAAAGGTAGAACTATATTCTAGTATTTGAGCCAAGAAGAGTTCTTCGTTGAGTCTAGGGGCTTCCTCTTCCCCACTCTCATAAACCTTCTACAAATCCAAGCATCAAGGCTAGTGGCTTTTGACCCTTTCCTTCCCTAGTCTATTCATTCTCGAAACGTACGAACTCGTCAAAGTAAATCCGCACTAGGGGCTATCCTCTTCGCCTCTAACTCTCATTACAAAGTGCGTTATCCCCACTGAGTCGATGCTTGGAACAACTTCCCAAAAATCCAAGTCGATAGCTAAAATGCCTAATACATTTAAACCCAAAAATCTTGCACGTCTCTCCCCCAATAAGAGACAAAACTACTCTCCCCTCTTAGCCATCTTCGAGTACATACTCTGTCAAAAAAAATGATGAAAAGAGACGCAAAAGAGATGCCCGCTAGATTGAAAACCTGAAAGGGCGGTATAGGAAAAAAATCAGGGTACGTCAAAAAAAAAATTTATATATATATAGGGAGGACTTTCTTCAAATCATTTCTTCTTTAACCTTCCTCAAATCCGTCAAGCGGGAGAGCACTCTTCTTCAAATCAAACAACCTCATAAGCATGTTCACGAAGTCATCTACAACGTACAAGATTCTTAGGGCTTGACTTAGACCACACATGAGATAAACTTGGGGGGAATAGATAACGTCTCTCATCACCTTCACCGGAGACCTTTTGGGCATGGAATTCTAGAGTGATTCAAAAGTATGCTTAGCCTACTAAGAGCTTGCACATCAATAATTGTCGGACCAATAGTCGTCTCCCTTGACACGACGTAACCAAAGGAACGATCTGGACGGATCATCTCGAGACAACCATCAAGGAAACTCCGTAGCATCATCTCTGCAGAAAACCTGATTAGGTCCCAACTTGTCAAACACTTGTCCCCACACACACTCACAAATCAACACATACAGAGTTCATCACCAATAAATATCTCATCATGAATCCATGCTATTCACACTACTTACACCAAGGTTGACCAACCGGGCATGCACAAAAATTTGTCACCGCCACATGAGTCCAATTATAAATTAAAATCAAAGCTAAATTGCTTGCTAGAATAGGTTCTACTTGTTGTATTAACAGGTATAAAAACCAATCTATGCTAAAAAATATATATATATATATATATATATATATATATATATATATATATATATATATATATATATATCAGTAGCGATCAGATGATCCCCCCAAGAATTCAGACACCTCTACATCCAATGTAAGAGCATTGAGAGAGGATAATGTCCAGTACTTTCGATCAGCTACGGCCATTGAGAGAGGATATTCATAAGTCTACAAATCTACATCAAATCAAGAGATTCTGCATCCAGTACTTTCAATGTAAGAGCATTGAGATAGGATAATGTCCAGTACTTTCGATCAGCTACGGCCATTGAGAGAGGATATTCAGAAGTCTACAAATCTACATCAAATCAAGAGATTCTGCATCCAGTACTTTCAATGTAAGAGCATTGAGAGAGGATAATGTCCAGTACTTTTGATCAGCTACGGCCATTGAGAGAGGATATTTAGGATATTCTACAAATCTACATCAAATGAAGAGATTCTGCATCCAGTACTTTCAATGTAAGAGCATTGAGAGAGGATAATGTCCAGTACTTTCGATCAGCTACGGCTATTGAGAGAAGATATTCAGGATATTCTATAAAGTCCAGGATCGGCATCAAATCATCCAGTACTTTCAATGATGAATTGGAAGAGGACATGTTCAGTACTTTCGATCAGCCGTATCCATTGGAAGAGAATATCTAGGGATCCAGTACTCTCGATCAACTTCGGCCATTGAGAGAGGATAATATCCAGTACTTTTAATGTAGGAGCATTAAAAGAGGATATTCCCCAGCAATTTCAACACCATCAATCGTGACGCTATATCAACAACAGAAGGTATATTCAGAATTGGGTCAAGGACATTGATTCCTCAATATGGGTTGCTCTTTCTGAACTCTAAACTTTACTTACTGCAGTATTGTTTTCAAAATGATTTTCAAAATACCTCAAGCTTTCGTTTTTGTGTGTTTTTGGAGTCGAACTACATTTGGTCTGATTTCTTTCCGGATGATACGTAGGAAGCTTTCTAGCACGACCATACCCAAAGCTCTAAATGGTGTCTTTTCTATCGACGACGTTACTTCTTCCATAAGTATCTGTTGAGTTTTGAGGCAACATGCGCAGCAGAAGAAAGCAATATGAAATAAACAAAACTCTAAGCCCCAAGATCTATTCATGATGATTAAATTAATAGCAAGATGAATTTAGAATACTAACCATGTTGTGCGTTTAAAATTTTCGGATCTTCAAATCTTCAAGTCTTCAAGCTTTAAGATTTGATCTCATCGTTCTTCGCGTTCTTTGAATCAGGATCACATGAACACGAACTTGAGATGCTAAAGCAAACATCCTCTATGTGCATCCACACGCGAACGAATATCTAGAACCATTCTAGATCTGGATTGCTAGACCCATTAAAAAACACGCTTTTCTAATCTTCAAAGGCTATATGAAATTATTGGTGTTCTTGAGCTTTTAATTCATAATCTAAACTCAAGAATATGTTTCTCAAACACATGGAGGCTACCAATAATGATATATATTCTGATTATGTTAATACCTTGTAAATAGAGATGTATTTAAACTCAAAAGTCCTAAACCATTTAGGAAATTTAGTCTAAATCCCGTCAAAATTGAACCTAAGAAAAACAGGCCCGAAATCAGTTTGCCCGGTCGGGTCTTGAAAAGAGCCCGACCGAGTCGGGTCCTATCAAAGGTCCGACCGAATCCCTCCCAGAACTCTGATTTTCTGTTTTTCCTTGATTCTGACTTTTAAGCTCTTTTACGTAATCCAATTTTAGCCTTTTCTTTGATTCGTTCTTTTATGTGTGACCCCATAGAATTATATTACGTTGGTAATGAGTCAAACCAAGGTCACACCCATAAGTCATGAGCGGATACTAGCAAGCCATCATGACTACCCAATTAATATAACTTAAACGAAGTTCGTTATCCTCATAGAGCATATTACAATCCTTTTGTCACACGATATCATATTGAACATAAGTCATGGTCCACGTCAACTTATATTGTTCAATGCTTTCTCGATCTTAAGTAGATTGATTGTGAGCAAATGAAATTGATCACATCAATTCATTTGAGCGCGGCCACGCATTTCATCAATCCCACTCTACGAGTGGCCTAAGCAGATATCTCTCTTGAGGAGGGACACATTCCATCTTGACTTATCATTCTTACCTACAAGAATCTGATTATGCCAATCGTAGCCTTTATAACCACCCGGTTAGGGGTAGCGTTTGAGTACGTCAAAAATAATGTTTATCATGTGGAAGGCCATAATAATCTCAGGTCTAAGGATATCAAATGATATGACTATTATGAGATTTAATTATGACATTTGACCATGACATAAATCTCATAGGCGGGTCAAGTCCAGTACTTGTTCTCCAACAAGTACCTATAAGCTTAATTTGTATCACATACACATAATCATCATATGATCATCAATTAAACTTATACTAGTCCTTCATAAGTACTAGGGACGGGGATTATTATAATAAACATATAAAACATATAATAACCCAAGGTTGTTATCTCCATAATAAATGAGAACATGATGTAACGCAATACCTTTCTCAAGGACCTAGGGCATAATCTCCAACAGTATCATCGCCGAGGGGCTCTGTAGACACCCCATTTTGAACTGAAATTTACTATTACACTACTCTTGCGTCTCGCCTTCGTGTTTTGATGAAAACTCGTTAGTTTTGACATGTTTAGTTAAGTTTCTGACTGACTCCGTTAGTTAGGGGCTAAATTGAACAACATAACTTTAGACAAGGATAAAACAGTAATTTTACACTGGATGCCTCGTACGAGACATCAATGTCTCGTACGAGACATCTCCTCTGTCTGCGAGTTAGAGTCACTTTCCCTTTCCGTCCCGATCTCTTTCTTGGCCAACACTCTCCTAATTCGGGGAATATCTAATAGGAGACTTCCTAGATGTTTCCTACTGATTTCCTACCTCCTTTAACCTCTCCAAATAAGGACTTTATCACCTACCAAACTTAGTATTCCTAAACTTGGTCCCTAAGCAATCTAAACCTATAAATAAAGAGTCTTTCAACCCTAGACTCTCCTAATGGTTCCTCATCATCCAAAAAGGGGTTAACAACCCCCTAATCTCTAAAGAATCCCGTTTTTACTCCTCCCTCACACCAAAACACCACCAAAAACTCATATTTTCAAGCCAAAATCATCATAAAACTCTTGGATCATCAAGGCCTTAGTCAAGACCATCAATTGGAATCTCAAGAACGCCTTAGGTAAACTCCTACGCTTTTAATCTCTACTTCTCATCTCATTTTTTGTTTTTTTGAGTAGTGTAGTCCCATCAAAATGATCAGCCTAGAGCGTCTTCAATCCATGGAGATGGTCTCGAAGCACATGATCTGACATTCCAATAATTAAGAAATTAATTATTGACTTTATTTGTTTTAATTACTTGTTCTTTATTTGATTAAAAACACCTAAGCAAGACCAATCCTAGATTGGGTGGATTGAGTGCTCCTTGACCTTCCCAATCCATAACTTAACCCCCGAACTCAAGAATCTCACGGTCCGTGTTCCGTTCAACAACATGGTGGCGACTCTCGACTCAAATAAAAAAGGTAGAGCGGGTTTCTTCTCGGATGCAAACAATTTGTCCTTTTAGTGGTCCCACCTTTGATATAAATATAATATGTATAAGAATGTGTATAAAGATGTAATACTAATATAACAGAAAAGTCAGGACTCTTCAAAGCGAAACGAGTGAAAATGACCATTGTGTTGTGCCGGAGAAATCTACTCCAATCAAGAATGGAAAAAACGTAACTACGTACACAGCTTATGTGCCATAAGTAAGCGTGGCAATTGTGCGGGTCGGGTCGGGACGGGATGGGTTCTAGCGGGTTAAGACGGGTCTACCTGCCACAACCCGTTTAATTTTACGGGTCAAACGGGTCGATCCGTTTATTTTTATTTTTTTTATCTTAGAATTATCTTAGGATGTCGACCCAAGCTATTTGTTCTCGCGGGTTGAAACGGGCGGGTTGAGTCGGGTCGACCCGTTAAGCTTCGCGGGTTGAAATGAGTGACCCGCTTTAACCCGCTAACTTAAACGGGCCGGGTAAATTAGCAGGTTGGGTCGGACGGGTTAGCGGGTAACCGGCCACAATTGCCGGGCCTAGCCATAAGGGTGCCATTATACCAACAACACTAATGTACTGGACCTCATCAAAACTCCGTTGTTAAGCTCAGTTGGCGAGAATAATATTAGGATGGGTGATATTTTGAGAATGAATAATACTAGGGGCACAAAAAAGTCACAAAAACTTGCTCACAAAATCCTAGGTGTAATGATGTTATTAGTGTTTTTAATTAAAGTGTGGCTATTGATGCTACCAATAAAATACTGTCACCTCATTTTGTGATCTTATTTTGTACCCCTAGCATTCCTCTTTGAGAAGTCTCATGTTGAACACCCGGATTTCGAACCGCTCCACCGAGCGGTTAGCTCCATCCCGGTCCACCTAATGGTGGAGATTAGAGCCACCTCATTTTTTTTGTTCGACCGATGAGATGTGTCCGAGCTCGACAGGACCCACAAAAAATTGAAATCATTTTAGCTTCACAGATGATGAACTCGCCTATGTGGCCTTGATCGGAGCCGTTGGGTGTAGGGGTGGAGCTAATTTGGGTGGAGCGGTTCCGGGTCCACCAAACCCCTACCCATACCTTTTCCTTTCCTTTGTACTTAAAAAAGAAAGAAAAAAAAGAAGAGGAAGACTTGTGTGAGACGGTCTCACACGGTGAGACGAATCTTGTTGAGAGAGGAAATGGGTTTACCCATCCCCGCCCATAAGGGGGCAAACCATTTAGGACAATGATACACATAGAGAAAACTCAAAGGAAAATTTATGGTGAAACATTTTAAACCATTAGATGAGTTTTATTAGTGGGGTTCACAAACATTTATTACAATCCAACGGATTACAGTGTTTCACTATGAGTTTTCACTAGACATATCATTATCCAACCATTTACTCTCTCGTGAAGATCGGTCTCACGTGTCGGATTTTTGTCAAAAAAGAAAGAGAAAACAGCTTATGTGCGGTAAATGGCCTTTGTTTTGAGCCCATATGCGAATGAATCGGGGTGGGGGCAAGGAGCCGCATAGGTTGACATAACACACCCATCATTTCTCATTTCCTTTCACACTAAATTCAGGCCGCAACAAACGGCTTCGATACTCATTTATGTTCTTCTTCTTCAGCTCCTGATAGAATCTCAGTTGAAAAGGATATCAAAATAAAAACAAAAAGTCACTTCCTCCCAACTCCATTTGATCGATCAATCCCTCTCTCAGCCTCAGATCATGGATCTAATTCTTCCTTTCCTCTAACATCTTCTCCATCTTCTTAGTTTTTTTTTTCTTCAACCAATTGCAAATTTCTATACCCAGAAAAGTGTTTCTTGAATTGAATTGAAGTCCAAGAAGATGAAGATTCCGTGCTGTACCGTTTGTCAGAATCGGTACAATGAAGAGGAAAGATGTCCACTTTTGCTTCAATGCGGCCATGGATTCTGTAAAGACTGTCTTTTTAGAATGTTTGAAGCTTCCTCCGATACTTCTCTCTCTTGCCCTCGTTGCCGTCACGTCTCCGTCGTCGGTAACTCCGTTCACGCTCTCCCTAAAAATTACGCTATCCTAGGTTTGCTTACTTCGTCTTCTTCTCTGGCTGATTTCACTGACGAAGACGACGACGATGATGAGGATAATAATGACGACGGGTTTGACTATGACCTTGACCGTCGCCGGCGTTCGGCCGCCAGTTCGAGCACTGGCTGTGCCGGTGGAACTGGTGGTAGTTTAATTGAGCTTGCTTTGCACCCGGACTTGAGGTTGATACGGCGGATTGGGGAGGGAGGGGAACGGAGGGTGGTCGGAGTGGAAACGTGGACGGCAGTTTCGTCCGGTAGGTCTGGGAAGTGCCACCACCGTGTGGCGGTGAAGAAGTTGGTGATTGGGGAAGATACTGATTTGGGTTGGGTGCAGAACCAGCTAGAGAATTTGAGGCGAGCTTCAATGTGGTGTAGGAATGTTTGTACATTTCATGGTGCTACTAAGATGGATGGTTGCCTTTCTCTTGTTATGGATAGGTGTAGTGTATCGTTGCAGACTGAGATGCAGCGGAACGAAGGGCGGCTTACTCTCGAGCAAATCTTGAGGTCAGGGATATATTCTTCTCTGTAGACCTTATTATGATTTGTTGTCTCAATTTGATTTGGATTATTCGTGCGTAATCAGGTTGACATTGTTGTGATTAAGTTGCCTGTAGTGATGCCCTAGAATAATGTAGTAACCTCATGCTGAACAATTTTCATAAACATTTGTCTCAATGTGGAGGATTTATGTTAGCCAACCCCAGATCATTTTGCGACTAAGGCTTTGTTGTTGTTGTTGTTGTTGTGTATATATATATATATATATATATATATATATATATATATATATATATATATATATATATATATATATATATATATATATATTTCAATGTGATTTGGATTATTCGTGCGTAAATCAGATTGACATTGTTGTGATCAAGCGCCTATAGTTACAATACGTAGCAGTATTCCCGTGCCAAACAATTGTCATGAAAAGAGATGTTTCACGTGCTCAGTTTCTACAAAGCGACTACCGGCAAATTTTTACCTTTTTGAAATTGTCAAGTTTACACACATAAATTTACACATTAAACCAAATATGGGAAAATTATTAGATGGTAGAAGTCGTCAAAGTAGTAATAGACATGAACGGAGATTTGTTCCACGCTCTTCCTAAAAATTAAGAGTCCACCCTACTTTTCTTCCTGGGTTTTGTCAAAACGAATTCGTTCTTTATATAAGCATTGACCTTCTGATGAACAGTAAAAATCCTCCGTTTTTTAGTTTCAAGTGAAATATGGTCTCCATATGAACCCGGATTTTATAATAATGAAACCTCATATTGTGCCCTAAACTTAGCATAACACTAAATTTCAGTTTGAAATAGTTTTTCTGGGTTCATAAAAACCAATATCCTCTTGATGAAGGTGAAGAAAGAAGAGGAAGAAAGATTGAGAAGGCAAAGTGTTTTCTCGAGAGATGAAGAAAAAGGAAGAGCCGTGTATCTGAGTGGGTAAAATAGTCAATCAGCATTTCTTTCCTCACAGTCCGTACGGACTGATGCGCATAAGAGCCATTCTGTATATATATATATATATATAAATATAAAATTTTAGGTTTACAAATATAACTTAACACATTGAACTAAAATCAGTTAATGGTAGAAAATCGTCTAAGTAATTAAGGAGTAATTGGCTTATTGATGAGTATTCAGGTTGTTATTGTTGTATTAAGTAGCCAATAGTTGTGCCGTAAAGTAGCTATATCCCTGTGCCTAACAAGAATAATACTAGGGGCACAAAAAAGTCACAAAAACTTGCTCACAAAATCTTATGTGTAATGATGTTATTGGTGTTTTTAATTAGAGTGTGGCGGATCCATTATCGATGTAACCAATAAAATATCGCCACCTCATTTTGTGAGCAAGATCTTGTGAACTTATTTTGTGCCCCTAGCATTGCTCGCCTAACAATAGTCACAGACAAAGATTTGTTTGATGTGCTCGAATTTCGACAAGCCAACTCTTGAAGTTGTTACCCTTTTGAAAAATTGTCAAGTTTACCCGAATTGAACCTGAATCAGTAAATGGTAGAACATCGTCAGAGTAAAAATGGAGCGCTTTTAGCTTGGAGTCTAGAGTGGGATGTCTCGTATTTAATTGATGGATTTTCACCCTTCAACATTTTTACAAGCAGGCTCATGGATCATCTTTCACCCTTCAATTTTTTACAGCTTCATTTGCCAGTTCGGTGGGTCACTCCAAACAGATGATATGGGTGACCCTTCTTAAAGGCTATGAAGAAACTACCTACTAGATCAATATGAAAAGCTGTAGTCTAATGGAAAGTTATCTTTTGCTTTTTTTTTTAATTTTATTTGATATGCGTGTGCTATGACTTCAATGACGTAATTGACCAACATTAATCCTTTACTTTTCCCTAATTAAACCTTTATTATCCTCAAAAAGGAAGAAGACAACAAATTTCACAATATAAATATTCATGGATGATATCATGTAGAGTGTGCTGGCTAAAATAGTTATAAAATATTGTATTCACTAATAGAGTAATTTCCATGTGTCAATCTTGCATCACTTCCCCTCTTGCAACCAAGCTTGTCAAGTTGGTTATAAGTACTGCTCTACCGCTTCTCCCACGACTTTGTATCTTTTTTCTCATCTTATAATTTCTTCTTTCATATGCACACGAGTTTTTTTTTGTTTTTTTTTTTTTTTTTTTTTTAATAAATCTAGGATAGAATAGAACTCTATCCTTCAGCATCTTGCTGTAACTTGTTCCACTGTTTCCATGATTGAAACTATCTGAATTCTGGCTGTTCCAATCGCTACAAACAAATTTCTCTCCAATCTGATTAGATTCTTGTTGCAATTTTTATGATACTTAACAAATGCTTCACACCAATTTCATGTTAATAAGTAGCTATTCGCGGCCATAACCATTCTTTTCTCTCCAACCGTAGGTATGGGGCAGACATTGCTCGAGGGGTGGCCGAACTTCATGCAGCAGGTGTTGTTTGTATGAACGTAAAACCATCAAATCTTCTTTTGGATGAAAATGGTCGTGCTGTAGTATCTGATTATGGACTTCCAGCAATTTTAAAGAAACCTAGTTGTCGTAAAGCAAGGTCAGAATGTGACTCATCAAAAGTGCATTCATGCATGGATTGTACAATGCTGAGCCCAAACTATACAGCTCCAGAGGCGTGGGAGCCCGTGAGGAAGTCTCTGAATCCCTTTTGGGATGATGCCATTGGCATATCTTCTGAATCAGATGCTTGGAGCTTTGGCTGTACGCTGGTGGAAATGTGCACTGGTTCTGTTCCGTACGTTGAGTTGCACCTCTATATTGTTTTGTTTACTCCCTCCGTCCCAAAATGATCTTCCCATTTACTATTCAAACTTTTTAAGGATATGAACACTTGCTTTAGTAG
Organism: Campanula takesimana; assembly: GCA_026119855.1. Taxonomy (NCBI): domain Eukaryota; kingdom Viridiplantae; phylum Streptophyta; class Magnoliopsida; order Asterales; family Campanulaceae; genus Campanula; species Campanula takesimana. The sequence goes on along the minus strand of JAOWBW010000967.1, from coordinate 481,961 downwards.
CCATGTTTTGTTTATGAACTTTTAAGCCCAAGTTGTAGAAATGGGAAGAAGTTTTTGGGACAATGAGAAACGGAAAATGGGTTGGGACAAAGGGAGTATATTCATTATGCTTTAGTTTGAAAGGGGGGGGGGGGTAGCAGGGATCTCCCTCTGCACCCAACCCCCTGCAAAATATAAAAAAGTGAGAAGATTTTGAACTTAATAAGACCTGAATGTTGTGTAGTTGGGCTGGCTTAAGTTCGGAGGAAATATACCGTGCTGTAATCAAGGCAAGGAAACAGCCTCCACAATATGCAAGTGTAGTAGGTGTAGGTATACCAAGGGAGCTGTGGAAAATGATTGGTGACTGTCTTCAGTTCAAGGCATCTAAAAGACCGACTTTCAGTGCAATGTTAGCAATATTCCTACGACATCTACAAGACTTACCCCGTAGTCCTCCTGCAAGTCCTAACAAGTAAGAACAAAAATATTGTAGCTATAATTGTTATTAGATTCAAGAACCAAATTCCTGACTTGGTTAGCATATTGGTGATTCTGCTAAAGCATAATGCACTCAACTTCTGAGCTTCTCTGTGCGGCTTATATCAACATGCTTGAATTCATGTGTTCTATTTCCATTATGCTGATGCTTTTACATAAAGTTTGTTTATTAAATTTTAGTGTTATTATCTTTTTTATATTTCTGCTAGATACTTGACTGGTATATTTAATTAATGTTCTTGTTTTGTCTATGTTCGTAGTGATGTGGTCAATGGTCCCAGAGCCAATGGGATAGCGCCAGCTCCAATATCCGAGCCTGAAGTCATCCAGGATAACCCACACCTTCTACACCGACTTGTTTCTGAAGGAAACGTAGACGGTGTTAGGTGAATAGCGGCTTTTATAAAACTTTTAGGTTCTTGATTTTTATAATTCATGCTCTGTAAGTCATGTTGTGTTTACCATTTTCCAATGCAGAGGATTGCTTGCAAAAGCTGCTTCAAAAAATAATGGCAACTCATTATATTCTCTGTTAGAAGCACAGAACGCGGATGGCCAAACTGCTCTTCACCTTGCTTGCAGACGGGGTAGCGCTGAACTGGTTGAGGCCATTTTGGAGTACAAAGAGGCAAATGTTGACGTCCTAGACAAAGATGGGGATCCTCCACTAGTTTTTGCTCTGGCCACTGGATCACCAGAATGCGTTCGTGCTCTTATTAGCAGATATGCTAATGTCAGATCTAGGCTGAGAGAAGGCTTTGGTCCGTCTGTTGCTTATGTCTGTGCTTATCATGGCCAACCAGATTGCATGCGTGTAAGTTTATCTCATCGATATATACTCCCTCCGTCCCACTCACAACAACAATCCACTTACTATTCCTGCTACTCATTCTCTCTCCTTTTACTTTTCATACTCATAACCCCTCATTCACTCTTAATATTATACTTTTTTTCTTAATCTACGTGCCCAAAAAGTTGGTCTCACTTGTGGTGGGACTGAGGGAGTAGATATCATGTCTTTTGTCCAAGTCGAATGTATATAGCAACCAGAATTTAGTTGCAATAGAAGGAGGATATGAATTATAAAGTATGGTGTTGGATATCTAATGGAAGTAACACCCAAACTGGTACTCGTAAAATTTTCGTCAAGGCTAAATCTTCAAGTGATAACTTTACCAGCTTACGTGAATGAATCATTAAGAGGAGGGAAAATATTGATTTGCTTACCCTGCAATGCCATTTTCCAATGGTTTCCTTTTGAATTTGGGTTACAACAGGAGTTGCTACTTGCTGGCGCTGATCCAAATGCAGTGGATGATGAAGGTGAATCTGTGCTACATAGAGCTGTTTCTAAGAAGTATACAGATTGCGCTCTCGTCATATTGGAAAACGGCGGATGCAAATCTATGGGTATCATGAATTCAAAAAATTGACGTAAGTACTATCATTAGTTTTGCAACTTGATTCAATATTAATGTATTTGTTTCTTTTTTAGATTGATTCAATATTAATGTAACAAGCTAGCAGTTTAGGCATAAGTTCATTTCTCTTATGAGGAAAGAGCTAATACTTTTACCGATTTTAGTCAATGTAATACTTAGTGGAGACAAGTAGTTCCTTGATTTTCAAGAACCTAGTTCCTTGAGCGAATACTAGTGAAAACGAGGACTTGTTGTGGAGAACATGTACTTATATCAGATTCAGGCATTCTGCGGATGCCGGATGGAAGACATAATTTGTTCACGAGATAAGTGACCTCACTTAGATGCTAAGGCTGAGAAAAAGGCATAACCTTTTAAAAGGTTGACTCAATCTTCTGAAGGAAATATACTCGTTAATTATCAATTGTGTACCATATCATTAAGTAAGCAAGTGATGTTACATGCTTTCAGCTGGTTTCATCAATTGCCTTCTGATGCAGTAATTAGTCTTTTCGTGTTGCAGGCCTCTGCATATATGTGTGTCAACGTGGAATGTAGCTCTTGTAAAAAAATGGACTGAAATGGCAACGCCCGAAGAGATTGCTAGTGCTATAGATATACCTAGTCCTGTTGGTACTGCTTTGTGCATGACAGTTTCTCTGAAGAAAAACCATGAAACTGGTAATGTTTATATCTTATGATATTAGATCCATTTAATTATCAAAATTCTAAGACTGCTTAGCTTGTGCATTTAATTCTTATCTTTTTGTTTTGTTCGGAGCTACTTCTGTTTGCTTCAGTATTGATTACCAGTCAATTTATAGAGTACCTACCAGTCTACCCGCTTTAATTTCAGATGTCCTCGAAAGGGGAGATATAGAATCACTACACATTTTATTTTTCTTCAGATGGTAGAGAACTTGTCCGGATACTGCTTGCTGCCGGAGCAGATGCTACTGCTCAAGATACTCAGCACGGGCGAACAGCTTTGCATACCGCTGCAATGATTAATGACATTGAGTTGGTCAAGGTAAGACTTATTACAATTTTATATTTTTTTCAGTGATGCAATAGAACATTAAATGTTTATTTTCTATGAAAAGTAAGCTTATTATACTTACATTTTTTTCAGTGATGTAATAGAACGTTAAAATGTTGATTTTCTATGAAAAATAAGTTTATTATTATTATATATTTTTATTATTTATTTAAATTAAACGTACTAATATTGCGAATTCGCGAATCGCAATAATTGTAATACTCTACATAGGATTCCATGGGTGGAGCGAATCACGAATTCGTATCGCGAATTCAAATCGGACGAGCTACGAATCGTGCACCCTGGTCATTACTGGGGAAATTTGGTATTACATGTAGAGTAAATTGAGGCAAACTTTGATCAGTTTATACCCGAGGGACTGACAACATGGCAATTATTCCAATGTAGTTAACCCTAGGAACTTATTTGCATGGAGAATTAAACATATCCTCCCACATGATATTTCTGCTCATGTGCTTTTATTTGGACTTATGTAACTGGTGTAGTAAAATTTGCTTGAGCAGATTATTCTTGATGCTGGAGTTGATGTGAATATACGGAATGTGCACAATACGATTCCTCTTCATGTTGCATTGGCCAGAGGTGCAAAGGCATGTGTTGGGTTACTTCTCTCAGCAGGGGCTAATTGTAATTTGCAGGTTTCACTCTTGCTCTTTTCTGCCATGGTGCTTTTGCATTTGGCGTTCCCTTTATTATTGTTATTATTATAGTTATGCAAGTTATAAAAGGTAGTAGTAATAATAGCAAAAGCACATCTATTTGTTTGTATATATTTTGTGGTTGTTTTCTGTCTCCGGGTGTGTGAGGAGCTGTGCTGCTATCCTGCACCCACTAAAAGCAAATAAATTTCTCAGAAATACATAACACGTTGCGAAAGGAAATAAAGACAAAACCAAGCATTTGCTTAAAAGCATATTGATCAAGAGTTTCTGTTATGCTGACCCCTACTCTTTTATATGTACATGCGTGCTACAGTGGTCACCAAGATCAATCTTGCTCTGTGTTGTTGTAATGACCCTACTTACTAAACATATAAAAATGCAGCATTTTTATTTTGGGAATGTGTTTTTTGCCAAATGAGATAGGATTTCATTAATAAATCTCTCTCTTTCATCGGGCAGATAGCTCTTCAGTTTTCCACAATTTGGTGTTATGATGGACAAAGAAAACCAAAATTGAGGAAACAGTTGGGGGTTGTAAATCTTCACTTATGCGCTCTATGTACATGGGGAGTTGATCGATTCTTTCCGGAAGAGTGATAATCTCGTGTCCCCTTCCCTTCCCTTCCCTTCCCTTCCCTTCCCTGATTTTATTTTGTTTTTTATGGAGGACATTGCTTGAGCTAGACATCATACCTTTTCATGTTAAAAATAGGAAAATCTTCAAGACTCGCCAGGTTTATTGATTTTGCAATTTTCTGAATTTTTACTAATTTCTAGGCCAAAGCCTATGCCACGAAGACATCTCTGTATTACCCCCATTCCGAAGTCTAATAAAAATGAAGCCATAGGATGGAAGTTATTTTCTCCCTCTGTACCACCCAAAGAGTCCATGTGTGGAAAGCCTAAGACTTGAGGAGTTGAGGGATATACTCGTATTCTTGAAGCTGGTCATCATTGGAGAAGGCGTCAGTGTATACAAGATGCTTATATAAATGTGAAGGCTAAATTTGAAATATTATGGAGAATGAAAGTATATGTTTTTCAAAGTGGACTCTTGAAGTGGAACTTCAAAATGGAATAGTGACTCTTTGTATGGATCGAGGCCCATAATCAATTACTACTATTATGAAGTAGGAGGCTCAAATGTCTGCTTTTCTAGATTGCCCATTTTACCTTATCGTCAACATATAATTACCAACCTACAAAATAATTGAGTCCCCACTACTTATTAGAATAACCAAAAAACATCCACACTCTTCAAAAGATATCTACTTACCAAAATTACAAAGCCATTGAAATTTATATGTGTTAACAAATCCATAAGTGTTTCTGTGACCATGCGCGTATGCCACAATTATTACTCAACTTAACTGAGTGTTCGCAGTTTTTTGTGATCATGTTGAATTTGGGCACTTCAGCTATTACCTTGAAGTGCCCAAATTTAACATCCATTTTCGTTTCTTTCTTCTGATATGAAGAGTTGATCTGCTTTACACTTTAACATGCAGTTTTTCTCACTTATTGCAGGATGATGAAGGTGACAATGCTTTTCATATAGCTGCTGATTCAGCGAAGATGATTCGTGAAAATCTTGAGTGGATCATCACTATGCTCAGATACCCAGAGGCGGCTCTGGATGTTAGGAATCACAGGCAAGTTTCAGCTAGAAGAAATGTACCTGGCTTAAGCTAGCAAGTATTATGGCGAAAAGATCTGTTTTCTCATTTACTGTTAAAAATATTAGTTTGTCATCCTGTTAGTGATTCATGGAGTTTTACTTGATGCTCCAAGAGTTTTACTGCTGAGTTTATGTATTTATGGTGGATTACAGTGGCAAGACATTCCGTGACTTCTTAGAAGCCCTTCCTCGAGAATGGATTTCAGAAGATCTGATGGAGGCACTCGTAAATAAGGGAGTTCAGTTGTCTCCAACGATGTCAGTATACCCTCTTTGTTTCTTTATACTGTATATTTTGTATACTCCCTCCGTCCCAAAATGATGTTCCCACTTTTTTGGTCGTTTTCACAAATGAACTTTGAGCAATAATTTTAGGTTAATTTAATCATCCTAATGAAAGTCTAAATCTTGTTGTCGATAATATTATTGATGGTGTATCAATAACAAGATTTAGATTTTCATTAGGATGATTAAAATGGCCTAAAGTTATTACTCAAAGTTCAGTCGTGATAACGACAAAAAAAGTGGGAACATCATTTTGAGACGGAGAGAGTATTTGTTTTCTAGGAAAGAAATTGTTTTTTTTTTTTTTTTGGGTGAGTTTTAACTATTGTCTGTGAACTGTATTATAGTTATCAAGTAGGTGATTGGGTGAAATTTAAAAGAACTGTGACAACTCCAACATATGGGTGGCAAGGTGCAAAGCACAAGAGTGTTGGTTTTGTGCAGAGCGTACCAGACAGGGATAATCTTATTGTGTCATTTTGTTCTGGAGATGCTCGTGTACTGGGAAGTGAAGTTACAAAAGTGATTCCTTTAGACAGGGGCAGCATGTGCAACTTAGACCAGATATCAAGGAACCAAGGTTTGACTAAATTTTTTTCCTAGTACAATATTGCAGCTAAAATGGTTACTGTATCCAAGTCCAATAGCATATTTGGATGGAGAGCGATAAAAAAACCTTAATTGCCCTTGTAAACTGAGCAAGTAGGATGACTTATCCTTGTAAAAGTTTGCTCTTATCACCTGATATTTACCTTAGGATGCATACTTCATTTTTTATCATACCAAAAGAATGAAAAATATAAATCTTTAAACGATTATTTTGGAAACTGAAATCCTTTACGGATGAAGTCAAACACCGTCCCATCTCTGTCTCTCGAAATGCAAATTCAACTAAAGGAGTTCCTGCGAAGATGCTTCTAGTCATGAATATCTAAATTAAACATTAGTTCACCAATTATCCTAACAATATTAAGTAAAGATGCTTCCAAGATTTTTTCTCAAACCCTGTTCACCTTTCAGAAAATGACATTGCGAGTCTGTAACTATAAGGTATTTAAAGCTCTCCGAAAGGAGATTGTCAATAGCCTTAATATGACCATCTTATTAACCACTGTTTTAGTTCTCCCTTAATTACAAATCCATTTTTTCAAGTTTATTTAGCAACTTCTTTATTCGAATGTCCATGCAATTCTATGAGTGATAATTGTTTTCTTTCTAGATTTGGTTGGCGTGGTCAGTCACCTGATAGCATCGGGACTGTTCTCTGTGTTGATGATGATGGGATTCTACGTGTTGGGTTTCATGGAGCATCTAGAGGATGGAAAGCTGATCCAGCTGAAATGGTTAGGGTCGAAGAATTAAAGTTGGAGACTGGGTCCGCATTAGGCCCTCCCTTACCACAGCTAAGCATGGATTAGGATCTGTGACACCAGGAAGCATTGGAATAGTATATTGCATCAGACCCGATAACAGTTTGTTGTTGGAACTGAGCTATCTTCCTAATCCATGGCATTGTGAACCTGAGGAAGTTGAACCTGTTGAACCATTCAGGGTACGTACAAGAAATGATATTTCCCTGTTTTTCCTATGCATTGACCAGTCTTTTTATCATTTAAATAATTAATAAATTTTGCAGATTGGTGATCGGGTTTGTGTGAAGCGCTCTGTTGCAGAGCCTAGATATGCTTGGGGTGGTGAAACACATCACAGTGTTGGAAAAATAATTGAGATAGAGAGTGATGGTCTCTTGATAATTGAAATCCCAAATCGGCCCATACCATGGCAGGCTGATCCTTCTGACATGGAAAAGGTGGAGGATTTCAAGGTAACACACTCCCTCCATCCCACCTCACTTGATACCAATTTCCATTTGGTCCATGCCACTTCACTTGATACTACCCAAAATGTTTTATACTCACAACACCAATCAAATTACTTTTCCCTCCACTCATTCTCTCTCCTACTTTACTTTTCCCACTCACACCACTTCCTCCACTAATTCTCTCTCCTACATTCCTTAGTTATTGTGCCCACCAAGTTGGTATCGAGTGAGGTGGGACGGAGGGAGTATAAATTCTTCTAATGTTTTTTTGAAGGTATGCGTAAAAAATATTTGTAATACTCTCTCTTTCTTCACATGTTTGAGCATTGACAGGTTGGAGACTGGGTAAGGGTGAAAGCTTCCGTATCTTCTCCAAAATATGGGTGGGAAGATATCACTCGGAATAGCATAGGATTGATCCACAGTTTGGAGGAAGATGGTGATATGGGAATTGCCTATTGCTTCAGAAGCAAACCATTCTCTTGTTCTGCTACTGATGTGGAGAAGGTGCCTCCTTTTGAAGTGGGTCAAGATATCCATATGATGCCATCTGTCTCTCAGCCACGCCTTGAGTGGTCAAATCAAACTCCTGCAACTGTGGGCAAAATTGAGAGAATTGACATGGATGGAGCTTTAAATGTAAGTTACTCTTCTCTTTCTTACCATGTTGGGGTGTGGGATGTTGCCAAATTTCTGGCTAAGGGAGAAGATGCACATTTTCATCATGAATTCCAATCACTAATCTAATGATTAATAGTCATGGAAGATTGGAAATATCAAATTGATTAAAGGCATAAAATTGTCTCACTATTTGGTCGACAATAGTTATATAAGCATACATATTAATTATTAAAAGGGTAGATTTAGCCTACTCAATGTTTAAAAATCAATATCATAGAGCATGAAAGTAGGTTTTGATGCTTGCTTTAAAGTTAGTCCTCGGTATAGTCTTTCTCAAATAATCAATATTGTACACCACTCAAATATATTTAGAATATTTTCCTTCCGTCCCAGAGTAAGAGTCTTACCTTGGTTTTGCACGCTTATTAAGGAAACAATAGAAAATTGATAAACATTGCAAGTGGCTTGAGGATAAAGTTGTCCAAAACACTCTTCATAATGCAAGTGGGTAAAAAGTAAGTAAAGTTAGTGTTGGTTTTTTGTAATTATGCAAGCTTCATAAGGATAAAGTTGTCCAAAACATTATTCATCTCTTACCATTTTAGGAATAAGACTCTTTCTCTGGGACGGATAAAAAGGAAAGTAAGAGTCTTACTTTGGGGAGTAAACGACCAAAATGACCCGCGTACTATACGAATACAGCCAAAATGACCCGCGTACTATCTAAACTACCAAATCAACATGCGTACTATGCATAAATCAACCAAAAACCCAAATCGTTAGTATGCGTTAAAAAATGTTAACGAATGTTAAAAACTTAACAGCAATTCCAATCAAAAGGGGTTCAGTTAATTATTAAACTAAAGATATTGAAAATTGAAATATAATCTACAACCACACCCCCTCATCCCTTTTAAACTTACAAATTCCTCCGTTCCCCTTTCACTTTTCGAAAAAGTAAAAAAGAAACCCTAATTCATTAGCTTCCCCGTACCCAGCCTTCACCCCTTTCCTTTCAACGGCTTCGCCTCCGGCAACGAGCTTCTCCTCGCAACGGCCTTCTGGATCGAGTCTCCATGAAGTAAGGGCACAGGGGAAGCTGATTCGAGCCGTTCGATATGGATAAACTGACCCAATTGAATCTTATCACTAAGAATGAGTTCTTCATGTTCATCAGGTAAAGATACATAAGTGGCATGAGATGAATCAGATACCTTGAGGTAAAACCCTTGTCGGGAAAAGAGCTCGCCGCCGGCTAACGCCGGAACAATGCCGACGACTTGTAAAAGAGATGATCTGTGCTCTCCGCCGACTTTTACATCTGTGTTCATATGCTGAAGCAGCTTTAATAACACCCCTGGAACCAGCGCCGCCATTGTTATAACTTCTACACCTTCTCCTCCATTTTTTTTTCAATCCCAATTCATCAAATCAAACAGGGTATTTTTCAATTACTCAATGGAATGAATTACCTTCGAATTTCAAACCCAAATTATCAAATCAAATTTGGTATTTTCCAGTTACTAGAATCAAATTGGGTATTTTCCACATCCAACTTCTAGAAAAGGAAGATGTTAAACAGACAGCAAGTTAATCACGTTCTGTAAACAACTGAATTCTTTTTCCTTAAAAGTTGCTAAATTTAATGATTGCAAAAACAATACTGCAAATTTTTAAAACCTAAAAAATCAACAATACCGTTAAATATTTAACATTCGTTAACATTTATTAACGTATGCTAACTATTTGGGTGATTTGGTTGATTTATGCATAGTACGCAGGTTGATTTGGTAGTTTAGATAGTACGCGGGTCATTTTGGTTAGATTCATATAGTACGCGGGTCATTTTGGTCGTTTACTCTACTTTGGGAGGGAGGTAGTATTGTATATTAATTCAGTTAAAAAATCTGATCGATAATCTCATTTTCATTAAGTGCCGCTGTTTTGTTGGTAGCACGTATATTCCTAATATGCATTTCAGCCTCATACTCCCTCCGTCCCAAAATGATCTTTACACTTTTTTCGACGCTACTACGAAGGAACTTTGAGCAATGATTTTAGGGAAAATTGCACTGTACTACCACTAAGTTTACCGAAAATTGCAATGTAGGCGCATTGCACCAAAAATTGCAATTTAGTACACTATGTTCACAAAAAATTGCAATTCAAATCAATTTTGGATGTCTGTTAAAATAATGGATGGACCCCACCTCACGTGGAAGTCACGTGATTTTTGCGTTGCCAGAACTGTCTTTTCCCCTTCATCTTCAACCACTGTCCACCTCCTCTCCTTCTTTCTTCCCCACGCGAACCACCATGTCCACCTACTCCTCTCCTTTCTTCTCACACCCACACCATCTGCCCTTACTCTTTCTCAAGCAGCTGGAGAGGCAAATTCATGCTGAACATTACCGTCGCTTTCTTCCATTGCATCGGCCACTCCGCCTATTACCATCAATTTAATATCCTTCTTTAATCCACCCACCATTAATTCCACAAACTACCGTTAAACTAATACCACTACCAACGCGAAATTGACATACCCGCCACCCAATTTGTAACCCAAATTGCATTTGCTGAATTTTCTGAAATCCACATCGGAAACCCATTACAATGTTAAACACAAAAACATAACGGAAATAATCATTTTTCCAAGTGGCTGTGATTGTTAGTTCTTCGTCATCGGCCATGCAGAGAAATACCCAGAATTTGAAAGTGAAACAGAAGAAAACGCAGAAATCGAAAATGAAATTGTGACCGGATCATCATATGCCTTATGAAATTTGATCTTTGGCGAAGTGGAGATGCGTTGAACGACTACAAAAGGGATTGCGAGGGAGGGAGGGGACAAAAGGGATTGCGAGGTGAGTAGGATGACGTCTTATAGAGAGGAAACGAAAGTTGATGGTTGATTTGGGCGGGTCGGTGGCCGGATGAGAGGGAGACGGTGGCGCCAGATGTGAGAAGGCGTGGAGGAGAAAAGAGAAGAGAAGAGGTTGAAGAAGCGGCATTGGGCGTAGGGTTTACACTTTTTTTGTTTAATTAAACCCTTACGTTTAATATATTA
>JAOWBW010000967.1:225959-470765 GCA_026119855.1 Campanula takesimana | reverse complement strand
CAAGAGCTATTTGGAGAGGTTCGATCGGGAAAATGATTTACGTCCTTTACCAAGATGGTTAGTCTTGGATTTCTAATGGAGATCTTATATAATGAGGAGTGTTACAAATTACAACTTTTGAGCTTATACCTAACTCAAGATCTATTTCTATGAATGAACCAAATCCAAAAACAATAACCGGTGTATCTCTTAAAGAAAGATCTAAGTGATCAAACTTAAGAGGTGCGTGTGTGATTTTAGTATCAAAGGCTCTTTAGATCTTGAGATTGAGAGCACAAGAAAACTAAGTGTTATAGCTTGAGGATCTGGGCTAAGGATGAAGTTATGAAGATGTTTTGAGAATTCTGTGAAAAACAAAGGCAATCTTCAATCTTCAACAAATGCGATGGAGAGAAATTCTTGAAATTCTTAGCGACTTCAAAAGGTTGAAGTTATGGGTATTTATAGTAGAGCCCCAAAACAAGCCGTTGAAAATCCTTGGGAGTCAGAGAGAAAGGACGGATGTGCTGTCGCTCATTGAGTGGAGCATGTGTCCTTTTATAGCCGTTAGACACATAACAAAAATATGACCGTTATGGACATATGTCCTAGATGCGGGTGCATACGTGTTATTTAACACCGTTGGATCATTGCGTAGTTTGAATCTTCTTCAAATCTTCATGTCTTCATTAAATCACTGAGTGTTAAATCAACAATGATGAGGCGCATTGAGCCATTAGAGCGCATGGGCCATTTGAGGCGCATAACAAAGCGCATGGATCTTTGAGGCGCGAGAGACCATATGCGCGCGCTCTGAAGGGCGCATGGCGCATGGCATGAAGGGGCGCATGACTTGACTGAACATGTGATTTATCATGAATCTTGATCTTCTTGCCCTATTCCTAAGCCTATTCTATTACAATGGACAACTAAAAAATGAAGTATAAATACTTCTTACATGTGGGTCTAAAGTCCATGAAATAAATTAGGTGATGGATCAATCAAATCTAATCAATCCTATACATTGAAACTGAGATATAAGTGGCATACCCAAAATCTCCCCCTATTGATTGATGCCATTACCTAATCTATCAGGGACAAACATTATACTTGATAAAAACATGTCCAAAGAAATGATATTGGTAAATCATGTCTCAAGTTAATGCACACACTAGTCCAGATATAGATTTCTAATCTATTCCAATAAGGATCAAACATTACAAATGGAAAGATAGAAAACAACAGTTTATAACACATTCAGAATGATATGAGTTTCAGTTTTGAAATGTTGTTTTAAAACAAAATTTAAACAATGCATAAAATATGAAGCAGTTCAAATGTAATGCATATGATTTTAAACAAAAATTCATTGTTCTACAAACAAGTAGTTTGAGTGAACAAAGTTTTGAGATAAACGTGATGCTTTGTTCTCATTAATACTTGGGATGTAGGAGTTAAGATTAAAGATTGAACATAACAAAATCAAAAGAGGTGCTAAAACAAGTAAGCACTAAATCACTAATAGGTTTCTAATCACAAAAAGTTCTAACAACTTACAAACAAAGAAATCTAAGGATTTTGAGGCGCGTCTTCATCCTTCAATCCTTCTTCAATTTCTGAGACGGAGCGCTGGATTTGCTTGGAAAGTTGATGACAACGGTTTATTACACCGTGAGTATCTGTGACACCATCTCTGATATAGCCAAATGACTCACATTGATGTTTTGATACTCATCAATGGTGCGCTGAGTGATAGACTGCTGTTGTGAAAAGTTTTCAGTGAAGGCTTGAAGTTATCTTCAACAGCAGTTTGAGCAGTAAGTATATCAGCGGAAACTCTATCTGCGCGACTGTCTGCACTGGAATGCGCGGCATTTAAGTGAGTGACAATAATTCCTTCAAACTTCAATCTTTGAAAGTAGGAATTGATGTCTATATGCGCATCAGGGAGCAGAGCTGGAAGAGGGCGACAGGAGTTTCAGGGGCGGGAGGCGCATGAGTTTCAGAAGCTTTAGGTTATGCGCCAGGATCATCAGCACCATACACACTTAAACCTAGGATTTCTAGCTCATCCTTAACTTCTTTAAGTTTATCAACAACACTCAGCAATTTTTGGCTATCTCCAGCCACCATTTCAAACAACTTCCTTATATCCCCCGCTAGTTCAACTCTACCTCCCTTATAGCATTAATAAAATCTTGGCCATCAGTGAGTTTGATGCCACCATCTATGCGCTCATGAAGGGAGGAAAGAGTGCCTTTGAAAAGTTCATTCATTTGATCAATAGCGTCATTCCATTGTTGAGGAGTCAGGAAATGTTTGTCCTTGATATTTCATCTATGCGCGCACATCTCCCCCTTAATGGCAGCAATCTCATCAGCTTGCTGAGTAAGCATGGAAGTATGAAGCTCTAATTGTGAGTTCATTTGAGCTTGGCCTTGTTGTAGTTGCTGTAGAAGTGAAATAACACACTCGTATCAGGAGTGGTAGGAGGAGGCACATGAGAAGTACGGGGCGCAGGAGGTGACTGAGTAGGAGCGCGAGGAGAAGGCAGATATTCATCACTTGAAGTGGCTCTACAGAAATAGTAGGGGGCGCATAAGGTGATTTGCGCCTTAAAGGATCTGGCTCCCGGTGAATACTCCTTTCCGATGAAGCGACGCATGGAAGTATCTTGTGATTATTATTATTTACAAAGGATAATTCATAACGACATTAAATTTATGAGAGTCGCCACGCCATTTTAATTAAAGCCAAAACATTGAAAAAAAGCATCTTTAGTGGGTTCGGGGGTCAAATTACAACAAGAGAAGAATATGTGAACGTTATCACTCCTATTGCCCGAATTGATCGGTCTTTTTAGATCTGATGCGGTTTAGTAGTGTGTTAGTGATTGAGACCGATCTGAAGATTGCCTACGTTCCTCTCATTGTGAGAAGCTCAGGTCAACGTAGTTCGAGAAGAATTTAGAATAGGAAGGAGAATCGGGATCATGCATAATGAGGGGGGAATTTACCTAAAGTTTTAGGGTTTAGAAGTAGTTCCTAGATCCTCCTTGGTTGATGAACCCTAGATCATCACCGCTATAAATAACATGCAAACATGAAGATCGCGACCCTAAATATAGCATAAATAAGGTTTAATCTATGAACACGAGAACATGCGAAGAACATATTATAACCATATGAAGGAACATGCAAAGCATTAAGAAACTATGAATAACATGTAAGAACATGAATATACAAGATCTACATTAAAAATGATGCAAGAACATGAAGAAAAAGTTAGAAAACTTACCTAATAAACCTTGATCTCCGTGAGTGTTTGAATGCTTAATTAGGGAGCAGCAATAAATTTTAAGAACTCTCAAAATCGGATTAGACTCTCAAACTCGGGCCCCCTTAACCATGGGATGGAATGGATTTATATAGTAAACTGAGGGGAAGATCTGACGTTCAGGATCTCCGGGAGCAAGGTTGGCCGCCTGGCCATGATTGAAGACGGTGACAATGTTGGCCGCGTGGCCAAGGTTGGAGGCGTAGCAAGGTTGGCCGCGTGGCCAAGGTTGCAGGCTGACGTGATTCCTAAGCTAGGTTTCTGCATGGTTTAGGGAAACCATATTTTGACCATATTTAGGTGTTCTAGATAATGAGACATATTTTGGGAATCCGGACAAGTCTTGGCAAGGTTTCTAATTCCTATAAAGTCCTTGTATATTTGGAAAGCCCTAATAATCATTTTCAGATCGGGACTAACAGTAGCCCCTCGGCGACGCTTCTTGCAAGGCAATGGAGGGTCGACGATAAAAGAAGGATCCGTTCTGGAACATGAGTTTCAAAACAGATGAAAGGATCGATGGAACGGCTGAACCTTGGAGGCGACCTACGTATCTAAAGGGAATCAAGCCAACGTAGTTCAGATCTGATGGGAAATTGGGAATGATTGTCCACTGGTGGGGAGCAACATATTCTCCTGGGGAGAAGTCTGTCTGTGGGAAAATGCATCCGCCGGGAAATGCAACTGCAGGGGATGAGAGATGACCATGTCGGTCGGGTGGCTGAACCTTTCAGGTTTCCTACGTATCTTTTGAGGAATCAGCCGGTCGTAGTTCAGAGTTTTGGGGATAAACGAGACATCGAACTTCTGCTGCGTTAACAAACCTACGGACCCTATCCTGTATGAAGACTGAACATTCGTTAGGGAAACGAGACATCAGACTCCTGCTGGGGATAACAATCCTACGGATACTATCTTGTATGAAGATCGAACATTCGTAAGTAATGAAATCATTTGGGAAAAGGAGGTAAGAGGGATAATGGGACAATAAAGACTACGGCGTCTAAATAATCCCAAGATGGAAATAATAAATGCTGGAACTTTCGCAACGGCCGCGATCGTTCTAGGATGCACATGACGTAGAGGCTGACGGGGTTCTACAATCATATGAACCCTAAGAAAATATTGGGGGATAATGAGACAATAAAGACTACGGAGTCTAAATGGCCTCAAGGTGGAAGTGGTAACTACCAGGGTAAACGTAATCAGAAACGGACGGGTTCCTGCCGATCGCGCTAAAATAATAGATGCTGGATCTCTCGCAATTAGAGACGAACGGGTCTCTGCCAATCACGATCGATCTAGGATGCGCATGACATAGAGGCGAATGAGTCTCTGCAATCATGTGAATCCTAAGCGAATATTTGGGGCACACACGAGGTAGAAACGGACGGGTTCCGACCATCGCGGTGAAGATGGAAATTTTAAGGTCAAAATTTCAAGGTCAAAATAGGCTAGGGGCGCCTAAAATGAACAAAGAGAAAAAGATTAGGGGTAAAAATGAGATTTTGTCTGAAAGGACAAGGTTGGCCGCGTGGCCAAGGTCACTGAATTGCAATAGTGGCCGCGTGGCCAAGGACGCTGAGTGGTCAGATCTCCTTCAGGCGGATCGCTGATCTGACGGCTGGGATTGCGAGGGCAGAAAAGTGCCCGCGTGGCCAAGGTCGCCGTCGGGCTGACTCCTTGGTCACAGCGCCAGAAACCCTCCCTCTTCTCCTTCTTTTCTTCTTCCTTCTTCTTCCTTCCACCATTGTTGAGTTAGAGAGAGAGAATTCGAGCTTTAGAGAGAGAAATCTTGGATCCGATAATTTTTTTAGGATTTTACTTTAAATACTTTGGATAACATGGCGGATTGGATTAACGAAGCCTTGTTTAGGGATTTTCCGGGCCAAGGTGGATATGTGCGTCCACAACAAGAACAAGAACAGTGGCATGGCGATCCTCAAGGTGAGGGAAATATAGGGGCTGACCCAGGAGCGGGTTTTGAAGCGGCGCCCTTGATACCACGGGGCGGTTTGAGACCACGAGCGGCGACTCGGAACTTTCGCGATGGCCTTCTTCGGTTAATATTTGATCAAGACTATGATTTCTACATCAACTCGGAGCGTCACTGGTCGATGGGCCTTCCGGAGACACGAGAGGTAAATTTCAAATTTTCGCTCCTCTCATTTTTCACATTTTTCGCACTTTTGTACAAAATATATATTGCTAGAATCGTAATTTGCTAGAAATGTAGATTGCTAGAAATGTAAATTGCTAGGAGTGTAACATACCTGTGCTGTGTTTACCTACAGAGGATCAAGGCTCGTGGGTCCACAGTGACTGTGGGCAAACTGTGGGCGTCTCTGCCGGATGGGATCGGGCGGTTTGCATGCTCGGATCGAGGTTATGGGATTTGGCCCATTCTTTGACAGTGTCCGCACGGTTGGGGGCACCCTGAAGGTGGCGGCGGTGATAGAGGTGTGCAGGGAGTTCTGGTGGGACACCACCCATACCTTCCACTTCAGTTGGGGAGAGATTACCATCACGCCGACGGATTTTGCGGCTATCACGGGGTTGAGGTTCACTGCTACCCCTTTGCCTTTTGATGAGAGCTTGGCGGAGCGGCGGGACTATAGGCAGGCTCTGTTGGGGGTTGACACTGATCTGGGAGGAGGTGTCAAGGGTTATGGAGTGGAGGCCGGGAAGGTGAACCGTTTGGTGGAGATGGCTATTGAGGCCTTTGGTAGGGGGAGTATGATTTGGATTGCTTGGTCCGGCTGTTCTTATGGTACAGCTTTTCAGAGATCTTGTTTCCCAGTGGGGCTACTGTCTGCAGGTACTCACTGCTAGGGGCTTTTGTGGACTTGGACCAAGTCGGTGGGATTTCTTGGGGCGCAGCTGGTTTGGCTGAGATTTACCGGCATTGGACCATTGCTCGAGGGCTAGCTCGTCGGCCTTTGACAGGTTTCAGTTCGCATTTGAGGTATGCTCTTGACTGCTCTTCTTTTCACTTGTTGGGATTTCTGCTCTATCTTTTGGTCTGAAATGTTTCTCTCATTATATGCACAGGCTTGGGTGTACGAGATCTTTGGTGTCGCCCCTTTTCAGTTGGTGATGCGTGCCAACAAGGTCGTCCCTGTCATGTCGTACTGGTGCAAGAGCAACAGGGCTCCTCCTCGCAGAAACCGGGATAAGAAGACGGTGGATGCCGCCGATCTGAGGAGGGATTTTGCGATGTCTGAGCCTTTCGGGGTCAGGTTTTACCCATGGAGTCCGGCTAATGAGGCTTCGGTGGGTCCCTATATAGTGGAGTTGACCGCTTCTAGGGTTCTGCTTGTGGGTCTCACCGGGGAGGCCATGTATCTCGGAAAAATGGTGGTTCGTTAGCATAGGGTTGGTGCGTTACCGTGGGCTCCTTATGACCCTCCTCGGGATATGCTCCGTTCTGCGAGGTTGGCAACTTTCTTGGCTCCCACTCCAGCAGAGCATTACAGGGGAAGTGACGACTACGCCGGCTATGTGCGAACTCGGTTGATCAGCCCCCGGGTTTGGGCTAGGATGTTATCGGGAGAGGGATCGAGCTCGGCCCGGTATGTTGGTCGGAGTCGGCCTTTGGTGGACATGCCTCCCCGTTCGAGTAGTGTGAGGGTGATGAGAGGTGGCTGGGAGGTGGAGATTAGCTTGGAGCCGACGACCGCAGATGTTGTCGAGGAGACTTTTGTTCATCCGCCTGACGCTGGGGTATGACCTTATGATTTATCTCAGTCATGCACACACACACTTGTTATTTCTGCATTGTAATCATTGCCTTGGTTTCCCTTTCAGGTGACTCGGGAGGCGTACGTTCGTTCTGTTTAGCGGGAGAACGTACTGATGCGCCTATTGAGAGAGGCATATCATTCTTGCACTTGCCAGCGGGATGATGTCGTGGCTCCCCAGCGTCGGGATCGGTCTCCGAACGGTGCGGGCTCCTCCCATACTGGTGGTTGAGCGGTCTGTGGATGGAGTTCGGGTGCCGCTAGCTCTCGAGCTTCAGCGTGGCGTGGAGACACCACGGAGGAGGAATCTGATTAGGCGGGACCCATCCTCTTCTCCTTATTCCTGTACTGTTAGCTAGTAGAGACAAATATGTACTGGACAACTATTTAACAATGTATATTTATGCACTAGAATGAGAATGATTTTGTGACCACCTATTTGTACAAGCTAATTATTTTACAATGCCCTGATTTTTCTACAATGCATAAGCCAAGGGGAGGGGAAGGTACGTTGTTTGCATGGATCCGCTGCGGGGTAGGAGCAATCGATCTGAAATTTCTGCATGGGGCAATAGTGGCCGCGTGGCCAAGGAAAAGTCGGCCGCCTGGCCAAGAGCAATTGTGGCCGCGTGGCCTAGGACGAATGTGGCCGCGTGGCCGAGTCTGCCGCCGACTCTGGTTTCCCTTTTCCTGGCAAAAATTGGAGTTTGTGTAGTATTTAAGGGGAATTTGGGTTCCCTTAGAATTCGTACCAGCCACTACTTTTAGGTAATTTAGAGTTCTAATCTCCACTTTGCTTGCTTTTCACCATGGATCATAAAGCTAGGATCACAAGTCTTGAGAAAAAGGTCTTTATAACTTCTTTGGAGAAGTGGGTTGCCAAACTTTCTGGTTCTAGCCGTAGGAAACTTGATGAAAGGTATGGGATAAGGTGTCTTTGGTCACTCTTGCATATGAATTCCAATACCAACCTTTTACAAGCCTGTGGGAAGTTTTGGAATGACACCCTTCATGTCTTCAATTTTTCATTCAACGAGATGACACCCACATATGAGGACATTGCAGCGCTTTGCGGCTACGAAGGGAAGGGTAAAGTTGCCTTGCCTTTTGATTTTGTTTGCTTGAGGGACAAGTTGATGACCTTTGGCGTGTCAGTGGATGACTTTGATAGGTATGCTAGGGGCGGCTATGTTGACCTTTCTTGGATGCCACAACACTTTATGCACATGGACGTGGCTTCTGACCGTTCTTTGGACCATCTTGCACTATGCTTGTTTGCCTCTATTCTCTTCCCCTCTGAGGTTGGGTTTGCCAGTGAAGGGTGCTTGGGCATGGTAAATTCCGCTCGTCTAGGCTATGACATTGTGCC
Source organism: Campanula takesimana (assembly GCA_026119855.1). Taxonomy (NCBI): domain Eukaryota; kingdom Viridiplantae; phylum Streptophyta; class Magnoliopsida; order Asterales; family Campanulaceae; genus Campanula; species Campanula takesimana. The sequence continues at coordinate 462,341 of JAOWBW010000967.1, read as the reverse complement.
GGCTATCCTTGGAGAGATGCTCTGTGGGATTCCCCATCTCGCGGCTTATGGTGGGATGCCCTGTGGTAGTGATAGGCTCTTGACTATGTGGTTGCAAGAGAGGCTTCACGTCAACAAACCGGCGGCTTCTCTGAAGGTGGCTCTATGGATGCACCGTATTAGGGGGATGGCGGAGCGGTTTGAGGGCATGACTCTCAAAGGTTGGGAACAGTATTTGGCAGAGATGGTGACTGATGACATTCAATGGGTGGTGCCCCATTGGCACATTCATTCTGTGAGGGAGAATCAAGTAGGACTTCACATGATCAAAGTTCCGACACTCTCTGGGACTACCTTTTACTACCCCGCTAGAGTGCTCCGTCAGTATGGCTTAGTGCAGACTACCCCGGAGGGTTGGGACAAGGAGAGAGATGATTTTTGGCACGCCCCCAGGTCCCGGGATCCCCTAATAGAACCTCGAACCCGGATGGGTGTGCCTAACGAGAAACAAGAAACTTAACAAGAAACTTAATGACATTTGTTTAACAAACTGACATGATATATATACTCTAGAGTAAGGAGCTATACTAGCTCACAACACGAGTTCTAGACAAGAAAATTTAAAACCAAACTTAATACATACACAGCGGAAACATGCCTAGCACATAAGCTGGCATTAAGAGTACTATACAAGATGTCTAGTGACAACAAGAACTGAACAAGACTGTCTACCCCAAAATAAGGAGTTATACAACCCAATACATCGTCCTCACCAAGTGTAAAAGGACACAAGCCCCAAAATAATCACGACCTGCGAAGCAAGCTCCCAACTATGTCGAGCCTCACTGCGCACTATCCTTCCTTTCCTGGGGGGGAAACAAATAAAGGGTGAGATAAATCTCAGTAAGCTATTAGATGCAACTACATGACATGTTATCATGCAATTCAAGTAGATACTCAAATAATCATATCTCAAGCATCATCAAGTAACAAGTATATGAGAGGATAATCCACTCATCAAATAGCACATAAGGCTAAACAAGCAAGTTATAAGGATATTGCTTCCTTCCTTATTCCTCCCAAGAATACCATTGTTGTCGAAGCTTGTATTACTTTGACATCACGATCAATAACAGGAACTGATTATTCAGTATATATCAGAAGACCCGGTAACCAGTGTCATTCTCAATATCAGTACTCATGATTATTCATGAGGTGTTCGGGACGGGAGTTTAGCATTCACTTAAGTCAGGCTTATTGCTCCAACTAAGGAAGCTATGCCCTTACTATGGCCGGTAGTAAGGGGTCGGGCGGAAATACATAGGGACCCGATTGTCACTTAAACCCCAGCTCTCGCGACAAGCGTGAACCTATACATTTTCGAACAAGCAAGGAGAACCAGCTGGACTCACACAAAAAAGTACAAGTAGATATTTACTTGAACAACGGGAGAAGAATTAATCCAAATGTAGTGGACTAGCTCAACAAGGAACATGCTTCAAGTACACAAGAAGTCACCTTGTTATCAAGCAACTATATGCAATGTTTGCACATACACAACAAGAACATGTCTCATACACGTTAGTGCTTGTTCATAGCACTTTCTAGTTCACTACCATACATATGTATTGGTGTCAAGCCAAGTACAAGATTTTATTATCTTATATTCAAGTCTTAATCCATTTCTATGGATGTTCAAGTCATGTACAAGCTTTTAATGTCTTATACTTCAAGTTATAACTTCCAATCTTTGGACATTCAAACAAGTATAAGAGTTATACATTTACTCTTACCAAATCCTGTTGTTCAAATAGATACCTAGGTCCTAGAATTACTTAATCCCAATCATGTCTACACTTAGGGTCCCCCAATTTTATTAGAACCTTTTTAAGGTGCCCTTAGGATCCTTGTGACCAGCACAGGTGTATTTCAACTCTTCATTCAAGACAAACCAGCAAGAGGAAGCAAATCAGCAGACCAGTAAACAAGTTGCCGATCAACTCTATTCTTAACATGCGACAAGTTGCCGATCAACTTGCTACAGAAGTTGCCGATCAACTTATTAAAGAAGTTGCCGATCAACTCCATTCACAACATGCCGATATAATAGACAGTCTGCACTGTCAGTCAGGTGACATCATTTCATTAAAGTCAACCTTGCTGATTGTCTCTATACTGTTTTATCATAAAGTAGTTTACCTGCTCTGTAATGATTTCTACGCCGTCTGACACATAGCTACTTTTAGCTATACTCTGTCTCTACTTGCTTTTGCAGGTAACCGGTTGAGACAAAGGGGTCTTTACCCATCAGACTTTTAAGGCACGCGTATCTTCGCCATTAATGCCAAGGATACTGCATTAAATGCTCCTCACCTACCCAGCTGGAAATTCAAATGTTATCCTTCTTCAACAAGCTAAGACATTAACTCCTCCTATATATAGAGGACTCAGTGCATTGAAGAAGGTTGGTGATTTTAGTGCATTGAAGAGAGTTGGTTGTTTGCAGCATTCATTGAAGCTCAAACATTCCTTGTCCAGATAATCATTAGATCATTTAATAGGACATACACTTGTGCACAAACTCTACAACACTGTTAGTATTCCCGAACTAGATTATTTTAAGGAATACGTTGTCTGAGTTTTCACACACCCACCTGAGTGAGATAAGTTCTTTTGAACTTGCCGCTCAAATACACTTGGTCAGATATTTGTTTTACGATTCATTAATCTATCTCTAGAATTTAGTCTTTGTATCCGGCAAAGCCGCTCTTGTAATAGACTAGGGATATTTAATAGTGCTCTTAACCCAAATCCAAGTTCTGACCAAACTTGGTAGAGGACGTAGCAGTATTTACACTGTGAACCTCTCCAAATCTCTGTGTCCTCTGTTACTTACTGTCCTTGCCGGTTGGAACTCTATCACCGGCAAATCATTACTGTTCTTGCTGACTCATCATTATTTCCATTGACCAATCTCTTGAAACTGCATTGAACTTTTAGAAACTACTTTGTGTTTAAACCAAGCTCTCAAAACCCTTTTATAAACTGATTTTGTGTGAGTTAAAACAAGTCATATCTTCTCCGCTGCGCTTACTGATAATAGTTTGCAATCTGATAAGTGACTTTGCATTTATAAAAGTGTTTCTTTGAAAAAGTTTTAATTAGGCTATTCACCCCCCCCCTCTAGCCTATTTTCCTACCAATTGGGCCTAACAATTGGTATCAGAGCTTGGAATTTTGAAAGAAATTTCCAAGCTTTGCAGCTTGTTTGCCGATACCATGGCAGGAAAAATCATGCAGTCATTCAACATCACCACCATTCCGTTGTTGAATGTCAACGAGTTTGGTGTCTGGAAATCTCGTATGATAAAGTATATGAACTCAATCGATGACCGGTTGATGAAGGTCATAGAAGGTGGTCCAATCATTCCGTTAAAAGTTTCAACCACCTACAGACCTATTCCCTCCACTCCGCTGACACAACATGCTGATCGAGAAACTGAACAGGAAACCCATGTTCAGATTGATGAAACTTTGATTGAGAAACCCAGAGAGGAATGGACCGACGACGACAAACTTTCTGCTGCCCTAGATGGAAAAGCATGCCACATTATCTCATGTGGATTGGATGACAAGCAATACAAACTTATTGACTTGTGCTCCACGGCTCAAGAATGCTGGAACAAGCTCCTTGCATACTTTGAAGGTGACGAGCAGGTGAAGGACAACAGACTCTACGATTGCATTGCTGAGTTTGAATCCTTCAAGAAACAAGATGGTGAATCACTAAGGAGTGCCTACGACAGATTTTGCGAGGTAAGTAATTTATGTGCTTCACTAGGTAAAGTTTATACTATGAAAGATCTTAATATTCGTTTTCTAAGTTCTTTGGGAAATGAGTATCATACTAAGGTCACCGCTGTTAGAGAAGTGAGAGACTTAAACAAGACTTCTATTCAGAATCTTGTGTCTAGTCTATTTCTGTATGAGAGAGAACTGCAAAAACTTAACGTTCTCGACAAAAATTTCAAAAACTTGTCTCTATCAGCTCAGTCACAGATATCCTTTCCTTCAAACAAATTCCCTCCTATAGATCCACCTCAAACATCCTGCAGTTCCAATACCCATGAAATAACCTCGGAAAAACCTATGGAAGAAGACGAATTTGCCGCCTTCGCTAGGAACTACAAAAGGTTTAAAGACTTCAAAAGGATGCAGAAAGGAAACTACCAGCAACCAAAATCCTTCACACCACCATTTCAGAAACCAGCAAGCTACAATAAACCCTCTACTAGTGCTACCGATGGAAAGAACAACAAAGGTGATCTGGTCTGCTTCAACTGCAGAAAACCTGGTCACTTTGCTTCTAAATGTCCTCAACCAAAATATGAATACATGAGGAAGTCATTCAACCAGAGACATCCTAAGTCTAGAAGCTTTGTTGCCGATGAAAGCACAGAAAAGGCCTTGCCGGTTTGGTGTGAAACTGATTCCGATGAAGATGCCGATGAAGATGAAGATGCCGATGTAAGTTTTGTCGCCCTAGATTTGGAAGATGCCGATGTATCATCATTGCCGACTCCAGTCTACCGAGATCCATCTCCACCAAGAACTCCAGTCAAAGAAGAATCTGCTGGAAGACCTCAACCACACTTCAAAGAAATAAGTGTCAAAGCTGAAAACCCGTATGGATACAAAGTACACCAAGTGGGAACCTCACTCTATGTCCAGTGTAACTCTTCTCAATTCACTACCATCAAATCAAAAACCTTACCGATGACCAGAAAACTATTATTCAATGAACAATCCAGCATTGCCAAAAACATATCAAAACCCATCTCTTCCCTACCTGACTTCTCTCCTGGACCCATTGCCTCTGCTCCTAAAATTTTAGCTGATCCTTGTCCTGAAATATCCAAAGCTGAAATGATAGAGACAATGGATGAACTTTTTGTCGATCATGAGAAGCTGAGTAGCGTTCATAAAGTGATGGCTGCTGATTTCAAAAGAATTTCTAACGAGAACAGCTCGCTTATGTCTGAACTTTCAGTTCTCAAAGGACACGAGCTTGAGTCTATTTCTTTAAAGAAAGAAAACCTGGATCTCAAATGCCAAGTAGCAGTATTGATAGCTCAGATCGAAGATCTTGTGAAAAGAAACAATCATCTCTCAAGGATTGTTGATTCTTACACAAAATCTAGAGTTGCTGTTGAAACAATCCTACAGACCCAAATGTCATATAAGGACCAATCTGGGTTAGGATTTGATTCCAGCAGCAGTAGCTCTACTGAAACTTGTGCTACCGAGAAAAAGGATGAGAAAGTTGAATGTAATCCTGTTAACTCAGTGCATAAGGATGCTAAGCCAATTTACAGTGCTGTGGCAATGAAGTATCCTAAGAACCAGAACAAAAGGAATGATAGGCACAAACAAAGATATGTTAAGGTTGCTGATACTGAGTCTGCCGATAACGGTATTCTTGGTGAATACATCAGCAGAGCAAGTGCTGCCGATCTGACCTCCTCTGCTGCCGATGGACAAGTGCCTAAAAAGGTAACTGCCAAAGGTAAACAGAATGGAAAGAAAGGCAACACTGGCACCTTTAAACCTACTAAGTTTGTGCCTGCTCAATTCCCTAGTTCTGCCGATGCACCGACTAAACAGAATGATATTCTACCGACTCCACAGCCTATCAGTCAAGTGAGATGTTCTAATTGTTTTGATTATGGTCACAAGGCTCATGAATGCCTCTTGAAGCATCTATCTGGACCCACTGAGGTTACATCCTCTAGTGGTGGCCAGATGTGGTTGCCAAAGAGGAACTAACCCTCGGACCCATGAATAAGGGGGACCATAAGCATACTGTTTTATTTCAGGAATGCTTCATGGCCTCAACTGGTGCAAGCAAGGATTTGTGGATTCTAGATAGTGGCTGCTCAAGACATATGACAGGATTTGCAGATCTTCTTGCCGATACTATCGAAGCATCAGGTCCCCCAGTAGTGTTTGGTGATAATGCCAGAGGAAAAATCGTCGGTATAGGTACCATCAAGAGAGGTGCAGTTACTGTACAGAAGGTCTCTCTAGTGGATGGTCTGAAACACAACCTTCTATCAATATCACAATTCTGTGATAAAGGAATGCAATGCGTATTTACTACTTCCAGTTGCTATGTGAAAGACATTGCCTCCAATGAAACTCTTCTCACTGCCAAACGTAAAGGTAACATTTATGCAGTAGACTTAAGTGCTATTACTGGTGTTGCTAATGTTTGTTTTGTAGCTAAGAACATCAGTGAGAACTCATGGCTATGGCACAAGAGACTCAGTCACTTGAACTTCAAATATCTATCCAAGATTGCCGGTTCAAATCTTGTTACCGGTCTGCCTCAAGTGTCTGCTGATCAAGCAAAGAAATGCAAGGCCTGCCAGCTTGGAAAACAACATAAGTCATCTTTCCGAAGCAAGCCCTGCATGTCAACTTCTAAGTGCCTCCAATTGCTACATATGGATCTATTTGGCCCCACATCTACAGCAAGTATCGGGGGAAGTAGATACACCTTGGTTGTAGTAGATGATTTCTCTAGATATACTTGGGTGGAAACCTTCAGTCACAAAGATGACACCTATGCTGTTGCCACCAAGTTATTCAGACTACTACAAACTCAGAAAGAAAGCGATATCATCAGTATGAGATCAGACAACGGCACTGAATTCAAGAACAATGGTATTGCTCAGTACTGTGATGATCATGGTATAGACCACAACTTCTCAGCTGCCGGTACACCACAACAAAATGGTGTTGTTGAGAGGAAGAACAGAACTCTCATTGAAGCTGGTAAGACCATGATTGCCGAAGCCAGGCTGCGGAAGTACTTTTGGCTGAAGCGATCAATACAGCCTGCTTCACCCAGAACATATCTCTAATCAACAAATTCCATAACAAGACTCCTTATGAACTCTGGAGAGGCAGAATTCCCAACATTGGATTCTTCAAGATATTCGGCTGCAAATGTTACGTGCTATACAATGGAAAAGAGCACAGAGGTAAATTTGATGAGAAAGCTGATGAAGGAATCTTTGTTGGATACGCTAAACACAGTAAGGCCTTTCGAGTTTTCAATAAGAAACTTTTGAAAATTGTTGAATCTGTTCATGTAACCTTTGATGAATTTGATTTGTTAGAGTCTGACAAGGCTCCAAATAGTACTAATGTGTCTAGTGCTCATGAGACAGGTGAATCCAGTAATACTAATCCTGCAGATCAAGTACCAGCTGCTGATCCAGTCATTTCAGCAGAAGAATCAGCAGATGCTCCGTATTTTCCTTCATCAGCAGAACCAGAACCTGCTGATGAATTTCATAATCCGTTTGCCGATGCAAACTCTGCTGATCATCCTGAAGACAGATCTAGCCCTCAACCAATTTCTGTTATAAGACCTAATCCTCCAAGCTTTCATCCACCTCTCACTCAAAGTTCTTCTCCTACACCATCTGCTGATCTTGATCCTCCTCTAGAATCCTTACAACAAGAATCAGTAAGACAAGATGTGCCGAGAGAAGTCAGAACTGTTCGTGATCATCCATTAGAAAATGTGATTGGTGATGTCTTTGGTCCCAGATTAACAAGGAACCTTAGTAGAGCATTTGCTGAAAGCCTTTTCTCATCTGCTATGGTCTCCGATATAGAACCAAAGAAGACTGAAGAAGCTCTTGCCGATCCTGGTTGGGTTGAAGCCATGCAAGAGGAACTGAATCAGTTTGAAAGATGCAAAGTATGGGAACTTGTGCCAAGACCAACTTCTCAGCAAGTTATTGGTACTAAGTGGGTTTACAGGAACAAATTGGATGAAGCTGGGAAAATCATTAGAAACAAAGCAAGGTTAGTTGCTAAAGGCTACCGTCAAGAGGAAGGAATCGACTACGATGAGACATTTGCTCCTGTTGCAAGATTGGAAGCTATAAGACTTTTCTTAGCCTATGCTGCCTTCAAAGAATTCAAGCTATATCAAATGGACGTGAAAAGTGCCTTCCTGAATGGAGAACTCCAAGAACTAGTCTATGTTGAACAACCACCAGGATTTGAGGACTCCAAGAAGCCTGATCATGTCTACCGACTGAAGAAAGCACTCTATGGCTTAAAGCAAGCTCCAAGAGCATGGTATGAAACCCTTTCTAAGTTCTTACTTAGCGATGGCTTAGGCTTCACTCGAGGTAAAATCGATACTACTTTATTTGTTGCCAAGCATAAGGGTCATTCATTGTTTGTTTAAATTTATGTCGATGATATTATTTTTGGTTCCACTAACGAATCACTTTGCAAGAGATTTGAGAAACTGATGCAGAGCAAGTTCGAGATGAGCATGATGGGTGAACTAACATATTTCCTTGGACTTCAAGTCAAACAAACCCATGAGGGAATATTCATCAGTCAAGCCAAGTATGCCAAAGAACTTATCAAGAAGTTTGGCTTTGACAATGCTCACTCTCAAAGCACACCGATGGGCACTAACATTCACTTAGATAAGGATGAGTCTGGTAAGAAAGTAGATGTAACAGTCTACCGAGGTATGATCGGCTCACTCCTCTATCTTACTGCCAGTAGACCAGATATTATGTTTGCTGTTTGTGTTTGTGCCAGGTTTCAAGCTGACCCTAGGGAATCCCATCTGCAGGCTGTAAAACGTATTATTAAATATTTATGTGGCACTGCTAACCTTGGATTATGGTATGCAAGAGATTCATCTTTCAATCTAATAGGTTACTCAGATGCATACTTTGCAGCTTGTAGGGTGACCAGAAAGAGTACAAGTGGAACTTGCCAATTTCTTGGTGATAGATTGGTGTCTTGGTCCTGTAAGAAGCAAGCATCAATTTCCACTTCCACTACTGAAGCTGAGTACATAGCTGCCGGCAGTTGCTGTTCACAGATTCTATGGATGAAGCAGCAGCTGGTTGACTATGAAGTTCCATCTCAAATTTGTCCCATCTATTGTGACAACCAATCAGCAATCTCAGTTTCAAACAACCCGGTCATGCATTCCAAAACCAAGCACATAGACATCAAGTATCACTTTCTGAAGGAACATGTTGAAAAGGGGAATGTAGTGCTGCTCAAAGTTCATAGCGATTACCAAAGAGCAGACATACTGACAAAGCCCTTAGATCAGAAAAGATTTGAATTCCTCAGAGGTGAATTAGGTATGATTGATTTTTATGGTTAAAATTGTGCTAACTTTGCTACTTGTGTTAGTCTGCCGATCAAATCAGCAGAGCATCAATTATCTTGCTGACCACGAACATGCCGACAAAATCTTGCCGATTCAATCATCTTGCCGATTCTATCTATATATCTTGCCGATTCAATCATCTTGCCGATTCTATCTATATATCTTGCCGATTCAATCATCTTGCCGATTCTATCTATATATCTTGCCGATTCAATCATCTTGCCGATTCTATCTATATATCTTGCCGATTCAATCATCTTGCCGATTCTATCTATATATCTTGCCGATTCAATCATCTTGCCGATTCAATCATTTTGCCGATTCAAGCTATCTTGCCGATTGATAAAATCAAATCAGCACGTCTCTGCAAAAGTTAAGATTCCTGACACATGACGTAAGCAATCAAATCAAAGGTACATCGGTCACACCATCTCCCTGACACGTGTGTGTACCTCTCTTATCCAAAATCGTGTCAAGATGTATTCCATTTAATGCGATACATCAGCAGGTAAACAGGTCATCATCACTTCTATTTTATTTTTGACTAATTTACCCTTTCTCCCTCTTACTTTTAACTGTTCACCTTACTGATTTGTGTGCGCATTAATTTTTGCGTGCGCACGTTCTTCGAGATTATAGGTACAGTTATTTCTCTCCCTTGCCCTCTCATATTCTCTCTCTCCCCCATAACATATATAACGCCTTTCAAAATTCCATTAAGCTTTTTCTCCGCCATTTTTTTTTCTGCTCTCTATTCTCTCTATCTCTCCTCTTTCCAGATTATCAGTTCATCGTTTTATTAGTTCATCTATTCATAATCTGGTAAGTGTTAATGTTTATACTCTACTCATTTCAAATCATTTATGGTTTGATTTGTCTTTATTTCTAACATTGAGAGTTGTTTGAGTAATTTTGCAGACAATGTCCGGTGAAAAAGATATCTATGGAGGCTATGTTGACTCCGACTACTTCAACGACGAAGCCGACGGGGTTTTCTTGAAGAATCTTCTTATTGGGTCCTTGCTTGATTCGTTCATCACTCCATCAGGAGTTAGTTCAGTATTTGTGGATCTTGTCAAAGAATTCTTCTCAAACTCTTCTGTTGTCCGCTCTCGTGCTGACTCCTCCGTTATCGTCTCCATCAATTCTACTGTTTTGGGCGTGCAGATCTCTCTTACTCCCTCTTCTATCTCTGAAGTTTTTCCCAATCTTGGGAATGAAGGGTTGAGTGCTCTAGTTGATGAGCAGGAACTGGATAGGGCTTGGATTATCATGAGAGGTGCTGGCACAAGGCTTAGTGGCACTAATCATCTGAAGATTCACTATCCCCGAAGATACTATGCTTTGGATGAGATAGTTGATAGATGTCTCATCTGCCGATCTGGATCCCACAGCAATATCACTGATGTGCAGTTTGAAGCTATGGCCGCCATTGTTCTGCAGATTGAGTTCAACTGGTGTGCCTACATATTCAGGATTATCGCTACGGCTGCTGATAAGTGGGCTTCTGACAGATTGAAGAACAAGTCCAATCCTGGAAAAGGATGCCATTATCTGTTGATAAGTATGATTCTGAGGAGAAATGCCAATATAGTGGCTGCCGATCGCTTTCCATCCAGCTTGCCTTTCAATAGGTTGAAGTTCTTTGATGCTAAGGATTGGAAAAGGATTTCAAAGAATGCTTCCAGTGCCGATGCCCCCTCTGTTGCTCCTGCACCTGTTGTAACTCAGAGGAAGAAAAAGGCAAAGACCATTCCTTCAGTTGCTTCTCAATCAGCAGCAGTCTCTACTCCTGCTCCTTCAACTGATAGGATTCTTGCCGATTCTACTCCTGGTGCTCCAAAGAAAAGGAAACTGGTAAAGGTTGCCGATCAAGTGGTGATAAAGAAGGTGAAGCTTGCCGATGAAGTTCCTTCTTCCACTATTCCTCCTGCTGATCCAAGAGCCAAGCTAATTAGGTTTGCCCCTGCTCATCTTGCCGGTGCTTCCCTAACTACCGATCCTGCTGTCAAGGTTGAAATTCCGGATGAAGAATTCACTGATGACTTTGCCGATGGCAAAAGTATTGAGGATGTCATTGAGAAGCTCAAGTCTCAGACTCCTAGGAAATGCGCTCCAATCAGAAACCCAACTTTCCACACCTTCTACAAGAATCCTTGGTCCTTCACCAACAAGGTCTTGATCAAGAAATGGGTCTTTCCGATTGACCATCTGCCTCCCTTTATTCGTCGTCTTCTTCAGTTTCATGAAGAGATGAAAGACACTGTCACTCCCGGAAATCCTGCTGATTATGTTGATCAAAAGAGTTTGGACAGACGCACTGATATGTGGAAAGAGAAGTTTGTCCCTCTATCAAAGTTCAAGCAGTTGAAAGAGGCTGAACTAAAGCTCAATTTTGGTCGGTATTTTGAATTCCTACCACTACACTGGAACCAAGTCTATCTTTTTCAAGATAGAATTAGACAAGATATGATGGTTCAGGATGTATGGATTATCTACGCCAGGACATTTAATCAGCTCTCTCAATTCACAGAGTTTGATCCGTATCAGATAGGAAGACTTGAAAATGATGAAGATTTGCTGCCATACAATGATGATGAGGATCCTGCTGTCAGCCCTCTCAATGCTCACTTTCATAGATCAGTAAAGAAGGTCACTATGGACTTGATTGAAAAGTCTAATGAATTTCTGTTGAAGCAAGATGCCGATCGCCGTGCCGCTGAAGACCTTGCCGACAAAGATGCTCATGTTCCTTCGCCAAGCAGCAGCAAGACCGAGACAGATGCCGATGTTCACTCTGCCGACGATGCAGATGCTGCTGATAAAGAGTTTGTTGCCGATGGGCGTGATGATGCTGATGAAGATGGTGCTTCTACTGATAGTGATGCTGATGATGATGGTGCTGATTTATTTGGTGATTTAGTTTGTGCTCACAAAGCTGCTGCTGACTCTCCTTCCACTTCACTTACAACAGATAGTGACAAGATGCCAATCAGAACTGTCATGACTAAAGCTTCCACTGCTGAAGTCTTTGCAGAATCTGTATTTGAGGGTGATAGTAGTGTTGAAGGAAGGCATGCCGATGATTCTATCAAAGATATAGTGGAATTTCATGTTGAGCAAACTTCAGACACTCAACCTCTGATGGGTCTATCTGCCGACCTTCCTGCTCCAGTTGAGACAACTATGGACACTCAACAGTTGGATGTATCTGTTTCAGGAGGAGAACTTGCTGAAAAAGTGACTAATGAGACAACTGCTGACACTCATCTTACTGAGAAAACTACAGACACTCAGTTAATATCAGTCACCCCTGAAATACAGATTGTTCCTCCTACTGGAATCAAGGAGGTTGTGGAGTTGGGAGGAGGTGCTGATGATAGTACTCCTAATCTGGATGCTGACATTGCTGCTAGTCTACAGTTTGAAGAGATTCTTCTACAGCCTTTGTTCAGCTTGCCGTCTGTTATCACCCCTCTCTTGCCGGCTCCTGCTGCTGCTCGTGCCGATGTAGATCATGCTGATGAGATAGATCCTGCTGATTACATGGTGGTTGGAGAACAAGCCTTTGTTGATCCTGATGCTGTTGATACTTGTCCACCACCCAGCTATGATTATTTTCTCAATGGGAAGGATATGATGTGCTCAAACTGGTACACTTCCAATGCATCTATCCCCTCCAACAAATTTGGACAGCCTCTCTTTACTGTTCATCCAAGGTTATCCTTCAAGTATACCTTAGGCAAATGTCCACTCCCATTCGGCAAAGACCACCCTCATGTCACCAAGCATAAATTCTCTCCAGGAGGTTCTACCAGTGATAGTCCAATCTATCTTCCCTGGATTCTCAATGATGATGACATTGTTCGTACAAAGGGAAAGACTCCTCGGATTTCTAGACTTAAGAAGAAAGTGGCCTATGATCCAATTCGATCTAGACCAGGACAGATAAAGATTAGAGGTGAATCTACCCTTCCCGGTCCTTCTCCAACTGAAGTGTGCATCACTACAAATGGATGGATGAGAAGCTGCTTGATGATCAATGATTTGCTGACTGACATCATTGAAGTTAGGCATACCAATCCTCGTGGCCTTCTTCATTTGATCAAGTCTGCCGCTTTGGCTATGACTCTGCCATTATTTCATCCTCGTCAGCGTGCCAATCATCTAGTCTATACCTCAAGGCTGATGAATGCCGGGTTAATGACTATGATTCTTGAAGGTCGTGCTTATTTGAACTTAATCTTGGCTACCTTCCTTTCACTTGAAGACGGTGGTATGTTTCATCTGCCGACTGATCGTGCTGTTATAGTTCATCCAGCTTTTCCCTTGCCGATCTTTCGTGCCGATGATTCTGATGATCTCATTGTCTCAACTTTTGTCCCTGCCGATTTCTTCTCTTCTGCTGATGATGCTGCCCTTCAATGGTTCTTACTCATTCCAGCTGCTCCTGTTCCTCCTTCTCCCTCTGAGCCGATCTTGATCTCCTCTGATGATGAGATGATGACTGATGATGTGCTTATTGAAGATGCTGATCTGAATAATGAAGATTTTATCCCTTCAATAGTGCTCCCGACGTCTGCCAGTATTTTCCAGCCGACCATCGTCAACAGTCTGTATGAGTATTTGAAGTTTAGTGAAGGCGATTTCACAAATCAGCAAGTGCCTGCCACTCGTGCTGATATTGGTGATATGGCTCTTTCTGTTGGTGACCTGGTTAAGGATGTTCACAAAGACCTGGTTAAGCGTCTACGTAAGTCCAATCAGGAGGAGGAGAATACTCTGGTCAAAGAATTGAAAGCTCTCCTTGCTGATAGAGAAGAGCGTATAATGGCTCTTTCTGAATCCTTGGGGACAACTCATAGCATTCAACAGAATCTTGTTGACAATCAGAGGCTGCAGATCGGGTACTAACAGTAGCCCCTCGGCGACGCTTCTTGCAAGGCAATGGAGGGTCGACGATAAAAGAAGGATCCGTTCTGGAACATGAGTTTCAAAACAGATGAAAGGATCGATGGAACGGCTGAACCTTGGAGGCGACCTACGTATCCACAGGGGAATCAAGCCAAACGTAGTTCAGATCTGATGGGAAATTGGGAATGATTGTCCACTGGTGGGGAGCAACATATTCTCCTGGGGAGAAGTCTGATCTGTGGGAAAATGCATCCGCCGGGGAAAATGCAACTGCAGGGGATGAGAGATGACCATGTCGGTCGGGTGGCTGAACCTTTTCAGGTTTCCTACGTATCTTTTGAGGAATCAAGCCGGTCGTAGTTCAGAGTTTTGGGGATAAAACGAGACATCGAACTTCTGCTGCGGTTAACAAACCTACGGACCCTATCCTGTATGAAGACTGAACATTCGTTAGGGAAACGAGACATCAGACTCCTGCTGGGGATAACAATCCTACGGATACTATCTTGTATGAAGATCGAACATTCGTAAGCAATGAAATCATTTGGGAAAAGGAGGTAAGAGGGATAATGGGACAATAAAGACTACGGCGTCTAAATAATCCCAAGATGGAAATAATAAATGCTGGAACTTTCGCAACGGCCGCGATCGTTCTAGGATGCACATGACGTAGAGGCTGACGGGGTTCTACAATCATATGAACCCTAAGAAAATATTGGGGGATAATGAGACAATAAAGACTACGGAGTCTAAATGGCCTCAAGGTGGAAGTGGTAACTACCGGGGTAAACGCAATCAGAAACGGACGGGTTCCTGCCGATCGCGCTAAAATAATAGATGCTGGATCTCTCGCAATTAGAGACGAACGGGTCTCTGCCAATCACGATCGATCTAGGATGCGCATGACATAGAGGCGAATGAGTCTCTGCAATCATGTGAATCCTAAGCGAATATTTGGGGCACACACGAGGTAGAAACGGACGGGTTCCGACCATCGCGGTGAAGATGGAAATTTTAAGGTCAAAATTTCAAGGTCAAAATAGGCTAGGGGCGCCTAAAATGAACAAAGAGAAAAAGATTAGGGGTAAAAATGAGATTTTGTCTGAAAGGACAAGGTTGGCCGCGTGGCCAAGGTCACTGAATTGCAATAGTGGCCGCGTGGCCAAGGACGCTGAGTGGTCAGATCTCCTTCAGGCGGATCGCTGATCTGACGGCTGGGATTGCGAGGGCAGAAAAGTGCCCGCGTGGCCAAGGTCGCCGTCGGGCTGACTCCTTGGTCACAGCGCCAGAAACCCTCCCTCTTCTCCTTCTTTTCTTCTTCCTTCTTCTTCCTTCCACCATTGTTGAGTTAGAGAGAGAGAATTCGAGCTTTAGAGAGAGAAATCTTGGATCCGATAATTTTTTTAGGATTTTACTTTAAATACTTTGGATAACATGGCGGATTGGATTAACGAAGCCTTGTTTAGGGATTTTCCGGGCCAAGGTGGATATGTGCGTCCACAACAAGAACAAGAACAGTGGCATGGCGATCCTCAAGGTGAGGGAAATATAGGGGCTGACCCAGGAGCGGGTTTTGAAGCGGCGCCCTTGATACCACGGGGCGGTTTGAGACCACGAGCGGCGACTCGGAACTTTCGCGATGGCCTTCTTCGGTTAATATTTGATCAAGACTATGATTTCTACATCAACTCGGAGCGTCACTGGTCGATGGGCCTTCCGGAGACACGAGAGGTAAATTTCAAATTTTCGCTCCTCTCATTTTTCACATTTTCGCACTTTTGTACAAAATATATATTTCTAGAATCGTAATTTGCTAGAAATGTAGATTGCTAGAAATGTAAATTGCTAGGAGTGTAACATACCTGTGCTGTGTTTACCTACAGAGGATCAAGGCTCGTGGGTCCACAGTGACTGTGGGCAAACTGTGGGCGTCTCTGCCGGATGGGATCGGGCGGTTTGCATGCTCGGATCGAGGTTATGGGATTTGGCCCATTCTTTGACAGTGTCCGCACGGTTGGGGGCACCCTGAAGGTGGCGGCGGTGATAGAGGTGTGCAGGGAGTTCTGGTGGGACACCACCCATACCTTCCACTTCAGTTGGGGAGAGATTACCATCACGCCGACGGATTTTGTGGCTATCACGGGGTTGAGGTTCACTGCTACCCCTTTGCCTTTTGATGAGAGCTTGGCGGAGCGGCGGGACTATAGGCAGGCTCTGTTGGGGGTTGACACTGATCTGGGAGGAGGTGTCAAGGGTTATGGAGTGGAGGCCGGGAAGGTGAACCGTTTGGTGGAGATGGCTATTGAGGCCTTTGGTAGGGGGAGTATGATTTGGATTGCTTGGTCCGGCTGTTCTTATGGTACAGCTTTTCAGAGATCTTGTTTCCCAGTGGGGCTACTGTCTGCAGGTACTCACTGCTAGGGGCTTTTGTGGACTTGGACCAAGTCGGTGGGATTTCTTGGGGCGCAGCTGGTTTGGCTGAGATTTACCGGGCATTGGACCATTGCTCGAGGGCTAGCTCGTCGGCCTTTGACAGGTTTCAGTTCGCATTTGAGGTATGCTCTTGACTGCTCTTCTTTTCACTTGTTGGGATTTCTGCTTTATCTTTTGGTCTGAAATGTTTCTCTCATTATATGCACAGGCTTGGGTGTACGAGATCTTTGGTGTCGCCCCTTTTCAGTTGGTGATGCGTGCCAACAAGGTCGTCCCTGTCATGTCGTACTGGTGCAAGAGCAACAGGGCTCCTCCTCGCAGAAACCGGGATAAGAAGACGGTGGATGCCGCCGATCTGAGGAGGGATTTTACGATGTCTGAGCCTTTCGGGGTCAGGTTTTACCCATGGAGTCCGGCTAATGAGGCTTCGGTGGGTCCCTATATAGTGGAGTTGACCGCTTCTAGGGTTCTGCTTGTGGGTCTCACCGGGGAGGCCATGTATCTCGGAAAAATGGTGGTTCGTTAGCATAGGGTTGGTGCGTTACCGTGGGCTCCTTATGACCCTCCTCGGGATATGCTCCGTTCTGCGAGGTTGGCAACTTTCTTGGCTCCCACTCCAGCAGAGCATTACAGGGGAAGTGACGACTACGCCGGCTATGTGCGAACTCGGTTGATCAGCCCCCGGGTTTGGGCTAGGATGTTATCGGGAGAGGGATCGAGCTCGGCCCGGTATGTTGGTCGGAGTCGGCCTTTGGTGGACATGCCTCCCCGTTCGAGTAGTGTGAGGGTGATGAGAGGTGGCTGGGAGGTGGAGATTAGCTTGGAGCCGACGACCGCAGATGTTGTCGAGGAGACTTTTGTTCATCCGCCTGACGCTGGGGTATGACCTTATGATTTATCTCAGTCATGCACACACACACTTGTTATTTTTGCATTGTAATCATTGCCTTGGTTTCCCTTTCAGGTGACTCGGGAGGCGTACGTTCGTTCTGTTCAGCGGGAGAACGTACTGATGCGCCTATTGAGAGAGGCATATCATTCTTGCACTTGCCAGCGGGATGATGTCGTGGCTCCCCAGCGTCGGGATCGGTCTCCGAACGGTGCGGGCTCCTCCCATACTGGTGGTTGAGCGGTCCGTGGATGGAGTTCGGGTGCCGCTAGCTCTCGAGCTTCAGCGTGGCGTGGAGACACCACGGAGGAGGAATCTGATTAGGCGGGACCCATCCTCTTCTCCTTATTCCTGTACTGTTAGCTAGTAGAGACAAATATGTACTGGACAACTATTTAACAATGTATATTTATGCACTAGAATGAGAATGATTTTGTGACCACCTATTTGTACAAGCTAATTATTTTACAATGCCCTGATTTTTCTACAATGCATAAGCCAAGGGGAGGGGAAGGTACGTTGTTTGCATGGATCCGCTGCGGGGTAGGAGCAATCGATCTGAAATTTCTGCATGGGGCAATAGTGGCCGCGTGGCCAAGGAAAAGTCGGCCGCCTGGCCAAGAGCAATTGTGGCCGCGTGGCCTAGGACGAATGTGGCCGCGTGGCCGAGTCTGCCGCCGACTCTGGTTTCCCTTTTCCTGGCAAAAATTGGAGTTTGTGTAGTATTTAAGGGGAATTTGGGTTCCCTTAGAATTCGTACCAGCCACTACTTTTAGGTAATTTAGAGTTCTAATCTCCACTTTGCTTGCTTTTCACCATGGATCATAAAGCTAGGATCACAAGTCTTGAGAAAAAGGTCTTTATAACTTCTTTGGAGAAGTGGGTTGCCAAACTTTCTGGTTCTAGCCGTAGGAAACTTGATGAAAGGTATGGGATAAGGTGTCTTTGGTCACTCTTGCATATGAATTCCAATACCAACCTTTTACAAGCCTGTGGGAAGTTTTGGAATGACACCCTTCATGTCTTCAATTTTTCATTCAACGAGATGACACCCACATATGAGGACATTGCAGCGCTTTGCGGCTACGAAGGGAAGGGTAAAGTTGCCTTGCCTTTTGATTTTGTTTGCTTGAGGGACAAGTTGATGACCTTTGGCGTGTCAGTGGATGACTTTGATAGGTATGCTAGGGGCGGCTATGTTGACCTTTCTTGGATGCCACAACACTTTATGCACATGGACGTGGCTTCTGACCGTTCTTTGGACCATCTTGCACTATGCTTGTTTGCCTCTATTCTCTTCCCCTCTGAGGTTGGGTTTGCCAGTGAAGGGTGCTTGGGCATGGTAAATTCCGCTCGTCTAGGCTATGACATTGTGCCGGCTATCCTTGGAGAGATGCTCTGTGGGATTCCCCATCTCGCGGCTTATGGTGGGATGCCCTGTGGTAGTGATAGGCTCTTGACTATGTGGTTGCAAGAGAGGCTTCACGTCAACAAACCGGCGGCTTCTCTGAAGGTGGCTCTATGGATGCACCGTATTAGGGGGATGGCGGAGCGGTTTGAGGGCATGACTCTCAAAGGTTGGGAACAGTATTTGGCAGAGATGGTGACTGATGACATTCAATGGGTGGTGCCCCATTGGCACATTCATTCTGTGAGGGAGAATCAAGTAGGACTTCACATGATCAAAGTTCTGACACTCTCTGGGACTACCTTTTACTACCCCGCTAGAGTGCTCCGTCAGTATGGCTTAGTGCAGACTACCCCGGAGGGTTGGGACAAGGAGAGAGATGATTTTTGGCACGCCCCCAGGTCCCGGGATCCCCTAATAGAACCTCGAACCCGGATGGGTGTGCCTAACGAGAAACAAGAAACTTAACAAGAAACTTAATGACATTTGTTTAACAAACTGACATGATATATATACTCTAGAGTAAGGAGCTATACTAGCTCACAACACGAGTTCTAGACAAGAAAATTTAAAACCAAACTTAATACATACACAGCGGAAACATGCCTAGCACATAAGCTGGCATTAAGAGTACTATACAAGATGTCTAGTGACAACAAGAACTGAACAAGACTGTCTACCCCAAAATAAGGAGTTATACAACCCAATACATCGTCCTCACCAAGTGTAAAAGGACACAAGCCCCAAAATAATCACGACCTGCGAAGCAAGCTCCCAACTATGTCGAGCCTCACTGCGCACTATCCTTCCTTTCCTGGGGGGGAAACAAATAAAGGGTGAGATAAATCTCAGTAAGCTATTAGATGCAACTACATGACATGTTATCATGCAATTCAAGTAGATACTCAAATAATCATATCTCAAGCATCATCAAGTAACAAGTATATGAGAGGATAATCCACTCATCAAATAGCACATAAGGCTAAACAAGCAAGTTATAAGGATATTGCTTCCTTCCTTATTCCTCCCAAGAATACCATTGTTGTCGAAGCTTGTATTACTTTGACATCACGATCAATAACAGGAACTGATTATTCAGTATATATCAGAAGACCCGGTAACCAGTGTCATTCTCAATATCAGTACTCATGATTATTCATGAGGTGTTCGGGACGGGAGTTTAGCATTCACTTAAGTCAGGCTTATTGCTCCAACTAAGGAAGCTATGCCCTTACTATGGCCGGTAGTAAGGGGTCGGGCGGAAATACATAGGGACCCGATTGTCACTTAAACCCCAGCTCTCGCGACAAGCGTGAACCTATACATTTTCGAACAAGCAAGGAGAACCAGCTGGACTCACACAAAAAAGTACAAGTAGATATTTACTTGAACAACGGGAGAAGAATTAATCCAAATGTAGTGGACTAGCTCAACAAGGAACATGCTTCAAGTACACAAGAAGTCACCTTGTTATCAAGCAACTATATGCAATGTTTGCACATACACAACAAGAACATGTCTCATACACGTTAGTGCTTGTTCATAGCACTTTCTAGTTCACTACCATACATATGTATTGGTGTCAAGCCAAGTACAAGATTTTATTATCTTATATTCAAGTCTTAATCCATTTCTATGGATGTTCAAGTCATGTACAAGCTTTTAATGTCTTATACTTCAAGTTATAACTTCCAATCTTTGGACATTCAAACAAGTATAAGAGTTATACATTTACTCTTACCAAATCCTGTTGTTCAAATAGATACCTAGGTCCTAGAATTACTTAATCCCAATCATGTCTACACTTAGGGTCCCCCAATTTTATTAGAACCTTTTTAAGGTGCCCTTAGGATCCTTGTGACCAGCACAGGTGTATTTCAACTCTTCATTCAAGACAAACCAGCAAGAGGAAGCAAATCAGCAGACCAGTAAACAAGTTGCCGATCAACTCTATTCTTAACATGCGACAAGTTGCCGATCAACTTGCTACAGAAGTTGCCGATCAACTTATTAAAGAAGTTGCCGATCAACTCCATTCACAACATGCCGATATAATAGACAGTCTGCACTGTCAGTCAGGTGACATCATTTCATTAAAGTCAACCTTGCTGATTGTCTCTATACTGTTTTATCATAAAGTAGTTTACCTGCTCTGTAATGATTTCTACGCCGTCTGACACATAGCTACTTTTAGCTATACTCTGTCTCTACTTGCTTTTGCAGGTAACCGGTTGAGACAAAGGGGTCTTTACCCATCAGACTTTTAAGGCACGCGTATCTTCGCCATTAATGCCAAGGATACTGCATTAAATGCTCCTCACCTACCCAGCTGGAAATTCAAATGTTATCCTTCTTCAACAAGCTAAGACATTAACTCCTCCTATATATAGAGGACTCAGTGCATTGAAGAAGGTTGGTGATTTTAGTGCATTGAAGAGAGTTGGTTGTTTGCAGCATTCATTGAAGCTCAAACATTCCTTGTCCAGATAATCATTAGATCATTTAATAGGACATACACTTGTGCACAAACTCTACAACACTGTTAGTATTCCCGAACTAGATTATTTTAAGGAATACGTTGTCTGAGTTTTCACACACCCACCTGAGTGAGATAAGTTCTTTTGAACTTGCCGCTCAAATACACTTGGTCAGATATTTGTTTTACGATTCATTAATCTATCTCTAGAATTTAGTCTTTGTATCCGGCAAAGCCGCTCTTGTAATAGACTAGGGATATTTAATAGTGCTCTTAACCCAAATCCAAGTTCTGACCAAACTTGGTAGAGGACGTAGCAGTATTTACACTGTGAACCTCTCTAAATCTCTGTGTCCTCTGTTACTTACTTTCCTTACCGGTTGGAACTCTATCACCGGCAAATCATTACTGTTCTTGCTGACTCATCATTATTTCCATTGACCAATCTCTTGAAACTGCATTGAACTTTTAGAAACTACTTTGTGTTTAAACCAAGCTCTCAAAACCCTTTTATAAACTGATTTTGTGTGAGTTAAAACAAGTCATATCTTCTCCGCTGCGCTTACTGATAATAGTTTGCAATCTGATAAGTGACTTTGCATTTATAAAAGTGTTTCTTTGAAAAAGTTTTAATTAGGCTATTCACCCCCCCTCTAGCCTATTTTCCTACCAATTGGGCCTAACAAATCCCAATCCTATTCTTAGGATGTTCAAGTCTAAGACCTTATGCTAATGCCTCTAAGGTGTACAATCATTGGATTCACAACAAGTATAACACATTAGTGCTTGTTCATAGCACTTTCAAGACATAAAGAAGAGATACTACTCTTATACTTATGTTCTCATTTTAATTCAATGAGTATACATATTTAAGACCAAGTCTGATGCCCCTAAAGTATCACAACACTTGCTAGGACATCTTATACTAAGGTTATATACCTTATCTAGGGTTACTTCCAACTTATACAAACTTTAAACAAAATCTTTGTTTTTCAGATGACTGTGCGGTCGCCCAAAATGGACTGTGCGGCCGCACACAAGCATGTCAATTTCTTTGAAAAACCCTTCAGAAAGATGTGCGGTCGCACAATCATTTTTGTGCGGTCGCACAGTGTACTAAAATGCGAAATTTTCATTCTTTCCCAGGTTGAAATAATTTCCGTCCCAAACGTAGGAGTAACATTTACTAACAATTTCAACATACCCAGAAAAGGCATAACATCATTCAAACTCATCTTTCCAAATCCCTTTATCATTTTACACAGGGGAAATTTACTCCCTTTGTCCCAAATTTACAAATACCACAAAAATCATCCCAAACACAAAATTAACAATCACAAGTATCGAGAATAACATTTATGCATGTTATTACAAGCAAGGGGGAGCTAATAACTTACCTAGTCAAAATTCAAGTTGACCCAAACTTATTTTTGTTCGGCCTGGAATGCTCTATTCAACGCCACGAATATTAATCCGGGATCGGAATCAAGAACGGAGGGATAATTAAACTCGAGGAGTCGAGAATAGGGAAAACTTTTAACCCTAGCTTTCAGAACAGAGAAAGAACGAGAAGAATGAAAATGGAGAATTCATTCTCTGCAAACCCACATGATAAACATTCAAGTTTCAAAGAATTGCACTTAGGCCCCTCAAGTTTCACTTTTAACAAAAAGACCCCTAACGTCTAATTTTCACCAATGACCCAAAAGTCAAAACTAGACATTTAACCATCTTAACTATTTAAAGCAGTTAAAAATTTAACCCAAGTAAAACTAACACATAACATGCAAGTTCAAGTATTTAACAAATATGTCAAATATTTAACAAGAAATTCGATGGGTGTTACAATTTTCCTTTTGGGATACTTCAGTTGGATGACGGTACTTCGGTCCTTCTCTCTCAGATATGGGGCGAGGCCGGTTTTAGCCGTAGGACCTTCATCACCCCCTCTAGCAACACCTACCTGTCACGAGAGTACTTGGATTGGTATATGGGGAGACTTGGGCATGCGGAGCAGACTCTAGAGACCCTAAGGGGCACTATTTTGGGATCCTGTGCTCCAAGTTTTTCATTGAGAGTGAAGGAGGTTGTGGCTTATGAGAGGAGGGTGAGTAAAAGCGTGGCCAACGGGAATGGAGATGGAGTGGGGGCAACCAAGAAGAGGAAAAGCGAAGAGGTTCCTATCGGCAAGGCTAAAGGTGTTAGTGAATTTGAAAGAAGATTTTGTGAGAATCCTAACAAGAAAGTTCGCCGTGGACAAAGCAAGAAGAAAGAGACCGAGGGCACAAATGGCACTAAAGAGTGATCCCGAGCGTCTCCCCATAGTCGTTGCAGACACATTAGTTTAATTTATGTCTTATTTTACGTTTTAGTCTAAATTTCAGAATAGGTTATTTATTCAAAAAGTATGTCGAGCTTAGACTCATCAAATAAGTGTTAACATGCAATGACTATGGAAATAAAAGTTTTTGCTTTCAGAAAATACAACTTCTATCTTTATTGCTTTGTGACAGGATTTGGATGTTTATTTGTTTTATAGACCGCACCTTTTGAAAGGCTGCCTACGTTCCCCTTTTACAAATAGGACTAAGGGGCTCAGGTCACCGTAGTTCACTCCAGTTAGACTAGAATTATTTAAGAAAGGGAAGATAGAAGAGGGGGATGCTCTAACTTTGCCTAGACCGCCCTCGCGGGTTTTCAGTCTAGCGAGCTTTGTACGCACCCTTATTTTGCATAGACCGCCCTTTGCGGGTTTTCAATCTATCGGGCTTCTTTTTGCGATTTTTTTTTTTTTTTGTAGAGAGGGGGGTTGTACTAGTCGTAGTAGCATCTAAGCTTGCTGATGTTGACTGGTTCCTTGAGTGGGCTGCCATCCAAATCTGCCATTCTGTCTAGTCTTGTGGCGCGCCTCGAGCTTTGGTCATTGTGTCGACGCGTTGCTTCAAATCCTCTATTTCTCTTGAGATGTCTTGAATCGTTTCTGCAGTCAGGTGGGAGAGTACCTTTGGGCCGTTCCTCACATAAGGCTCGATTTCGTAGCAACCGAGGAGTTTTAAGTTTTTGCTTTCCCTATAGAACCAAAATCCTCTCACGCCGGTGAGCATGTTCTCGTCCATCAAGCCTTGGATTCTCCTTTGTAGAGCGACACAGTCGTTGGTGTCGTGGCCTTCGTCTTGGTGGTAAGAGCAACTTTTGGTAAGTTCAAATGGTTGAAGGGGTGGTAATTCGGAGAGGAGTGAATGTTCTCCTAGAGGCTGCATCTTGCCCATTTGTCTCATTTGGTCGAACAATTTTGCGAAAGGGGTCCCTATTCTTGTGTATCGGTGGACTGAGAGGGGGTATTTTTCCAAAAATCATTGCAGTTTTTCACTGATTTTCTTTTCCTAGCGCGAGGGCCATGATTCTGTCGTTGGTGTTGGGGTCCGAAGTTCATTCCCATGTGCCGGGTGCAGGATTGGGGTATTCGCGAGGTACTCCTTGAGGCAGCATAACGCGAACTCACATCTCGAACTCCATTCTTGGTCGCGGGCCCTTTCTATTTCTCTGATTGTACCATTTGATCCAGAAATCGAAAGGTCTTTCAGGAAAGGACGACAGCAAAGTAGGAGATACAAGGCAATTTTGTTGGCTGAAGATATGGCGCAACAAGGTCAGGGTAACGCTGGTGCTGGTGGCGCTGGTGAGAATAATGCCGGTGGCGGTGGTGCTGGTGGAAATAACGCAGGAGGTAGACAAGCAGTACCACCACAGACATTGAGGCAGAGGACTGCACCGAATTGGAATGAGCAACCACATGCCGTCCAATTCCCTGCCTTACCTGCCGGGGTGACGTTTGAGTTGAAGCCGGGGCTACTGAATCAGCTACCGCACTTCACAGGGATGCCCGGAGAGGATCCTAATCAGCACATCTCACAGTTTGTGCAAATCTGTCAGAGTATGAAGCCGGCAGCGCTTCCGATCGAGCACCTATTGTTGAGGGCGTTTTCTTTCACACTGAAAGATAACGCGAATGGATGGTACTATCATTTGCCACCCAACAGCATCACAACATGGCAGCAGATGAAAGAGGTATTCCTTGAAGAGTTTTTCCCTCAGGACCAGATTAATGTGATGAAGAGAGACATCAGTAATATGGAGCAAAAGGCAGATGAGACCCTATATGACTACTACAACCGCTTCCACAAGCTGTGTAGGAGTTGTCCGTATCACGGGTTTACTGATGAGCAGCTGATCGTCTATTTTCATGGGGGATTGACTATTCAGGATAAGAGGCTAGTGGATTCGTGCTGTGGGGGAAGCATTCTGAACAAGACTACCAAGGAAGCTAAGAGTTTGATCGAGGAGCTAGCTAAGAGCACAAGGACCCATGGCAAGAGGTCTAATGTGAGACAGGTCAGTGCAGCAGGTTCGAACAGTGGGGTGTCCAGTAAGTTTGAGACGGATATGGAGGATCTCAAGGGTATGGTAAAGCAGTTGGTTCTAGGACAAACACCGAAGCCTTGTGGGATTTGTTATGACATTACGCACCCTACAGATTCGTGTCCGTCTCTGCAGACGGGCGAGATGGAGGATGTTAATGCAGTTGGGTTTGCGCAGCAGGGACAGAGACCGATGGGTAACACCTATAACCCCAACTGGAAAAATCATCCTAATTTCAGATGGGGTACAGGTCAGCAGCAAAATCAGCCGGGTGGTCAGGGACAGCAGTTTGGTAATCAGCAGGGTTATCAGCAGCAGCAGTACCAGGGTAATCAGTACAACTCTTATAGACCACCATATCAGCAGCAGCAGCAGCCGCCACAGCAACAGCAGCAGCAGCAGAATTCTCCAGGACAGTCTACAGAGGCATTACTGAATTCTTTGGCGCAGAGTGTTAGCACCATGAACCAGAATTTTCAGCAGTATCAGCACCGCACCGATGCGAGCATTGGTAACTTGGAGAAGCAGATGGGTCAGGTAGCTGATGCAGTGGGACGGATAGAGGCTAGAGATTCGAGGAAGTTGCCATCTCAGACTGAACCGAATCCTAAGCAGAATGCATGTGCGATGACTCTTCGCAATGGTAAGGAGCTGCAGGATAAGGTTGTGGATGAGGAACCGGAGGCAAAGGTTGAGATTACTGAGCCAGTACAGAAGGCACCAGTTCAGACAGAGACTACACCAGAGGTTAAGGCTCCTGTATATGAGCCTGAAGTTCCATTCCCGGAGGCCTTGAAAGAACATCGAAAACCGGAACCTGACAAGGCTATTTACGATACCTTCAAGAGGTTAGAGGTTAATATTCCCTTCTTGGACCTTCTTCAGACTGTCCCGAGGTATGCGAAGTTTTTGAAGGAGTTGTGTACTCTGAAGAGGAATCAGAAGGAAAGGAGTAAAAAGAAGGTTAAGGTTAGTGAGCATGTGTCTGCAGTGTATCAGAGGAAAATGCCTAAGAAGTGCAGTGACCCAGGAATGTTCGTGATTCCAGTTACTTTGGGGATGCTTCTGAGCATAAGGCGATGTTAGACTTGGGGGCTTCAATCAATGTCATGCCCTATGCGTTGTTTGAAACTCTTAAGTTGGGGCAATTGCAGGACACCAGAGTTGTGATACAGTTGGCGGATAGGTCGAATGCCTACCCGAAGGGATTGGTGGAGGATGTTCTAGTCCGGGTTGGTAAGATGATTTTCCCGGCGGATTTCTATGTTCTTGAGATGGAGACGGATCCAAAGGCTCCCATACTGTTGGGGAGACCTTTTATGTCGACTGCTCGGACCAAGCTCGATGTAGCTAATGGTTCACTTACTATGGAGTTCGATGGGCAAGTAATGGAGTTCAACATCTTTGACTCTATGAAATACCCTAAGGACTCGGAGTCGTTGTGTTTCATTGATGTGGTCGAGCCATTGGTAGAAGAGGTGTTTGAGGTGTCTAACGGAGATGATGATATCAAGACCGCATTAGAGAATGCTTTGGGGTATGCTAATTTGGAGTTTGACATCTCGGATTCTATGAAGGAAGCAGTCATGGGTCTTACAGAGAGTGCCATGTTTGCTACTGCGCCGGGTCATGGTCAGATAAAGCTAGAGGTTCCGTTGGAGAAACTTGTGCCATCTATAGAGAAGGCACCGGAGCTTGAGTTGAAGGTCCTCCCTGAGCACCTTAAGTATGTATATCTAGGTGAGGGAGAGACGCTTCCGGTGGTGATTTCTAGCAGTTTGACAGCGGATCAAGAGAAGAGGTTAATGGAGGTGATCCGGGAGCGGAAATCTGCGATTGGTTGGACTATTGCCGATCTCAAGGGCATTAGTCCATCCTTATGTATGCACCGGATCAACCTAGAGGATGATGCGAAGCCGGTGAGGCAACCACAGAGGAGGCTTAACCCGCCAATGATGGAGGCGGTGAAGAAGGAGGTCCTGAAGCTACTACAGATGGGGATCATCTATCCCATCTCCGACAGCAAGTGGGTGAGCCCCACACAATGTGTGCCCAAGAGGGGCGGGATCACGGTCTCCCGTAATCAAAAGGGAGAGATGGTTCCAACCCGGGAGCAAACGGGAATTCGCGTGTGTATTGATCTACGGAGGCTAAATGAGGTAACTCGTAAAGACCACTTCCCCCTCCCCTTTATTGATCAGATGTTGGAAAGGTTAGCCGGAAGGGCGTATTTTTGTTTTCTCGACGGTTTTTCCGGGTATTTTCAAATACCTATTGCCCCGGAAGACCAAGAGAAAACTACATTTACATGCCCCTTCGGCACCTTTGCCTATCGGAGAATGCCGTTTGGATTGTGTAATGCACCTGGGACTTTTCAAAGGTGCATGATGAGTATTTTCTCCGATTTTGTGGAAAAGTTTATGGAAGTTTTCATGGATGACTTCACTGTCCATGGAGACTCGTTTGATGAATGCCTTGCTCATTTAGGACTAGTATTGGATAGGTGCATTGAAACCAATTTGGTCTTAAATTTTGAAAAATGTCACTTTATGGTCGAGCAAGGCATTGTTTTGGGTCATGTTGTGTCGAAAAAGGGTATCGAAGTTGACAAAGCTAAGATTGATGTCATTTCTTCACTTCCTTACCCGACCAATGTGCGTGAAGTCCGGTCTTTCCTTGGTCATGCCGGGTTTTACCGGAGGTTTATTAAGGACTTCTCAAAGATTGCTTCACCTCTATGCACCCTGTTGCAAAAAGAGGTTGATTTTAATTTTGATGATAATTGCAAGCAATCTTTTAATGAGTTGAAGTCTAGGTTGACAACCACTCCCATTATTCAAGCACCCGATTGGTCTCGTCCCTTTGAGATCATGTGTGATGCTAGTGATTATGCCGTGGGGGCGGTTTTGGGTCAAAAAGTGGAGCGTGCCTCGCATGTGATTTATTATGCGTCTATGACTTTAAATGGGGCACAGAGAAATTACTCCACTACTGAGAAAGAGATGTTGGCGGTGGTTTTTGCACTAGAGAAATTTAGGTCCTACTTGTTGGGCACTAAAATCATTGTTTATACCGACCACGCTGCTCTTAAGTATTTAATGTCTAAAAAGAGGCTAAACCGAGACTCATTCGGTGGATTCTCTTGTTGAGTGAGTTTGACATAGAGGTTAGGGACAAAAAGGGGGCTGAAAATCTAGTTGCCGACCATTTGAGTCGCCTTGTAATGGAGGAAGACAAACCTTATAAACAAGCCCCAATCCGGGGTGAGTTTCCTGATGAGGTTCTTTGGGCAGTTAATTCAGTGGCCCCTTGGTATGCGGACTTGGTCAATTTTCTTGTCTCGAATAAATTCCCTCCGGGGATGTCAAAATCGAAAAGAGACAAAGTCCGTAGTGATGCCAAATATTATGTGTGGGATGAGCCCAACTTGTGGAGGCATTGTGCCGACCAAGTCATTCGGAGGTGTATTCCCGACAGTGAGGTGTCCTCTATTCTCAAATTCTGTCATGAGTATGCGTGTGGTGGTCATTTCGGTGCGAAAAAGACCGCTAGGAAAGTCTTGGACTGTGGCTTCTTTTGGCCAACTTTGTTCCGAGATGCGGTCACTTTTTGTCAAGCGTGTGATAGGTGCCAAAGGGTTGGTAATATTGGGCGCCGTGATGAAATGCCACAAACCCTCATTGTGAATTGTGAAATCTTTGATGTGTGGGGGATAGACTTTATGGGTCCGTTCCCTAATTCTTGTGGGTTTGTGTACATTTTGCTTGCGGTGGACTATGTGTCCAAATGGGTGGAAGCCATCCCTACCCGCACCGATGATTCAAAAGTAGTGGTCAACTTCCTTAGAAGCAACATTTTGTGTCGGTTTGGGATGCCAAGGGCCATTATTAGTGATAGGGGGACTCATTTTTGCAATAAGACAGTCGAAGCTCTAGTCAAGAGATATCATATCACCCATAAGGTGTCGACTGCTTATCATCCCCAAACAAATGGCCAAGCCGAGGTGTCCAATAGAGAGATAAAATCCATCCTTGAAAAAACTGTGAACCCGAATAGGAAGGATTGGAGTCAAAGGCTTGATGATGTGTTGTGGGCTTACCGGACGGCATATAAGACACCGATTGGTATGTCACCATATCGGTTGGTGTTTGGTAAACCTTGCCATTTACCGGTGGAGCTTGAACACAAAGCCTATTGGGCGGTCAAAAAGTTCAACTTGGACTTAGAGGGTTCCGGTGAGGAGCGAAAATTGCACTTGAGTGAGTTGGATGAGATTAGGAGAGATGCCTATGAGAATAATCTTCTTTACAAGGAACGAGCGAGGATATGGCATGATAAAATGATCATTAGAAAGGACTTTAAGGTTGGTCAAAAGGTCCTTCTTTTTAATTCCCGTCTTCGTTTGTTTCCGGGCAAGTTGAGGTCTCGGTGGACCGGCCCTTATGTGGTGAGGGAGGTGTCCCCGCTTGGGACGGTGGTAATCTCTAGTCCTAATGAGGACAAAGGATTCAAAGTTAATGGTCAACGGTTGAAACCGTATTTTGAGAACGAAGTCGTGAATACCGCGGATTTGGAGGTGATTGATCTCCAAGACCCGGTATATGTTTGACAGCTTTGGGTCCGATTCTTATCAAAGACTTTAAACTTTGATGCATGCCGGGTGTTTTCCCGGCATTTGGTCTAGCTAAAGACGGTAAAGAAGGGCGGCTAACCGGGAGGCAACCCGGGATTTATTTGCTTAATTTTCTTGTTTTTTATTTTTATTTTAGGATTTTAAATTAATTGTAGTTGTGTATTATGTTTTGAATTGGTGCTACTGAAAGGTTATTTTTGTTTTTGTTGATGCAGGCATTCTTGGAATGAAGGGCATGCTTGTAAAAAAAAAAAAAAAAAAAAAAAAAAAGCAGCGCAGCAAGAAAGCAGCACGTCTGCTTCCCCAAAATCCGACTCGGGAGTCCGTGTGTAGTGAAGAGGCCGATTCCCAACAAATTCTATCAGCACGTCTGCTCCTTGTTAGCCCGTGTCGGACTCCCGTGTGCAATTGGAGAGCTCGATAAAAAAATAAAAAATAAAAAAATAAAAAAAATTCGGCATAACAGTGTGCCGTCTCCTTCCTCCCTCATAACCCGTCGCTCTCTCTCTCCCTTCTACCCTCCATAGCCGCCGCCCCAAGCTCCCTTCCCACCACAAATCCGCCACCCCCTCCATTAAAATCAACTCCCTCCTCCATCTCCTTCCTCCCTAAACACCTTCCCTCCCTCAAATCACTCAATTTCCCCTTCTTCCCCAACTTAATCTCTCTAAAACTTAATCCGTTCCACCCTCAAAGTTCATCAAATTTCGCCATTATCCCACCTTAACCCACTTTCTCTCACCTCAATTTAACCCATTCTGACATCCTACACCATCAATTTCCAGATTTCAAGAAAAATTTTAAAACCCTAGAAATTCAATTTTGGGGTTTTTGGTTCATCTTTCTTGGAGCTATCTAGGGGATATAAGTCGACTTGTTGGGCACTAGCATAGCATTGCAAGGTAAAATTCTCTCAATTTTCTTGCATTTTATTTTGTAGGTGGATGTTGTGGTGGTTCGGTTGGGATTGATCGGTGTTATTATCATTTGTGTGGTGATTTGTATGGTGTGATATTATTGTTGATTATTGTTGAATGGTGAGTGATTGTGAGCGTTGATAGTGTGGGTGAAATTGATTAATTGTTGTGGGAGATTTGTTTGATCACTATGAGGACGAGAGGAGGAAAAATTGGTGTTGTTAGTGGCGGTGTAAGGAAGCCTAAGAAATCCACGTTTATAACGCCCGCTCCCGAGGTTAATTATTTGGGATTGAAAAACTTGACAGAGGCTCAAAAGATAAAATGGAGGCGGTTAGATTCACCAAAACGGAAACTCAAAATCACTAAATTTTTAAACATTGAGGCTCTACAAAAGCTTGGTTTAGAGGTTCCGGTGAGGATGTTGATGAAGGCAACGGGTTTAGAACAATTCTTGGGGAAAAGTGCCGCGGTTTACAAAAGATACACGTTTGAATTCTTGTCCACATTTGAACGGATAGAGGAGGATGGAGAAAAAGGCATCCGTTTCCACCTTAATGATCAAGTCAAGTCTATTAGCTTTGAGGAAATTAGGACACAATTTGGGGTTCAGTCACCGTCTGGGGAGTTTATGGAAGATGAATTGGTCAACCGGTTTTTCTTCGATCTAACCGGGAAACCAATGCAGAAGCCCTACATGTTGTCTAATTTTCTCACCCACCCTGCATGGAGATTATTTTACCGGGGGTTAGCGAGCACTTTCTTGGGAAAGGGGGAGCCAACTCAGTTGAATAGTTTTGATGTTGCCATGTTGAAAACGGCACTCCCTAACACTTCTGTAGTCCCGGATTGGGTTGACGCTTTCATCAGGAAGTGTGAGATTGTCGCAGCAAGGGGGACGGGAAACATTCCAGTGGGAGGAATGATCACTTTGTTGGTTGAGAAGTTTCTTAGTAGACACATTACAGCAGCTCGGTTCGTGGAGGGGCCTGAGTTTTTTGATTTTCCTTACCTGGCCCGATATGAGTTCTTCGAAAAGGTACGTGGAGATGATGCGTCCCTTACATTCATATATGGGGACGATAGGCTTACGGTCAGGTGCCATAGAGGGGCTATTTTTCCAGTCGGTGATACACCACGTGCATGGCGGATGCAAGGAGTGGTAGATTTGGATATACGACAGTTGCCTGCTATTCAGAGAGGAGATGACGATGATGAGGGTAGTGATGCTGCGGAGGAGGAAGAGGGACAGGATGAGGAGATGCGTGAGACAGAGGCGACTATTGATGCCACAGAGGCAAATATTGAGGCTAGAGTCCCGGAGCAGCAGGAGGGTGGTTATGAGGCGATTATGAGACTGTTGCAGGAGAGGCATGCACTTGAGGATAGGAGATGGGCTGAGTTCTCTGACCGGCTTGAGGCGCTGGAGGATCATGTGACCACTATCTTCGGACGACAGCGTCAGATGGAGCTGTGGATTCAGCAGCCAGAACCTCGGATCTATACGCCTCTTCCGGAACAGTTGCACACAATGATGGCTAATAGGAGAGCGGCTAGGATGAGGAGGCGCGAGTTCCGTGAACCCCGTTCTTCAGGTGCGGCCTCCGGGTTTCAGCAGCAGCAGGAGTGATGGTACCTTTCTTCCTTTCCCTTACGTTTAAACTGTCCTATATTTTTATTGTTGCACACATTGAGGACACTGTGTAGTTTAAGCGTGGGGGACGGGTTTGTAGTTGTATAGTATGCATTTTATTTCTAGATAGCTAGTCAGTTTTTCTTAAAAAAAAAAAAAAATAAAAAATAAAAAAAAATAAAAAAAAAATAGAGAGGCTAAGTGAAAACCCGAAAGGGCGCTTAGAAAAAAAAAAAAAAAAAAAAAAAAAAAAAAAAAAGGGTGAGATTTTGAGTGATGTTATCTTTTATTCACCGGTGATTGGCGACATAAGGGAGGTTCGGAGTCTCGGGTAGGACATTTTTGATGTTGGAGGTTCGGTTAGTGGGTAATAGGATAGAAATCCTCGTTTTGCTTTTGGAGTTATAAGGGGGTGTTGGTGCTAAACACGAGGTGAGTTTTACGCGGGACCACTACCCGGCCAAAAACTTATTTTTATGAGGGAGACTTGTAGTGCGAGACTAGCGTGGGGGAAATTTAGGATATTTTAGTTCCCCGTGGCTTTTATGAGTGGGCCTTAGTCCGGATACGATTTTTCACTATTTTGGAGTTTGTATCGGGCTAAGGCCATTGATTTTATTTGATTTCCTGGAGTTATATGGGGACGGAGTTTCTTATACTCCAAATTTGTTTGTGATTGCTGACTTTTGACTGAGGAGGCTTAGAGGAGATTAGGGGTCATTTTCGCCCATGCTACGCTGATTAGACCGGAGTTTAGAGTGGGGTTTGGATGTTACTCAGGGACGAGTAACGGTCTAAGCGTGGGGGAATTTGATGTGGCGGATTTTATATTTATTAATTCCCTAATTTTCCTATGTATTTTGGTTCATTTTTATGTACTTTAGATTAGTTTTGATGTAACTTGGGATATTTATGTAATGGTTGGGCTTTTATTGTAATCCGGGGTAGTATAGTTGTTTTTATTTATTTTCCGGATGTAATTTTTGGTGAGCTTCAAAGTCTTGTCTCAAGGATCAAGAATAGTCAAAGTCAAGTCAGGTCAAAGTTAACCGGAGCGGAGGAGTATGGGTACAAACTGAAATTTCTGGAAGCTAGAGGACTGTTCTGCATTGTTGGAAAACCAAGGGATTGCTGTTAAGAATTAAAAGAGTGCAGGGACCAAACTGCAAATAACTAAAAATCCAGGGGCTGAAATGCAAATGGTGAAAACCACTTCCTCCGTACCACCAGGCACCAGTACATCGATTTTAGGGGAGGAATTGCTTTTTGATTTGTTTTTGATTTTCTTTTTATTTATTTTTTCCTTTTCATTATCCTTTAGGAATTTGGAATTAAAAGGGAGTCATTAATTAGTTTCTAGGGAGATTGAGTTTTAGAGGAGGCCATAATTCATTCTCTCGAAAAACTGGAAGGACTACGTTCTTTTTCTTTTTCTCGGGGAAGCTTTGTGTAACCATTAATGGAGAACTAAACTCCATTACTTTGGATTTGAGATCTTGATCCGGGTTTTTATTTCTATTGAGGTATTTCTTTTTTCTTTATTAATTCTTGTTCATAATCTTGCTTGTACCGTTTTAGATTAATTTCTAGGGTTTGTAAATCTGGCCAATTTACTTGTCCTCTTTATTGATCTTTGCTAGATTACTCGTTCTGTGCCAGAATTAGGGTTTTCATTGTAGCATCTCCACGAATTGTGTATGTGCCATAGCAATTTGGGGAGTAGGCAAGATTAGACGATTATCTAATTTATTTTTAGAAAGCGTTCTTGATTTTAGTCTCTTAAAACTTCATCAATTAATCTTTAGACCTTTTCTGTGCCAGTTTAGGTTTAATTTTAATTAGGGTTTATAGTGAGTGTGCCACTGCTATAAACTATTCTGAAAGAAGAGACAGAGATTGAAATACATCTCGTAATCAAGTGAATAAGATTAAAGGAGATTAGAATTATCAGTGATATTAGAATTAAAATCCGGTGACAGTATCAAATCTGAAGTGCTTTTTAATCATTGTTTTAATCACAATTAGTTTAATTTCCCGTCTAGGAATTAATTATAATCAAATCAAACCCCCAATCTGGTCAAGTGACTGTTCGCAAATAATCATCGTTCTTCGTGGATCGACCCTGACTTACCCTAATTACATTATTAGTGGCCGAGTTAGGTCTAATTTAGTAGGTGTGCGACTGAGCCTACCAAATTTTTGCCTACTCCCCAAATTGCTATGGCACATACACAATTCGTGGAGATGCTACAATGAAAACCCTAATTCTGGCACAGAACGAGTAATCTAGCAAAGATCAATAAAGAGGACAAGTAAATTGGCCAGATTTACAAACCCTAGAAATTAATCTAAAACGGTACAAGCAAGATTATGAACAAGAATTAATAAAGAAAAAAGAAATACCTCAATAGAAATAAAAACCCGGATCAAGATCTCAAATCCAAAGTAATGGAGTTTAGTTCTCCATTAATGGTTACACAAAGCTTCCCCGAGAAAAAGAAAAAGAACGTAGTCCTTCCAGTTTTTCGAGAGAATGAATTATGGCCTCCTCTAAAACTCAATCTCCCTAGAAACTAATTAATGACTCCCTTTTAATTCCAAATTCCTAAAGGATAATGAAAAGGAAAAAATAAATAAAAAGAAAATCAAAAACAAATCAAAAAGCAATTCCTCCCCTAAAATCGATGTACTGGTGCCTGGTGGTACGGAGGAAGTGGTTTTCACCATTTGCATTTCAGCCCCTGGATTTTTAGTTATTTGCAGTTTGGTCCCTGCACTCTTTTAATTCTTAACAGCAATCCCTTGGTTTTCCAACAATGCAGAACAGTCCTCTAGCTTCCAGAAATTTCAGTTTGTACCCATACTCCTCCGCTCCGGTTAACTTTGACCTGACTTGACTTTGACTATTCTTGATCCTTGAGACAAGACTTTGAAGCTCACCAAAAATTACATCCGGAAAATAAATAAAAACAACTATACTACCCCGGATTACAATAAAAGCCCAACCATTACATAAATATCCCAAGTTACATCAAAACTAATCTAAAGTACATGAAAATGAACCAAAATACATAGGAAAATTAGGGAATTAATAAATATAAAATCCGCCACATCAGTTGTCTCGACCTGGCCTTTTCCGTTGAAGATATCCTCGGGCTGTGTCTCCTTTGGCTCGGCTTCGATTCCCAAATTCACACATGTTAACACCTCATCGGCAGCTTGGGCTCGAGACGCGTTTTGATTGATAACCTGTTCTGAGATTTCTTTAGTGTATTCGTTATTTAATTGGTCTGTGTCTGCCTCTTCTAATGAATCATTATTAACTAAGTGTATATCATTAAGTTGATTTTTAGCCAATTTATCATATGAAAGAGTGACTACGGAGGGATACTCGGAAAGGTCGAGGGTTTCATTCATGGCAAAAGGAAAAATAGCGTTTGCAACAAGATCATAGTCTTCGGACATAATGTCGTCAGACTTAGAGGAAGACTCAAATTCAAAATGTAAAACACTAGACTCTGGGGACGGGGATTTTGGGTGAGTAACAGGAGATGCTGCAGGAGTGGCGACAGGAGAAGGAGTAAGCCCCAATGTCCCCACCATAAATTCCGGAGTAGCTATAGGTCCCCCAATAATGCACCAATTCTTGAGCTTGTCCCCCATGGGTACCACCAATGTCCTCGGATTTACGTCCTTCTCTGATTCATCCCCAATAGCGGCTACCATGTCGTCGTCCAGCCCCAGATTACCCAGATGTTGAAGCAGATATTGGCCGTCCCACGTCTCAGTCATTCTTGGCGCTTCTGCAGTTTCCGCTGTCGGCTTGTCAAGGGTTGCGGCTTCATGTTGATCTGCCAAGTCATCTGCAACCTTGGCGAAGTACTCATGCCTGATGGTTCTAACTCTGCCCGTGGATTTGTCATATTCCATGTAAGTCAGCTTCATGTTGGACCGATCGAATTCCACATCTCTGAAAATCTCGAACCCTTTCTGCAACTTACCGGTGTGGTCAAACCATGGTTCTGCGAACTCAAAACACGAAAACTCCTCGCCCTCCTTAACGAAGTAACTATTAAGGGAAAGGCGGTATGGTCGCATCTCAGGCTTTTTATGAGAAATCCCCACTTTCTTAAGGAACTCTATCCTTTTCTGTTCTGCTTTGTCTTCGGGAGTGAGAGTATACCCAAGACCGAACAATCCTCGGTGATCAATCTCTTTAACCAGACTTGTGGGACCTTGCAAGCACTTACCTAGCCCCAGCCCCGGTATGAAACCCATATTACGCAGTATCTTGACAACAGGTGCCACTTTATCCGTTGTTTTGGTGAGGTCGATGGTGCAGATATGTGCCTGAGCGACTATTTCGAAGCCATTGAAGAGTCGGCCCTCTTCCCCATGCTGTATTTGTAAAACAGGAATGCCCTTGGTGTCCGTCCCTTGGGCTGTTACTAAATCACTGTAGACAACTGTCACCTCATTACCGGATTGAAATTTCACACATTGGTGCAGGGAGGAGGGAACTGCGCCTGACTGGTGTAACCATGGCCGTCCGAGCAGGAGTGAGAAGGTTGCGGGAATGTCTATGACATGGAATTCGGTGGGTAGGATTTTGGTTCCGATTGTGATGGGCGGGTGACAACGCCTATAACCGCGCGACAGGTTTAGTCATAAGCTTTGATTGTTTGCTTAGACGGGCTCAAGTCCACACCATGGACACCGACTACATCCATCATCCTTGACGGAAATATGTTAATAGTAGAACCATTGTCAACGAATACACGAGGGATCTTCTTGCCATCCACTTCCACAGTGATGTACAGGGGTTCATTGTGATCAACTCCGAACACTGGCTTGTCTAGCTCCGAGAAAGTGATAATGTTTCCATAGTGGATATTCCCAATCATGTGTGTGACGTTCTCTGGGGTAGTGTTCGACGGGACCATAGTAGCGGCGAGGTTTTGCTCATGCATGAGGCGATGGGCGAGAGAGGAGGTGAGTAAGGACCAGAGCGAAATGTAGGCGTGGGTCTGTTTGAGTTGGGTGAGGATAGGGTCTTCATTCTCGAGGTCGGCTTGCTCGGGTTCCTTCCCAAAGATTTTCTTTGCTCCCTTCGGATCGGATTGGTAAACTTGACCGGATCTTGTGAGTAGACAAACTTCCGTTCGCAACTCGTCTAATGAGAGTGGGGTTCCCTCTTGAGGAGGTGGAATTTTGATCTTCTCGGCTTCTTCAAAGATTTCGTCCCAAGAAAGAGGTTGAGAGGGTTTGGGACTCTCTTCCTCTAGAGATTCGACTTCACTAACTAGTTCTTCTAAAGACAACAAGTAGCAAGAAGGTTCTTTATTATTAATCATTGAAATACAACCCATCTTATCACAGTCCGCCACAACAGGCTCGGCCGGATCAGTGATCTCACTAAGTTCTACCATGAGTACATTGCTAGCTACATAATCTCTAGGGTCTTCGACAACTCCCTTGTGGATGAGATCTTGCACGGCTTTCTTGAGTTCAAAGCATTTTTCGGTAGTGTGACCGGTGCACTTGTGGTAGTGGAAAAACTTTGACAAATCGCAACCAAGGTGAGGTAGGTGTCCTTCTAATGGTTCGAGAATTTCTAACGTCACCAATGCCATGAAGATATCCACCATCGTGATCCCTATCTTGTCAAAGTCATCCATGAGCTCTAGGATACTGATCTCGCATGTTTGCACCATATTCACCCCACCCCCATTGTTAGGAAGAGGGTTTTCAACACATTGGAACCCTTCGGCTTCTCAATCTTCTTGTCATTGATCAACCCTTGAACTACGCGCTTCAATTGGATACACCCATCCGTCGTGTGCCCAATGTACTTGTGGTATTTGCAGAATTTGGATGCATCTATGTCAGTCCTTGGGTTAGCGGGTTGGTAATTCTCTAGCGGCTTAATGAGACCTCTCTTGACTAACACGTCAAAGACCTTCCCCATGGGCATACCAAAATCATCAAAATACTCCCTCTGTTGTGGAGCCCCATTCCTTGTTACGGCTTGGACATCTAGCGGGACCTCATTTTGGACCATATTCACTTGGCCGACGGCCTCCTTTCCGCCCCTAAGAGGCGCAGGCGCAGTAGGAACCTTGTAGCAGAAGGAGTTGTTGTTGTTGGTCTTTGGACTTTCCTTTGGCGGCACAATCCCAGTGAACCCTGCTTCGTACCTTACTCCGGCGTCAACCATTTCCCACAAGTCAGGGAAATAACCATTGCCGATGGCTGCTTTCATCTCAGGCAATAAACATTTGTAGAATATCTGTTTCTGTTCCTTTGCTTTTGGTGGGTATTGGACCTCTCACAACCGATGATTCCACCTCTTGTAAAAATCATAAATAGCCTCGCCGGGCTTTTGCATAGTGTTCTCAAGATCCGTTCGATTCACATGCCAATCCAAGTTAGCTTGATACTTCTCACAGAAAACGACACTAATTTGATCCCAAGTTTGCCTCTCGCCTGGTTCTAGCCCCAAGAACCAACGCAGAGCTATACCATCCAAAGTGCTATGGAATACGCGAGCCATTTGTTCGTTGGTGCAGTCATGAGCCCTCATGGCCAACACATAACTATCCAAATGAGTCTTAGGACACGAGTCACCATGAAACATCGCCACTTTAGGCATCTTGAAATCTTTGGGGAGAGCCCCCATTTGGCTAGGGTTGATTGTCTTGGTAGTCGGTGCACTTTGCTTATCCACGGTCTCGATCAACTTGCGCATTTGCTCTTGCATGGCCGTGACCACAGGGTGATTAGAGATGTCGGGGATAGATTCTGACAGAATGACGGGAGGAGTAGTGGAAGTAGTAGCAGCGGCCATCCCAATACTCAGAGGCAACGAGGGTGCGGGTAGTTTGCTAGCAGAGAGGTAGCCCCCAAGCAGTCAGGGGAAGGTTCATAGACAGCCTTGTTTTTGCTCATGGTAGTGAAACCTTGTTGGGTGTATAGAGAAGGAGGTGGAGCATTGCGGTAGCTTGGGGGTGGGAAGGCAGT
Source organism: Campanula takesimana (assembly GCA_026119855.1). Taxonomy (NCBI): domain Eukaryota; kingdom Viridiplantae; phylum Streptophyta; class Magnoliopsida; order Asterales; family Campanulaceae; genus Campanula; species Campanula takesimana. The sequence continues at coordinate 422,391 of JAOWBW010000967.1, read as the reverse complement.
GGCATTGGTATTGGTGGGACAGTTGGTATTGACCTCTTCATCCTCGACATAAATGAAATTCTTACCATCGGGCACCATTCTAGTCCCCTTTTGCTGAATGTGGTCCTTCAACAGTTGGTTCTAGTCTTCCAAAATCTTGTTACTTTCCTCGAGATTCTTGATCTTGGCTTCGAGACCGGCGAGGAAGTTCTGGAGGCTTGGGGGAATACCATTGAGAGTAGCCTCAGTGTTGAGTTCGGCGACACTAGCAGGAGGAGCAGAGACTGAAGATGAAGCGGGAGTTGACATTGCTGATGACGAGACTGAGAACGTAGACGGAGTAGAAGCTTCACGTTGTAGTCGACCACCCGAACGGATCCAAACTTGCTTTGCTGAAAGGTTGAAGGGCAATGAAGCTTTTAGGAGAGGGGGAAGGCTCATGCAAAGTATATTTTAATTTACAAAAACATACATTATTTACATCCTAATTGGTTGAAAGGGGTACCCCTTTTTCGCAACTAGTTAGAAGACTACGATTAGTGGAGGCCATCACTACGTCTATAGACCCCTCGTTTTTCACCTGCATTTCACACCCCAAACGGACAATTTGGGCGAGGGTCCTATAGGGCAAGCGGCTTCCACCAACCATCGGATCCTACGACTAACCCTTCCTTAAAGGCATTTAACGTGATGTCTATGTTGCATCCTACGCAAGTTAACGATGAGCGGAGATCTTGACAACAAACACTCATCTCACCATGGCACGTCCCTTGTAGGGAAATCAATTTTTTGTGCACTTTCTCTCAAAAGATCTCGATTCATCATTGACTTGGGGATGACTGACATGGACAGCACGTTAATTGACTATTAAGAAAAAGCTAGCCAAACCAACCGGTCAAAACCTAGGTGTGTTACCTACACTAGTGTGGGTTGACATGGGTTAGGTAAAAGGTTCCCACCGTATACGGTGAGTGGAATAGACGAGTGACTCGAAAAGAGTGCGACAGTAGCGCACAAATTCCTGCACATCGAATACTCCGGATAATGGGGACCTGTGCAGTGCTGACACGGACTAGTGGTAGTGTGAGGCAAGAAACTAATTCTTTTTTAAGGAGAAAAGAGAGAAGTTTTTAATGTTAGGATGATGCAAATGCAATGCATGAGAGAGAGAGAGAGAGATAGAGAGAGAATAATGTACAAGGGAGCATAGCAGAGTTTTGTTTGACTCTAATACTAAAGCTGTAACACCCATCCTATTTCTTGTTAAATATTTGACCTATTTGTTAAATATTTGAACTTGCATATTATGTGTTAGTTTTACTTGGGTTAATTTTTAACTGCTTTAAATAGTTAAGGTGGTTAAATGTCTAGTTTTGACTTTTGGGTCATTTGTGAAAATTTGACTTTAGGGGCCTTTTTGTTAAAAGTGAAACTTGAGGGGCCTAAGTGCAATTCTTTGAAAGTTTCAAAGTATATCTTGTTTGGGTTGCCTTCTCAGAGGCATTTTTCACCCAATTTCTTACGTACACTCCCTCTGTTCTAAAACCTAGGGTTAAAAGTTTTCCCTATTCTCGATTCCTCGAGTTTAATTATCCCTCCGTTCTTGATTCTGATCCCGGATTAATATTCGTGGCGTTGAATAGAGCGTTCCAGGCCGAACAGAAATAAGTTTGGGTCAACTTGAATTTTGACTAGGTAAGTTATTAGCTCCCCCTTGCTTGTAATAACATGCATAAATGTTATTCTCGATACTTGTGAATGTTAATTTTGTGTTTGGGACAATTTTTGTGGTACTTGTAAATTTGGGACAAAGGGAGTATAATTCCCCTGTGTAAAATGATAAAGGGACTTGGAAATATGAGTTTGAATAATGTTATGCCTTTTCTGGGTATGTTAAAATGGTTAGTAAATGTTACTCCTACGTTTGGGACGGAAAATATTTCAAACTGGGAAAGAAATAAAATTTCGCATTGTGGTACATTGTGCGACCGCACAAAAATGATTGTGCGACCGCACATCTTTCTGAAAGGTTTTTCAAAGAAAATGACCTGCTTGTGTGCGGCCGCACAGTTCATTTTGGGCGACCGTACAATTATCTGAAAAACAAAGATTTTGTTTAAAGTTTGTATAAGTTGGAAGTAACCCTAGTTAAGGTATATAACCTTAGTATAAGATGTCCTAGCAAGGGTTGTGATACTTTAGGGGCATCAGACTTGGTCTTAAACATGTATACTCATTGGATCAAAATGAGAACATAAGTATAAGAGTAGTATCTCTTCTTTATGTCTTGAAAGTGCTATGAACAAGCACTAATGTGTTATACTTGTTGTGAATCCAATGATTGTGTACCTTAGAGGCATTAGCATAAGGTCTTAGACTTGAACATCCTAAGAATAGGATTGGGATTTTGTAAGAGTAAATGTATAACTCTTATACTTGTTTGAATGTCCAAAGATTGGGATATAACTTGAAGTATAAGACATTAAAATCTTGTACGTGACTTGAACATCCAAAGAATTGGATTATAATTTGAATATAAGATAATAAAATCTTGTACTTGGCTTGACACCAATACATATGTATGGTAGTGAACTTGAAAGTGCTATGAACAAGCACTAATGTGTATGAGACATGTTCTTGTGGTGTATGTGCAAACATTGCATACATTTGCTTGATACAAGGTGACTTCTTGATTACTTGAAGCATGTTCCTTGTTGAGCTAGTCCACTACTTTGGATTAGTTCTTCTCCCGTAGTTCAAGTAAATATCTACTTGTACTTTCTTGTGTGAGTCCAACTGGTTCTCCTTGCTTGTTCGAAAATGTATAGGTTCACGCTTGTCGCGAGAGCTGGGGTTTAAGTGACAATCGGGTCCCTATGTATTTCCGCGCGACCCCTTACTACCGGCCATAGTAAGGGCATAGCTTCCTTAGTTGGAGCAATAATCCTGACTTAAGTGAATGCTAAACTCCTGTCCTGAACACCTCGTGAATAATCATGAGTACTGATATTGAGAATGACACTGGTTACCGGGTCTCTGATATATACTGAATAATCAGTTCCTGTTATTGATCGTGATTGTCAAAGTAATACAAGCTGCGACAACAATGGTATTCTTGGGAGGAATAAGGAAGGAAGCAATATCCTTATAACTTGCTTGATTAGCTTTATGTGCTACTTGATGAGTGGATTATCCTCTCATATACTTGTTACTTGATGATACTTGATATATGATTACTTGAGTATCTACTTGAATTGCATGATAACATGTCATGTAGTTGCATCTAATAGCTTACTGAGATTTATCTCACCCTTTATTTGTTTCCCCCCAGGAAAGGAAGGATAGTGCGCAGTGAGGCTCGACATAGTTGGGAGCTTGCTTCGCAGGTCGTGACTATTTTGTGGCTTGTGCCCTTTTACTCTTGGTGAGGACGATGTATTATGGGTTTGTAACTCCTTATTTTGGGGTAGACAGTCTTGTTCAGTTCTTGTTGTCACTAGACATCTTGTATAGTACTCTTAATGCCAGCTTATGTGCTAGGCATGTTTCCGCTGTGTATGTATTAAGTTTGGTTTTAAATTTTCTTGTCTAGAACTCGTGTTGTGAGCTAGTATAGCTCTTTACTCTAGAGTATATATATATCCTGTCAATTTGTTAAACAGATGTCATTAAGTTTCTTGTTCCTCGTTAGGCACTCCATCCAGGTTCGAGGTTCTATTAGGGGATCCCGGGACATGGGGGGCGTGTCAAAAGCGAAGATAACAAGGGTACACGGTACAAGGTATAAGTATTAACATGGCGGAGTGCGCGGGTGCATGTGTAAACATGGCTTAACTGTAGGGGGCACGTGAAAACATGGCAAGTGTGCATGTGTAAACATGGCAGGTGTGTGCATGTGTAAACATGGCAGGTGTGTGCATGTGTAAACATGGCAAGCATCATGATGTGACGAAAGTTAGACCCACTAAGTTTGAAAAAGTTTCAAAGCAGTCCCCAGCAGAGTCGCCACTGTGAATACCCCTTTCCGATGAAGCGACGCATGGGAAGTATCTTGTGATTATTATTATTTACAAAAGGGAATATTCATAACAACATTAAATTTATGAGAGTCGCCACGCCGTTTTAATTAAATCCAAAACATTGAAAAAAGCATCTTTAGTGGGTTCGGGGGTCAAATTACAACAAGAGAAGAATATTGAACGTTATCACTCCTATTGCCCGAATTGATCGGTCTTTCTATCATGATGCGGTGTTAGTAGTGTGTTAGTGATTGAGACCGGATCCGAAGATTGCCTACGTTCCTCTCAATGTGAGAAGCTCAGGTCAACGTAGTTCGAGAAGAATTTAGAATAGGCAGGAGAATCGGGATCATGCATAATGAGGGGGGAATTTACCTAAAGTTTAGGGTTTAGAAGTAGTTCCTAGATCCTCCTTGGGTTGATGAACCCTAGATCATCATCGGCTATGAAATAACATGCAAACATGAAGATCGCGACCCTAAATATAGCATAAATAAGGTTTTAATCTATGAACACGAAGAACATGTGAAGAACATATTATAAACATATGAATGAACATGCAAAGCATATGAAGAAACTATGAATAAACATGTAAGAACATGAATATAAAAGATCTACATTAAAAATGATGCAAGAACATGAAGAAAAAGTTAGAAAACTTACCTATGTTGGCAAGAAATAAACCTTGATCTCATTGAGTGCTTGAATGCTTAATTAGGGAGCAAAATAATGTTTAACAACTCTCAAAATCGGATTTAAGACTCTCAAACTCGGGCCCCCTTAACCAATGGGATGGAATGGATTTATATAGTAAACTGAGGGGAAGATCTGACGGTCAGGATCATCCGGAGCAAGGTTGGCCGCCTGGCCATGATTGAAGACGGTGACAATGTTGGCCGCGTGGCCAAGGTCGGAGGCGCAGCAAGGTTGGCCGCGTGGCCAAGGTTGCGGGCTGACGTGATTCCTAAGCTAGGGTTTCTGCATGGTTTAAGGAAACCATATTTTGACCATACTTAGGGTGTTCTAGAATAATGAGACATATTTTGGGAATCCGGGACAAGTCTTTGCAAGGTTTCTAATTCCTATAAAGTCCTTGTATATTTGGGAAAGCCCTAATAAACTCATTTTTAGATCGGGTACTAACCCTCCCCCTAAGCTGTATCTTCACTAAATTCACCAAATAAATCAGCTGATATTTGGTCTTTAAGACTTTGTTGTTCAGAGGATAGATTAGCAGGAGTGCTGATAGGCGCTTGAACAGTAGGAGGCGCATTAGTGGCAGGCGCGCGTACATCAGCGCTAGACCCTGCACCTTTGCGCCTTTCAGACTTGGATAAGTCAGCAGCCTATTTTAACTTGTATCCTTCATTCCTTTTCTTCTGCGCTTCCAGTCTACTGGCTTCTTTTGCGCGCTTCAGTTCCTTCTCTTCTTCAGTATCAACTCTTGGGCGCTTGGGGGGTTTGCTTGTTCCTTCAGCAACCCTTTTTCCTTTCCCTTTTTATGCGCCTGGAATAACTGTTGGTTCTGCGCGAGGTACTGCTTCAGATATTGCGCCATCTGCATCTTCATCTGATTCAGTGGCTTCATCAACCAACTGAGCACACTTGACCCTAGGCGCGCACTTTGCCATGCGCTTCTTGCGCCTTTTCAAGACAAGGTTGTCTTTCCCAAAAATTGGAACTTCTGTGGTTTGATAAGCTGGGTTTTGAGCGAGGAAATCAGCAAGAGCAGGATAGGTGAGAAATATCTTCGTGAGTATTCTGCAGTGAGTTTTGAACTTAGTCTTCCCTTCAGACTTGTTCTTGTTATACTTATCAATTTGGTCAGATAAAGTTTTGAACAAAATCTGAGGCCAATTTAATCTGTTTTTTCCCATGATGGCAGCAGTATACTCCCACTGCTCCACCGTGAATCTATTCACATTGCCGGTTTTGAATACAATAGAAGTATCAACCAGATGCGCTATATGAGCGAGCAGATCACCACCATCCTTTATCTCAACATTCTTGATGTTATTGAGAAGAGTAGGGACATTGAGATAAGTACGCGCCACTGTATTCTGAGCCGCAACAGAGTAAGAGTTTGGTTGACCAGAAACACCCTGAGGGCCAGTAGTGCAAAAGCTCACTATATTCTTGATTGTGCCCGTTGAGATAGTGATAGGAATATTCTGAACTGTGGCGCAAATCCGGTAGCGCACGAATCCATCTGCTGGAGTCTCAACTAGAGCTGCTGTTGAGAAAAATTCATCAACAAGGAGCGGAGAATAGAATGGTTGCTCCAGCGTGAATAGAGGAGTGAGTCCAGCGGTGTGAATGGTTGAAAGAATTTCAAGTCCCATTGGATCAAAAGAAAGCTCAGCAAGATCTATCGTCTCACCGGGTTTGAAGTTAGCAGGATCCTGAAAACATAACAATGATTTAAGTTAGGAGTGTATAAGGCGCATAGAATCATAAAATGAGCAAAATAGAATAGGCGCAGGACAATATATAGGCGCATAAGAAATAGCATGCGCATACTATTATTAGGCGCATATATGTTGTGGGCGCATACAATTACAAGGTGCATAATATGGTTCTATGAAATATACTAAGTAGAAATTAAACATAAGAATTTGACTAAGTAAAATTTAGGCGCATAAAGTGATTAGGCGCATAATGTCTCTAGGCGCATGAGTTGATTGAGGCGCATAACATTTGTATTTGCATAGGGCGCATACAATTATTAGGCGCATGAATCAAGTAAGACGCATAAAGTCATAGGGCGCATAACCGACTAGGCGCATAAAACAACACTCAGGCGCGTATTTATGTAAAGTTCATACTAAGTATAAAAACACACGAAAACACACAAACACATATCAAACATGCATATGTAAGTTTTAAAAATCAAAATATAAAAATTTTGAAAAACAAGTTTTGAAAATTTTGAAACCCAAGTCATGCAAAAATAACGAAGAACACGAAGAACATGCTTGAGTGCTTGAAGAACATCAAGAACACCATGAACACATAATTCGTGAAACTTCACCAAATCAAGCATACAACATATCAAAATGACCGCAAGAAGACAAGGATCACAAATATGTAAATCAAAACAAGTAAAACTTAACAACAAATCCAGAAAATGGATTCAAAGATCCGAAAATTCGAAAAGTAAAAAATCTAAGATTTTCAGATTCGCAAAATATAATGCATTGATCGTTGGAAAGATTAGATATAAAGAATCTAAAACTCAAATCGAACATAACCTAACAAACGATTTTGAAAACGGAGCACCGATGCAAGATTAAACAAGAGAAAAGGGTTTTCGGGTAAAAAAAATTCGAACCCAGAAAAAAAAAAGTGACGAAAAAAAAATTCAGAAAACTAGGGAGTTTAAGGGTTGAGAATTCATACCATTTCGTCTTGGGTTGTCGTTGTTGTTCTCTTAGGACCCATAAATATATATAGAAGAACAAAAGAAGAAGAAAATGATGAAAAAATTGAGAGAGAGAAAGAGAGAGAAACTGAGAGAGAGAGTAGAGGGAGGCGGAGAGGTGATGATTGAAAGAAGGAGGGGAAGGGATTATATAGGTTAGGGAAAAAGTATTGCACAAATAAGGAAATAATATGGTTGAAATTTTAAAAAGATGAGAAGTTGAAATGATAGGCATTAATGAGAGAAAATAATTTTCGGCTCATTATGGCTAAAAAGGACAAAGCATTAATGAGGGATTTTTGGAGATGATGGCTATTTAATGCTGAATGACACAAAGATGTCATGATGTGACATTTTGGGTATAAGAAAAACTGCTCCACTTTCCCATATAGTGTATGAGCAATTTTGACTAATTTTTGCACAAACCCCAAAAACATCTGTTTTGGTGTAAGTTTGGGGTGCAAGAAATAAATCCCCAGAAAATAAAATTTTTCGAAAAACGTAAAACGAGGGAAAAATTAATTGCACAAGTACCCTTGAACAATTAATGGAATGTCAAAAGACAAAGATTCCTATAATAAATAAGAACAATCATACCTGGTACTTGTGAAAAATTGAATACGTTCAATCATTGAAATAATCAATTTTGAGCATTGATTGAGCCGTAATATTACCTGCGCGCAAGGGAGGCGCATAACACTTATGGGCGCGCATGAATAATAGGGCGCATAAGGCTTTGAGCGCGCATAAGTATTAGGTTGCATTGGATGCTAGGCGCGCATGAAAGAGTAGAGTGCGCAGAAATGTGACTTAGGCGCGCAGACAGAGGGGCGCATACTCAGGCGCTTAGTTTCCTTGAAACTTTGAAATTGATCTATCCCTTTTAATACCTAGTATGCTCATGTAACTCAACAAAACATAAAATTATTAGTATTGACAAAACTGTATTGAGTTCTAGTTGAGTTCAAGCATACCCATTTCACCTCTCAAAAATATGAACCGTTTCGCGTCAAGTACTTTCGTTAGAATGTCGGCGATTTGATAGTCGGTTCCCAAGTCCAAATTTCTTGATTAAGTCCTTTGTATATTTGGCTTGATTGATGAATATGCCTTCACTCATTTGCTTGATTTGAAGCCCGAGGAAGAATGTGAGTTCTCCCATCATGCTCATTTCAAACTTGCTCTTCATTAGTTTCTCAAAGCGCTTGCACAATAATTCATTAGTAGAACCAAATATAATATCATCAACATAAATTTGAACAAGTAATTTATGACCATTATGTTTGGCAATGAAAAGAGTTGTATCGATTTTACCGCGAGTGAAGCCTTTTTCAATGAGAAACTTTGATAGTGTATCGTACCATGCTCTTGGTGCTTGTTTGAATCCATACAAAGCTTTCTGGAGTTTGTACACATGATTTGGAAATTGTGAATCTTCAAACCCAGGTGGTTGAGCAACGTAGACTTGTTCTTGGAGTTCACCATTTAGAAACGCGCTCTTCACATCCATTTGATATAACTTGAAGTTCTTGTGAGCTGCGTAAGCCAGAAATAATCTGATAGCTTCAAGTCTTGCTACTGGTGCGAAAGTTTCATCGTAATCAATTCCTTCTTCTTGCCTATAGCCGTGTGCAACCAATCTTGCTTTGTTTCTTGTGATGGTTCCATTCTCATCAATCTTGTTTCTGAACACCCATTTCGTACCAATCACTCCTTGATCATTTGGCCTTGGAACAAGAGTCCAAACCTTACATCATTCAAATTGATTGAGTTCTTCTTGCATTGCAACAACCCAATTAGGATCTTGGAGCGCTTCATCAGCCTTTTTCGGTTCAATTTGAGAGATGAATGCAGTGTAAGCATCAAAGTTTGTAGCTCTCCTTGTACGAACCCCAACGTTTAGATCACCAATGATATTATTGATTAGGTGACCTCTAACTTCACGAATTTCAGGAGGTAAGTTAGGTTGAGTCGTAGTAACTTGAAGGTCTTCAATTGGTACATCTTCACCAGATTCTAAATCATCAAAATTTGGGGGTTGAATTGGTGTAGAGTTGAAACTTGGGTTTACACCAGATGCAGCTGTAGATATAGGCGCATGAGAGGAATCAAGAGGCGCAACATGTGAGTGAGGCGCAACTGATGACTCATGGGGCGCACCAGGGAACGATTTTGAGTAAAACATGCTGTGTTGATAGCTTATTCCCAAAAGTATTTATGCAATTTCGCTTCAGCTATCATTGTGTTTCCCGCTTCAATCAACGTTCTATTCTTTCTTTCCACAACACCATTTTGTTGAGGAACTCCAGCGGTTGAGAAGTTGTGATCTATCCCATGATCGTCGCAATATCGAGCAACACCGTTGTTCTTGAATTCTGTTCCATTGTCGGATCGAACACTAACGATGTCATCTTCTTTTTGGGTTTGGAGCAGTCTGAATAAGGTGGTCAAAATGTCGTAACAATCGTCTTTTGAGATCATCATTTCCACCCATGTATATCTTGAATAATCATCCACCACAACTAGAGTATACTTGTTCTTTCGAATACTTGCAGTGGTGACTGGTCCAAATAGATCAATGTGAAGCAGTTGCAAACATCTAGAAGTTGAAGGATTGGTCTTGCTGGAGAAAGATTTCTTCGGTTGTTTGCCAAGTTGACACGCGGCGCACTTCTTGTCATGATGATCAGCAACCTTGGGAAGTCCTTTAACAAGGTTATTCCTGCTGAGTTTAGATAGATATTTGAAGTTCAAGTGACTTAAGCGCTTGTGCCACAGCCAACTATTTTCGCTCACACTTTTAGCTACAAAACAAATATTAGTACTAGAGTTCATACTATGGAAATCAATAATGTAAATATTTGTCTTACGATATCCCATGAGTAATGTAACTCCAGTTTTGCCATTCTTGATAAGACATTGAGTTGAGGTGAAATGACATTCTAATCCTTTGTCGCAGAATTGAGATATGGATAATAAATTGTGCTTGAGCCCTTCGACGAGAGAGACTCTTTCAACGCACACTTTGTCTTTCTTGAGCTTTCCATATGCAACAACTTGACCTTTGTTATTATCACCAAATGTTACTGAGGGACCTCTTTCTTCATGGACATCTTCTAATAAGGATTCATCTCCAGTCATGTGTCTTGAACACCCACTATCGAGAATCCATTCATAATTTCTAGCTTTTGAAGATCCAGCCATGAAACAAAGAACCTGAAATATAGACATTTAAGCAGGTCCCCTTTATTCCTTTTGGGTCCTAGGGTTAGCAATTTTTGACAACCCACTCTTGCTTGACCTTAGGGTTTTTACGTCCTTTGGCATTGAGAGTGAATTGCAAAAGGCATTCCACGGCCTTGTGTCCAGAACAATCACAAATGGAACAATGATTAAAGCCACCAATCACATGAGTTTTCACAAACTCTTTACTTTTCATTGGGATAGCATTCTTCTTTGGGTCAGATGGACTAGCCTTAACAAAATCCTTCTTTTGAAATTTTTGAGCGCTTGATCTAGGAGGGCGCATAGGACTAGGAGGCGCACGGCGATGAGGCGCGTGGCTTCTAGGCGCATAATGAGCACTCGGAGAAGGAGCGCGCTTTGTTTCAAGAGGGATTTTGCTAGAGGATGATTCATCTGTAGCTATATCTTTCCCATTAGCTTTCCCAAATTGCTTCGTTGGGTAGACATAATGGAATGTTTGTCTCTTGACTTTTTCCTGTCCTTTACCCATTGAATTAGAATGTTTTTCCATGGGAATTTCAAAAGTTTGCTGGTTAGTAAATTCACTATCTCTTTCAGCACAGACATCACATTTAAAGTTGTCACTAGTTGATGAGAATCCCAAGCCACTTTTATCACCACTGGTTTTTGGGACTCAAATATATTCTCCATAGTGACACGAGAATTGGACCACTCATTTGTAATGTTTTTAAGATCAGTAATTTGAGCAACCAATTCATCGTTTTGAACTTTAAGAAGTGAGTTCTGTTCTGTTAGAAAAGTGTTTTTAACAGTAAGAGGGGTCATGCTCTTTATCTGCTCCTTAAGGAGGGTGAGTTCAGATTTAAGTAGAGATTTCTCGGTCTTAAGCTGGGAAATTTCATCACATGATAGTGCTAAAGCTTCCTTCATACTATCAAATCTAGTGATTACCTTTTCAGCCTTTTTGAACAATTTTTCTTGTTCAGCAATCACTTCATCATCATTGACTTTGGAGATTGGAGCAGTTGGTTCAACTTGAGGTCTAATGTATGCTCCTTTTCTCAACTTGTTCCTTTCACTAAGATCACATCGTGAGAATAACAATCCACCATCGCTTTGAGCCGGAGTGAGAAATCCTTGTTCAACGAGCTCGCTGATGGTTGGTCCTTTCTTCCTTTTCTCTTCTTGAAAACCTGCAGATTTCTTGATAGGTTTATTCAAGGCATTCATATCAGGAACATCCTTGGAGAAGTCATCATCAGAATCATAAGTATCAACTTCATCATCATTTGCCATCAAACAAATGAGTCCATCATTGGAATCTTTATCGCTCTCATCTGAGTCTGTTTCAATCCAAGTGTTCTGCTCATTTGCTGGTGCTTCTTCTTCCGTAACCATTCCCTTGTGACGAGTGAATTTGGGAGAGAACTTGGGAGTATGGCTGCTCTTCTTCTGCATATATTCAAATTTTGGAGTTGGGCAGCTTGAAGCAAAGTGTCCTGGTTTCCTGCAATTAAAACAAACAAGGTCTTCTTTTCTTTTTGAATCACTGCTCCTCGTGAACTTTTGAGGAGCTCTGCTTTTAGATCCTTGAAACTTGTTGGTTGAGCCAGGCTTGGTGAATTTTCTGAACTTCTGGAATCTCTTCACAAATAAAGCGAAGTCTTCATCGTCCATGTCCAATAGCTCAGAAGTAGAAATTTTTGGATCGGAACTCTTCTCATCATGAGTAGGCGCAGACGCAGAAACATGCGCCTCTTCTCTTTGCGCCACCATTGCTATGGATTTTGATTTTCCTTCAGTTTCACTAATTCGGTGAAGTTTGAGCTCATAAACTTTGAGATTTGCATAAAGGTTCCTTAAAGTCCATACATCTAGAGTTCCAGCGTCTTCGAGGGCGCTAGATTTATGTAGGTATCTTGATCCAAAAGCTTGGAGAAAATTGACATTCAAATCCTTGTTAGAAAACTTCATGCCAAGTGAAATACATAGATTTATAATTTCACAGTAGCGTTCATAAGTTTGTCTTAAAGTTTCACCGGGGAGTTGAGAGAAATTGTTGAATCTCTTTTGTACTTCATATTTCTTGTTCTCCTTGCAGACGGTGTCTCCTTCTATATGTTCTTCAATAGCATCCCATAGCTCATTTGCGGTAGCACAATGCATGACTTGTTGTTTCATAGCCGTGCTTAGAGTGCTTAGAAGTATGTTTCTTGCTTTGCCATCATTTGCAACTCTTCTTGTTTCTTCCTCAGTCCATTCTTCTTTTGGTTTCTTGACGGTTGGTTGAACAGCATTTGTGCGCAGATTTGGATTCGCTTTCATAGGAATGTAAGGTCCATAAACCACGGTGTCATGAAGTCTTTCATCGATTGAGTTGAGATGAGTTAAGATGCTGAATTTCCACACGTCAAAATGATCTTCATCAAAGACCGGAACGTGAGTGTAGTTTGCAGTTGCCATAGGTTTTGAGTTTGCCATTTAAAATCGGCACCCAAGCTGTTAAGCTTGAAAAACAAAGGTGTTTTATAAAGGTGTTTGCTCTGATACTACTTGTTGGTCCCAAAGGGCAACAAGGGTATGAAAAATAGCTAGATGGGGGGTGAATAGCTGTTTTAAAATTCTTTTCGTACCCTTGATAAACTCAATTGCAAATGCACACTTTATCAAATAAGCGTTATGATATGCGCCTATGTGAGTGAGTGAAATGCACAGCGGAATTTAGTAATGTAAATAGGCGCAAAGTATGATAAAGGGGGCGCACACACACTCTAAGTATTTTGGCTCAAAGTAGGTGAAATAAGAAACTGAGGCAAATGATATAACAAACACAACACAATTCAATCAATCAATCTACAATAAATAAACAAGCAAGTAGTTAGATATGATATGAACTTGTATGGAAATAGCAAGATATGAACAAGAGCTATTTGGAGAGGTTCGATCGGGAAAATGATCTACGTCCTCTACCAAGATGGTTAGTCTTGGATTTCTAATGGAGATCTTATATAATGAGGGAGTGTTACAAATTACAACTTTCGAGCTTATACACTAACTCAAGATCTATTTCTATGAATGAACAAATCCAAAACAATAACCGGTGTATCTCTTAAAGAAAGATCTAAGTGATCAAACTTAAAGAGGTGCGTGTGTGATTTTAGTATCAAGGCTCTTTAGATCTTTGAGATTGAGAGCACAAGAAAACTAAAGTGTTATAGCTTGAGGATCTGGGCTAAGGATGAAGTTATGAAGATGTTCTTGAGAATTCTGGAAATAACAAAGGCAATCTTCAAATCTTCAACAAATGCTTGAGAGAGAAATTCTTGAAATTCTTAGCGACTTCAAATGGTTGAAGTTATGGGGTATTTATAGTAGAGCCCCAAAAACTAGCCGTTGGAAATCCTTGGTGAGTCAGAGAAAAGGACGGATGTGCTGTCGCTCATTGAGTGGAGCATGTGTCCTTTTATAGCCGTTAGACACATAACACAAATATGACCGTTATGGACAGATGTCCTTAGATGCGGGTGCATACGTGTTATTTAACCACCGTTGGTAGGGATGGCAACGGGGCGAATAAGGGGCGGGTTTGACCAAAACCGTACCCGCCCCTCAAAGAACCCCCTTAGTACCGAACCCGCCCCGCCCCGCCAACTAGTTAACCCGCAGCCGCCCCGCCCCGCCCCGTATGGTCCAAAATCAATTTTTTTGGGGAATCAAACTTCAAAAAGGGAAAGAAAATTAAAATTCTCCTTGAGTTGAGCTTGAGATTGTATTAAACAGTCGGGAATTGAAATTGAAAAGCTTTTCAAGGAAATTAAACGGTAATTCAAACATCAATGCAATTGAAGATGAAAAAAAGATATTCAAAATCATGAATCTAATAACAACAAAGAGAGTAGAATGTTAATTTTAGGAAGAGAAGGGGACCTGGTGGTAATCTTCAGAAGGTACGACTAAAGCATCGAGAGGTGGAGAGTGAGAAGCCATTAACGACCTCAACGAAGCTAGTGTCTCTGCCGCCATCGTCGATCTCTCGCTTCTCTCTCTCTCTGTCGCCTGAATGGGATGTCGATGTCTCTGACTCTAGCGCCGCATCTCACACTTCGCTTCTGTTCTAACCCTAGGAATCGATTTGAGAGAGAGAGAGAAGCCGTGGGTGTCTCTGTCTCTCTAGCGGCGGAGTGGAAGTCGGAGGAAGACCTGGAAGCGACGGAGTGGAAGTCGCCGATGTCGATGTCTCCCAGTCTCTCTAGCGCCGCATCTCACTCCGCTTCTGTTCTTCTAACCCTAGGAAATCGATTTGAGAATGAGAGAGATAAGCCGTGGGTCTCTGACTCTCTATAGTGTGTGGGTAATAATTGAAATGGGATAGGGATATTATGGTAATTTTATATACTCCCTCCGTCCCATTGAGAGTGAGACTAGAGGAGTGGGCACGATATTTAAGATAAAGTGATATATATGTGGTAGAAAATGAAGAGAGAGAATGAGTGGGGTAAATAGTGGTGTTGGTTGAATAAAATGAGTGGTGGAAAATGAAGAGAGAGAATGAGTGGGGTTAAATAGTGGGGAATGATGAATATAAGTATATTAAAACATTTCCATTTTGGGTAGTCTCACTTTAAGTGGGACGGCCCAAAAAGGAAAGAAGTCTCACTTCTAATGGGACGGAGGGAGTATATATTAGTATACGGAGCGGGGCGGGGCCCCGCGGGTTGAGATGAGAAACCGAACCCGCCCCGTGACCCGCCGGGTTTTGAAAAAAGGCTACCAAACCCGCCCCGCTGCGGAGCGGATCGTCCCGGATACGGAGCGGGTTCGGACAAATTGCCATCCCTAACCGTTGGATCATTTGCATAGTTTGAATCTTCTTCAAGTCTTCATGTCTTCATTAAATCACTGAGTGTTAAATCAACAATGATGAGGCGCGTTGAGCCATTAGAGCGCATGGGCCATTTGAGGCGCATAACAAAGCGCATGGATCTTTGAGGCGCGAGACATATGCGCGCGCTCTGAAGGGCGCATGGCGCATGGCATGAAGGGGCGCATGACTTGACTGAACTTGTGATTTATCATGAATCTTGATCTTCTTGCCCTATTCCTAAGCCTATTCTATTACAATGGACAACCTAAAAAATAAAATATAAATACTTCTTACATGTGGGTCTAAAGTCCATGAAATAAAACTTAGGTGATGGATCAATCAAATCTAATCAATCCTATTACATTGAAACTGAGATATAAGTGGGCATACCCAACAGAGAATGAAGGTGGTGGCGGTGGTTTTGGTGTGTTGACGGTGGTGTTCATAGATGGCGGTGTCAATGGTGGTGGTGGGTGTGGTGATGGTTAGTAGGAATATTACACTCCCTCCGTCTCAAAATGACCTTAAATTTATTAGTATGAACCTTAAAATGGGACAAAATAAAAAAGAAAGTAAGAACTCTAAAGTGGGACAGAGGGAGTAATTTATTAGTATGTTCATAGAATAAAATTTAAATTTATTTATAATTTTTTTTTTTTTTAAATTTATTATTTAGAAAATAATCTAAATCTTTTTATATTTAATATAGCTATTAGATTAATTTTTTAAATAATTTTTATTTTTTTCAATAAATTTATTTTATATATGATAATTGGGTTAATGAGAGATTAGGGCCTGAACTGCTGGGGGTGCGTCTAAACGGGGCCTGTGTTTTTTTCCCCGCTAGATCAGGGCTCAATATCTAAATTTTTCAGCAGTTAAGGGCTTTTTGACGGAAATCGTTAGAAAAGTCAGTTAAGTGCCATGTGCCGAGCACGTGATACACGGATTGGATGGGTTTGTAATGATATTAGTTAGTAAGGGTTTTAGTGAAATTTTTGAAACTTAAAGGGCTTAAAAATGAAATAAATATTTTTTCTAAATAATCAAGTATATAATAAAATAGAGTGAGTCTTAGGAAAAACGTGTTTTTCCTTAAGCTAAGGAAAAACGTGTTTTTCCAAGACGCTGACATTATTATTCAAAAACAAGGGGTGGCATTTTCGTAAATACTGGCAACCATGATAAATACCCAGTGTTAATATTAAAAATAGCCAGGGATTTCATACTGGCGTTTTATAAACATGAAACTGACACTTTTCTTAAGTGTCAGTGGTTATGTTAAAAATTGCCAGTGAGTACACTGACACTTTTTTACATTGATACTGACACTTATAAAAGTGCCAGTGGTAGTGTTAATAATTGCCAGCCATTACACTGGCATTTTTTAACATTAATACTGGTGCTTATTAAAAACTGCCAGTGTTAGTGTCAATAAGGGCCAGTGTACATGTGCTGGCACTTTTTTACTCAATCACTGGCACATCCGTTCGGTGCACAACAACTTCCCGTTAATTACGAAAATGCCACCGCGCCAAACTTAAAAACACGTTTTACGTCCCCTTAACGTAAAACACGTTTTTCCCAGTTTTTCACAATAAAATAAGTAATTATCATATATAAAATAAATTTATTAAAAAAATCAAATTATTAAACAAATTAATCTAACCATCACCACACCCACCGCCACCACCATTGACACCGCCATCTATGAACACCACCGTCAACACACCAAAACCACCACCGCCACCACACCACCCTCAACACACCAAAACCACCGCCACCACCTTCATTCTCCCACAACCACATCTTTAGAACTACAATCAAATTTCCAGCTCAATCTTAGAGGAAAAAATCAAAATTCCCAAATCTGGGCTTCAAACAAATCGTCAACACACCAAAACCACCACCGCCACCACCCCACCGTCAACACACCAAAACCACCGCCACCACCTTCATTCTCCCACAACCACATATTTAGAACTACAATCAAATTTCCAGCTCAATCTTAGAGGAAAAAATCAAAAATCCCAAATCTGGGCTTCAAACAAATCGGCATCTTCATGGGCGAATTTGGTCAGATCTAGACCAGATATTCTTCTCGAATGTCTCGATTCTGCTTGCACAAGAGAGAGGAGAAATTGGTGAGGGTCCGATCGGTTGTTGATTGAAAGGGGAGGAGGGGGTGTGCGGCTTCAACAAATCTGGAGAAGGGGGTGTTGATGGATTGGGGTAGGGTTTGTTGATTTAGTGGTGGAGAGGGAGTGGGTAGCGCCGGAAGTTCGAGAGAGAGAGAGAGAGTTGGGAGACGCCGGCAGTTGGAAGTCGCCGGCATTGGGAGTCGCCGGCGTTGGGAGAGACGCGAAATTGGTGAGGTCGGTGTAGGGAGAAACAGAGTGGAGAGGGGGGGGGGGGTTGAGGAGTCTTTTATTTGTGTTTAAACTCATTATTATTTTAGTCCCTTTAGTTTCACAATGTGCATTAGAACCCTAGATTGCATATATAAATTACAAACCCATCCAATCCGTGTATCACGTGCTCGGCACATGGCACTTAACTGACTTTTCTAACGATTTCCGTCAAAAAGCCCTTAACTGCCGAAAAATTTAGATATTGAGCCCTGATCTAGCGAAAAAAAAACCCAGGCCCCGTTTAGACGCACCCCCTGCAGTTCAGGCCCTAATCTGTCATTAACCCATGATAATTACTTATTTTATTTTATACTTGATTATTTAGAAAAATGATTTTTTTTTAGAAAAAATATTTATTTCATTTTTAAACCTTTTGAGTTTCAAAAATTTCACTAAAGCCCTTACTAACTAATATCATTACAAATCCATCCATTTAGTCGATCACGTGCCATGCACATGGCACTTAACTGACTTTTCTAACGATTTCCGTCAAAAAGCCCTTAACTGCCGAAGAATTATGATATTGAGCCCTGATCTAGCGGAAAAAAAAAGCCCAGACCCCTTTTAGACGCGCCCCCTGGAGTTCAGGCCCTAAATTGTCATTAACCCATTTATTAATCATATTTTTGTTTTATGGTGTAATGTATTTTTTTCTTATAATATACTCCCTCCGACTCAGCACAAGTGAGACTTTTTTCCCTTTTGGGACGTCCCACTAAAAGTGAGACTGTCCAAAATGGAAATGTTTCAACCCCGCTCATTCTCTCTCCATTTTCCATCACTCAATTTATTCAACCAACACTACTATTTATCTCACTCATTCTCTCTCTTCACTTTCCACCACTCAATTTATCTAACTAACATTACTATTTACTCCACTTATTCTTTCTCTTCATTTTCTACCACATATTTACTAGTTTTTCTTAATTAGTGTGCAAACTCCTCTAGTCCTACTTGTGTTGGGACGGAGGGAGTACGTCTCTATGTTTTTAAGAAGAGAAAAAGTAATAACATTGTATAACGAAGTGCTAATATTCCTTTCAACATTTATAGTAAGGTTGCATTTGATAGCATCAAACACTTGATGCTTGATGTTTAAAACAATGTATAGTAATTTGAAGGTAAGATGCATGATTTAGTTTTTCATTCAGTATGAATATGTCCTACATTCTCTTAATGATTGAGAATCAGAATCGTTGCATAACGAATAAGAATCTCAGTCAACATTCGACATCTAACAGTTAATGTTATCAAATGCATCTTACCTTCAAATTACTGTACATTATATTAAACATTAAACACCAAGTACTTGATGCTACCAAACACAACTTAAATATGGGACGGGGTGGTTCAAGTTTTGACATGCTCGAGACACGGGGGTTTTGAATTTTGACAGTTTTGTATAGGAGCGGGTTTGAGTAGTATCAAATATGTTCAAACCCTGCCTTTTTGTCATACAACTCACGCACAATTTTTTCTTACCCTGCTGGTTAATAAATTACTGTTATCATTTAGATTTATGTGAAACTGATACCGAATCCAATTCATTCCCTTTCCTATCGTCACACATACGAAAAACAAAAAAAATTGGGGGAAACTAGTTCCTCCATTAATCATAAAAAATCTTGTTCTTAAATATACAGATTCAGTGTTTAATGCCTAAATCCATTGTTTAAGACTTAAACTCGCTATTTTATTTCTAGGTGTTTTAAGGCCTAAACTCACTATTTTAAAACCTAAACTCGCTATTTTAAGGGTGAAACTCTATTTAAAAATGAACTTTTATAACTTATGGAGAAACTAGTTTTCCCCAAAATCTACTCTACAAAAAACGATACACTATTTTTATTTTTTTTTAATATCGTACATTTGTTTAATGATACATATACTTCAACTAGAGTAAGTCTTGTGAAAAACGTGTTTTTCAAAAGCCGCTGACGCTTTTTAAAAAAAACAAACGGTGGCATTTTCGTAAATAGCTGGGAGCATCGTAAATGACGAGTGTTAATATTACAAAGTGTCAGTGATTCAAACTGGCGTTTATAGACATTAGAATTGACACTTTTCATAACTGCCAGTGTTAGTATTTAAAAGTGTCAGCCATTACACTGACACTTTTTAAAATTGATACTGACACTTATTAAAAGTACCAGTGACATGGCTGACACTTTTTAACACTAACACTGACACTTACGATCAGCGCCTAACAACTTCCTGTTTATTACAAAAATGCCCCCGTGACATTTTAAGAAAGCGTTTTACGCTAACTTAGTGTAAAACGCGTTTTTTTCCCAGACTTTCACCTCCGACTATATATATTTTGACCAACAAATGCACCATAACAAAAAAATAAAATACTCCCCTGTCCCAGAAAGTTAGTATTTATTTTTTCGTTGTTGTTACGAATGAACTTTGAGTAAAAATTTAGGCTACTTTTGATTATCTTAATGAGATTCTAAATATTGGTATTGATAGTATTTATAATGGTGTATCAATAGCAAATTTTATTTTCATTAGCAAAAATTAAAAATAATCTAAATTATTGCTCATAATTCATTCATAAAAAAAAAAAAAAAATTGACTAAAGTTTCTGGAGGACAGAGGACTAAAAATAAATAAATGCTAACCAAGATCTTGAACATAGCCATCTTCAAATGATGCATAACCAATGGTGTAATAATGTTGACTACAGATATTATAATCCACGTGATTGGTAAAGAAATAGCTGCCACTGATTAGGAATAGTCAATTTCCAGGGTAATTTTTTCCCAATACGCAATGCATGTCGTACTATTTTATTAATTTAAATACCCACTAACTAACTAATTTATTTAAAAAAAAATCATCTTCCATTCTTCTCACACACAAACACACACCAAATTCAAACATAGCAAATGAGAGCAATTCTGATCAAATATGCTATCATCGTTCTAATTCTCACCGGAGCTTTACAAAAAACAACCGCCGCCGCCGTCAATGGTGATGACGACGACGGTGATGGCGGCGGCGGCAGCTCCTCCGCTGATTACTCGAAGCTAACAACGATTTTGATTCCAGGCTTCTCGTCTACTCAGCTCAGATCATGGTCTATACTTGATTGTCCTTACTCACCTTTCGATTTCAATCCTCTCGATTTGGTCTGGCTTGATATCACCAAGGTTAGATTTCTCCATTTTGACACTTTCTTCTTCCTTTCGTCTCAAAATTAATGTTTACCTTTAAAAAATTGAGTTCGTGTTGCTGTATACTGCTTCCGTCCCAAAATAATAGTCACATTTACCTTTAAAATCGTACTTTCCTGTGGTACAATTGTTGCGTTTCTTTTTCTTATTGTTTGGCTCAAAATAAAATAGTTATCACGTTTTTAAAATAAAATTGTAAATGTACACACAACGCAACAAGTTAAACAAAATTTGACAGAATCATCATCACCCATTTGCTAGAGGTGAAAGAGTGTGAACTTAGTAGTTCTCTCACTCTTTTATTTAGCAAAATGCTATTTTCTCTTTCTTTTTTTCTTTTGCCATGTACAACTAAATGAGCAATGTTAGGCTTAAAAAAAAAATCACAAAAAATCAGTTATAAAATTAGTGAATGAGTGTTATTTAATGATGTGAAATCCACAAATACAATATTCAATTATTGATTGTCAACAAATTATATAATTAAAATTTTGTAATTTCTCTTACAGATTTAGCATTACTCTAGTCGAAAATACTCCACCCATAAATTTGTCCAAATCTTTCTTATCCTAGAAGAAAATAAAACTACTTTTATGAGTAAGAGAATAAACAAGAAGGTCAAGAAAAGGGGAATTTTTAAAAAAATAAAAAATAAAAAAATTCTAATCAGATCCAAGCTAAATTGATATAGTTATTAGTTAAATAGTATAGGTCTAACAAAGAAAAGAAATTAATTTTGATAAAGTCCGATTCATAGCTACTCTTGGAGGTGAGATCCTCTGTACCACAATTTGTGTACCACT
The DNA here is from genome assembly GCA_026119855.1 of Campanula takesimana. Classification (NCBI taxonomy): domain Eukaryota; kingdom Viridiplantae; phylum Streptophyta; class Magnoliopsida; order Asterales; family Campanulaceae; genus Campanula; species Campanula takesimana. Next base: position 400,505 of record JAOWBW010000967.1, on the reverse strand, counting down.
TGTGTACCACAAGTGATCTGACGGCTATGCATCATTTGTAATATTATAGTTATCTCAATCGTAATAAGATATAACCATTGGATCATTAGTGGTACACAATGGTACACCAAAAGTGGTACAGAAGATTTCCTCTCCTAGTCTTGAGCTTAAAAATGAGTGAGTACATAGGAAAACGATGATCATAATTCCAAACGCCTCCCGAACTCGAATTAATTAGTCTCTAATAAAAATGTTTGGAAAGTGTTTTTTGAAACTCTACAGATTTGATACGACTATAAGCTCGTCTTGTCTTGTTTAACTTCAATCCACATAAATTTTAATTTTATTTGTAATAATTTTATACATATTACTAGTATTTATGTGTAAAATTTAAAACAGTAACATTGCATGAAAATATTACTCCAATAAAAAATAGTATAGCTCATGTGCTAACAAAGATGTGTCGGTCTTATGAAAAACTTGTTTTACACGAGATGTGTAAAACTTATTTTACATAAAGAGATTATGTTTTACATTAAAAAATAAAAACAGGTTTTATATTAAAATTAGTGTAAAACAAGTTTTTCTCTAGATTTTCACAACAAAGATTACCGTCCAAAAAAGTAGTTAGGAATTCTCATTTGCCTTTCCAAAATTCCGGAAATGGATAATCCATGACGTCTAAAATTATGTCTCTGTGCCTTTCAACTTTACATTTGTCAAGAAAATACTTTTTTTCGTTTCTCAGTCTAAAATAAATATAATGATTGTTTGATTTTAAGTTTGAGAAAAAATTAAAAAAAAATTAAAAAAAAAATAAAAATTTAAAAGTTTAAATATATTCAGTAACATAAATATATAAAGTGATCTCATCTTATTATATTTTAGTGTTAATATGAATAAGAACTTGTTGTTTGATTATATAAATGATTTAATATTTTTTTCAAAATTTGGACATTCAATAGTACAAACATTTATTATTTTAAGACGAAATGAGCAGTTGATTTTGAAATGGGTGATTCAGATTTGGCGAAGGAAAATCTACTTTTACATCCCAATTTGAGATTGTCCATTACACATCAGGGACGGACCTACCCTTAGTCTATGGGGGCAATGGCCCCCATTTGTTTTTTAAAAAATAAAAAATTACTAGTGTAACTTTTTTTGAAAATTTAGAGTATTAGTGCAATATTTTAGGCTTTGCCCCCCTTTGTTTAAAAAAATAAATGCATTAGTATTTATTTTTGCCCCCTTTAAATGTGTTATGCAATTTTGCCCCCTTGTAAAAAATTCCTGGGTCCGACACTGTTACACATTTACACCCAGGTTGAATATTAAACGTTGTAATCTGAAAAATAATACTCTCTGTTTCAAGAAACAAGTTGTACTAGACTATTTATGCATATTCAAAATCTTGGAATTAGAGATGGGGTAAGAGGTAGCGAGAGGCCCAAGTGTGAGCATGTGTTGGATTGAGTTGGCAATTGACTATGTTGAAGATTCCACTTTAAAACTAATTGGTCATAAAGGGAGTAACTCCTCACATCTATATACCAGTTCACGTTTCTCTCTTTAGTAGATGTGAGATAATTGTCTCTTACACGCCCCCTCACGTGTAGCCGGGTTTGTCAAAGCTTACAACGTGGACTTATTAATCGGGTGACACGGAGCAATATCGTGAGACGTTGGGCCTGTACGTGTAATGGACCTTGTAGAAGGGATGACAGAGGGCCTAAGTAGAAGAAGCGAAAGCGATCAAGCCACCATAGATCAGTGACTCTGATACCATCTTAGAATTAGAGATGGGGTAAGAAGTTGCGAGAGGCCCAAGTGTGAGCATGTGCTGGACTGGGCCCGGAATGAATTATGTTAGAAGTTCCAACTTAAAACCAATTGGTGTTAAGGGGAGTAACTTCGCGCCACCCGATCCTCCATTAAACTAAGTCAATGTAGCTCAACTCTAGTAAAACAGGGGTTTTTAAAAATGTCTAAATCATTAAACTAAGTCAGTCCAATTAAATTACTGAAGCCCATCATCTACTTTTAATATTTTCATGCGCATTAGATGACTTAAGCCAATGCAGCTCAACTCCATCAGCCCAATATCTAGTCATGAAATCCCACCAGTCTAAATTCAATTTAATTAAATCAACCAATTTCATGTCATTTATAGTTATAATTATAAATGATTTCATGTATGTAAATTTTATTGTCAGGTTATTACAGTACAATAGTAAAATTGAACAAAATTTAGAAATGATACAATTATTTTGAGATGCTCTAAAAAAAATTATATTTATCATGAAACGAAATAGTCCATCCATCTTATTTTAAGAGTCAAAGATTTTTTGGATTAAAAAATTAAGAAAGAGATGTTTTTATTATAAAATATACGTAAAAAGTAGGTAGAGTGTTGTGAGTGTAGAAAGTGTGTGGGAGAAATAAAGTGGGGTATGAAATAATTAGGAGTTTATTGCAAAACTGACATGCGTGCTTTCATTTATTTTCAATTTAACTCGCAAACTTTGGAAACATCAAATGTGGCTTGCGTACTTTCATTTTCAAAATTTTGAGACGACTTTTTTAACACCCGTTAAAAAACATAACGGGACACTCTGTATAAGGGGTGAAAGCGTAAGAAATAAAACTTAAAATCCTAAAATTGCAGATTTCAACACTCCATTACCCATTGACTCTCTTTTTCTCCAAATCTACACTGTGTACCGGCACAGTGTTCTTCATTATCGGGTTCACCAGATTATACTTTTTAGGATCATTGACAGCATCAAATCTCCCCTCCCCATATCCCAGAACCCAGAAATTATGCCCATGAAGATGCCAAGGGTGTGTCTCGTTGTTATCCCGTGCGGGCATATTTGCATTTTGAAGAATCAAATCGACGGTGGTCTTGAACCCTAATCGGTAAATTGAGTTTGAAATTATCGCGTTTGGGTTTGGTGGAGGATCATAAACGTTGTAATTTGTGTGATTGTTGTAGGTTTCTGGAGGTGGGATTTGTGAGAAGGAATGGAGGAGGTTGTGTTTGAGTGAGATTAAGTAAGGTGTGTGGGCGTGGGTGAAGGAGACGTTGTTTACCGACTACCGTATGTGGCTGTCGACGGTGTTTTGTGTGTTGAGGAGGATGATGACTCGGTCGGAGGTTAGTGGGGGAGGGTCGATGAATTGGGGGTGGGATTTGATTTTGACGCTTTGTGCCACCCTTGATACGCTGTCGTTCCATTGAGGTCTGGGTGGAGGGATTGTTGGAGGGGGTCTTCTTGGGTGGTTTGGGTAGTAGTTGAAGATGGCTAGGGCGTTTGGGGTGGTGCGGTTACGGCTGACGACGGCGGAGGTGGCCCAGTAGTTTCTTGATGGGTCTTGGTTGGCTGTGATGAGAACGGAGTATGTTTTGCCGGAGTAGATGAAGAGATTTTTCACCACTAATTTTAGGGTTTGGGTTTAATCTTGATCTGGACCAATTTAGGGTTTGTATGTGTAGATTTGGAGAAGAAGAGAGTGAATGGAGTAATGGAGTGTTGAAATCTGCAATTTTAGGATTTTAAGTTTTATTTCTTACACTTTCACCCCTTATACAGAGTATCCCGTTATGTTTTTTAACGGGTGTTAAAAAAGTCGTCTCAAAATTTTGAAAATGAAAGCACGCAAGCCACATTTGATGTTTCCAAAGTTTGCGAGTCAAATTGAAAATAAATGAAAGTACGCATGTCAGTTTTGCAATAAACTCAAATAATTAGTGGATGTTTGTTGTGTGTATGACATGTCGGACCCACCAAATAAAGAAGTATAAAAAACTTTTATTTTTTGGATTTTGACTCTTAAGTTGAGTTGAGACACCCTTTTGGAAAATTTTTGACTTCTAAAATGAGACTAAAATGGAACGGAGGGAGTAGTCCTTACCAAAAACAAAAAGCTCCTTTTAAAGAATTTCATATTTATACCTCATAAAAACATTCAAAATAACTTTTTCGCTAAAACAGAACTACTAATAAAACTCATTTTAGATGCTATAATTAGAGAAACAAATTGGCCCAAATTGTCAAATTTGCTTACTCCTTCCGTCACATCCAAAATAGAATTCTTGGTCCCGATACATGGATTAAGGAACAATAATATTTTAGTTGTTTGAAAAGCAGGTGTTGTGAGTATGAAGGAGAGAGAAAGTGGGTGGGGAATAATAAATGAAAATTGTTGTGATTATGACAAGTGAGTTTTACTAATAAAAAAGGTAATAAATGCTTTCCATTTTTGAGATGTTCTATTTCGAGTGGGACACCCAAAATGACAAAACGTCATATTTCGGATGGGACGGAGGGAGTATTTTGCCACGCACCTGGGGCTCCTACCATATTGGGGAAGACCGCCACATTTATACTAACCTGCAAAAATCAAAATCAAAATCACGAACCAATTAAACTCCCACTCCCAACTGAAAGTGAGGTGGTCTTCCGTGAGAACAAGGGGATCCGTCTCATGCATGAGACGGGTCGCCCCATGACCCATGGGCCGAATCCGCCACGTGGCAACCCACCATTGGCCGAAAAAAAAAAATTTTTTTTTTTTTTTTTTTTTTTTTTTGTTGGTTTTTTTTTTGAGTTTTTATATTTTTTTTTTCGGCTTTTCAGTGGTTTAGCAAAAAATAATAGTTACCATCTCTTAAAGTAACATTGTTCATAAGTAAACGTAATACTTGTTTTAAAAAAACAAAAGCTCGTTTTTACCCATTTGAAAAGTAATAACTTATGTATATGAATGTAATAGTAAGTTTATACAAATAAATGTAACACTTTGATTGACGAAATTGTAACATATTTCTATAGATAATGTAATACTTTTACATGTATCATGATAAATTTGACCCCATTGTAACTTATTGTTTGAAAACAAATAGATATCTATACATATGTATTACAATTATTTACAAATACTATTACATATGAATAACACGTTTGTTACATTTTAGTTATAATAAGTATTACTTTTGGCAAACGAAGAAAACATAGGAATAACACTATTACTTTAAGAGATGGTAACTATTACTTTAAGGGATGGTAACTATTACTTTTCACAAACCGAAAAAAAACCAAAAATAAAAATATAAAAATTTTAAAAAAAGCAAAAAAAAAAAAAAAAAAAAATTTTTTTTTTTTGGGCCAATGAGGGGCTGCCACGTGGCAGGGTCCCCCATGGGTCCTAAAGGGTTGTGGGTCGGGTAATGGGTCAAAAAAAAATGACCCGTCTCACCCATGAGACGGGTTGGAGTGTTCTCACGCAAGTTTTTGTCACTGAAAAGTCAAGTTTCTCTCTCTCTCACACACACACAGAGTAAGATAGCGAGCGAATGGGAGCACTCGTCAAACGCGTCTTCTTCCTCTACCTGTCTCTAATCGGAGCTTTTGATGGAAGCGCCGTCGTCAATGGCGTCGACTTCACCGGAGATCACTCGAAGCTTTCAGGCATTATAATACCTGGTTACGCTTCAACTCAGCTCCGTGCCTGGTCTATTCTCGATTGTCCCTACTCCCCTCTCGATTTCAACCCTCTCGATTTGGTCTGGCTTGACACTACCAAAGTAATGCTCCAATACTTTTTCCACTTCCTATGCAACTATTACCATGTGATTTCAGCTATGAATTTTTGTAGTAATGTGATATAGAACGAAATGACAATTGTTATGCACTAACTAGTTTCTAATTTGAAGCACAATAGAATGATTTTTTTTTTTTACTAATATGACAGTAAAATTGATTGGCCTTTATAACAATACTAAACAACAGTTCACATAATCATTTTCTTCATTTTTTTTTTTAACAATAGTGTTGTAATTCGGTTGTTGATCTTAGTCTATGGTATGTGGAATTGTTAACTAGTACTCTCCTTCAGATTCGACTTATGGTGCTTTACTTGCTTGTTCACGCAAATGTGTGCATAAAAATTTCCTTTAATTTGTTTATGGTATCCATACTCATGTGGACGCGAATGCTTCTAAAGACAATAGAATTTGAAATCTAGCTATTGTAACTTTACTTCTGTTGGATGATATCAGTAAAATAAAGTCCAAGGTGGAGCTAAATTGGAAAATAGGGGCGGAGCCTCGTATAATATGATGATTATGAATTTTTAGAGGGTTAATAGGATGCTAGAATGAAAGAGAGTTGGGGCTTAATGTTCGCTAAGCTGGACACTGCTTGATTTGGTGATTATGTTCTTTGCCATTGATATGCCTTATCTTCACTTGTAACTAGAGTATACCTCTTATTACATAGTGCTTATGCGGTATCTTTGATAAAGGCTTGTCGCATGTTCAGTTTGAGTTTGTCACATATTCAGTTGGAACGGACCTGTGCTTGTTATATCTATGTTTTTATCTCTTTTCCCCCAGTGTTGTCATTATGGCATTTATTTCTTGTTTAGTATCCTATATTCTCTGTGATTGATAGAAAAAGGCTACCATCTATTGCGCAGTGCCTTTCTGCTATGAATTGCTGGCTTAAGTGCATGATGCTTGATCCTTACAATCAAACAGATCACCCTGAGTGCAGGACCCGCCCTGATAGTGGCCTTTCTGCGATCACAGAGCTTGATCCTGGCTATATAACAGGTAATTGTGATGTATTCTCATCTTGAATTTCTCCCTCTCTTTATCATAAATACCAAGCGCATGTGCTTTTCCGGCAATGAAATTGTTTTTTTTTTTTTTTTTAGCTAGTGAAAAATTAGCTTCGTGTTTAATTGGATTTGGAAACTCTTTCATCTGACGACACTAGGTTCTATGGATACTTGAATGTTAAAGTATCCATAGAAGCATCTTCGGTTGCAATGCTGTGTGGAAATGTGATGATATAAAGTGTTAGTTGGACGCACTGAGATGGTACAAGAATAATTCATATCTACTAAAAGATTTTTAGTGTTCAAGTGCATCTTTAATTCCCATTTACTTCCCCAACTTACTCCTCTTAGCTCCTTGAAGAGAGCGGCTATTGCATACAGTTCAAGGTTCCTTTATTTTGCTTGTTTTTAGCAACCGCCAACCGGTATCGTATACATTTATGCTTATGTTGTTCTTAGTATGTCGAATTCTTGTGCTTTCAAAGGGTCAACAGTCCTGTTCATATTAAATCTGCTATATATCAATCACACTCACAATAGTTTCGACATTTTTGATATCCTTTGCCTTAAACAGAAGTTGCTACTGCATAAGGGAGAAATTCCTGATAGAAATGCATCATATTATGGGTCCTAATTTTCATCTCTGTGGAACTATGCTCCATTGTAATGTTACAAAATACTCACTTAATGATGTGCTTTACTTGTTTTCTTGCTTTATTTAATTTCCGTCCTTGAAAATATGAAACACGATTTTTAGGTCCTCTTTCATCGGTGTGGAAAGAATGGATTAAATGGTGCATTGAGTTTGGAATTGAGGCAAATGCAATCCTTGCTGTTCCATACGATTGGAGGTTGTCACCATCGAAGCTTGAGGAGCGGGACTTGTACTTTCACAAGCTCAAGTCTGTATAAATCTTCCATATTTACTTTTACTAGTTATGAAAACATTAGCTTGATGAACTGCTTTCCTTTTCCATTCATTATCTTTTGAGTCATGTAAATGAGGTTGACAAATCCATGCAACTAATCACGTTTGAGGTTTGGACAGTGACACATTTGCTTTCATGAAAGACGTTCACCCATGTCTTGCATATATCTTACACGCTTGGAATTGGCTAATGTTTATTTGCTCAATAAAGCTTAGTTGTTATTTCTGTTTCATCTACTAAAATATGATTCACGACTTCTTTCCCTCTAGACTTTCTATAGGAAGTCCTTCATTATGGATGATACAGGATGAAAGATTACCCTTCTTTGACTCTTTGTTCATGCATATTCATTGATAACATCTTATATCCAAGCATACATATTGCCTATTCCCTTTTCAAACTGGAAAAGGGATTTGAGATTGAGGAAGCCATTTTTAGCTATTCCATTCTTTTTCCTTTGATCTGTTAGGTTTAACAAATTGCTTAATAAGATAGGTGTTCTCATCCTTTCTGTTTTTTTTCCCCCGCAGACTTACTTTTGAAACAGCTCTTAAGCTTCGTGGTGGGCCCTCGGTAGTGTTTGCCCATTCAATGGGTAATAATGTTTTCCGTTACTTTTTAGAGTGGTTGAAGCTAGAGATTGCTCCCAAAGGATATATCCAGTGGCTAGATGATCATATCCATGCCTATTTTGCTGTTGGTACACTTGCTCCACCTGAAACTTTGGTCTATTTTCTGATTACTTTTTCTTAACCGTACATGTTTATGTTGAGGTTGTGGTGCTTTTGATTTCAGGGGCTCCGTTTCTTGGTTCCATTCAGACTGTTGAAGCGACAATCTCTGGATTCACATTTGGTCTTCCTGTTCCCGAGGTTATTCTTCATCTTATATATATGTATGTATGTATATGTATACTATATACTCTGTCTATTTTATCTGTTCACTTTTTACCATGTTGGGTGTCCCATTTGATTATGCACATCCCAAAAAAGGAAAGTTTATATTATTCTCTATTCAATAGGACCCACTGTCATACTCACAACAACTCTCCCGCTCACAATTCCAACCCCACTGACATATCACATCACACTTTTCATACTCACAACACCCACTCAACTACTAATAATAACCACCCTTCCTTAAAACCCGTGTTTTGGTCAAAGTGTGAACAAACTAAAAAGACAAAGGGAGTATATAGGGGGAGGGGGTTATCCTACTCTATACATTGACTTACAAGTCCCTGCTCTTGATTTCAGTAATACATCATGTTCTTAGCATTCAGTTTCCTACTGCATATGTTTTCTATGATTTCAATCTGAGATGTATTGGAGTAAAACAGGTTGGGTGGTTGCTTATCCATTACAAGTATCACTTGTCAAACATCGCTTGAGAATGTAAAATCCTTCTTTTACTCTTTCTCACTGTTTAAAATTTGTGTTTTACCTTTAATCCAAAAAAATAAAAATGTGTTTCCTGGTTTGGATTTACTCTATATGCACCTGTCGTGCCTACATTGTCTCTCACTCTGTCTGTGTCTTTGTTACTGTTATCTCCTTTCCAATACTTCTGTTTGAGACTCTTTGCCAACTGACCTTGTATATTCTTGTATCTCATAGAAAAATAATAGTACGTACTTTCTGCTAGACTGAGTCTACTTTAGCTTTTAAGACACTTGGTGGTATATGGATAAACTTCTTAATAGTTGCTGATGCCTGTATTATTCAATCAGTGTTTTATCATATCTTTTGGTGAAAATTTCAGGGAACAGCTCGATTGATGTTCAATTCATTTGGATCTTCACTGTGGATGCTGCCATTTTCGAAGTATTGCCATACAGAGGATCTGTGCACTAAGCATTTCTCTGGCGGACACCGAAGAAAGAATCATGTACATCAATGTGAAGAACATGAATATTCTTCAAACTATTCTGGATGGCCAACTAATATAATCAATATCGAAATTCCTTCTTACCGAGGTACGTGTTTTAAATCTACCAGGGATATTCTGTAGCAAAATATCTGAACTACGCTTATGAGTTCCATCAACTGTTTTAGGAGAAGCAGAGGCTTACCCATCATTTGTAGAAGAAACACAAACGAACCTGTCGAAAATGGAGTGTGGATTCCCAACTCAGTTATCCTTTTCTGCCCGTGAAGTAGCGGATGGGACATTCTACAAAGCGATTGAGGAATATGATCCTGATATTAAAAAGGTCTTGTACCATTTAGATAAGTGAGTAATTAGCAATCTTATTTTTCCACCCCCGTTTCCTTTCTATGCAACAGGAAAAGGATTTCCCCGATAAAGCACAGACCTGACCACTTAAGGCCTCACAATCGTACACCAAAACTCCTGTTTGTTGTTACAGGAAGGAAAACGTGTTTGTGGTATTTCATCCCATGTTATTGGAATACCATGTTTCAGATTAGAGCCTATATGTTTCATACTCCCTCCGTCCCAAAATAAATGTCGCATTTGACTTGTCAACGCTTTTAGGAAATGTGCTTTACTAGTTTGTGCAATTGCTTGTATAATGGTAAAATTGCATGTATCTTTCCTTATTTAGAAATGCAACATTTATTTTGGGACGGACTTAGAAAAACTGCAAAGTTTATTATGGGATGGAGGGAGTATAACACTGCTTTCTTCTTGCACACTTATGATTAGGGAAATCTAGCACTAAATTGCATACCTATAATGGTCTGTTGAAAGTAATTTGATTAGGGAGTATAACACTGCTTTCTTCTTGCACACTTATGATTAGGGAAATCTAGCACTAAATTGCATACCTATAATGGTCTGTTGAAAGTAATCTGATTTTATTCTTTACAAAATGCTATTTTGTAGCAATCGTAATTACTATCTGAATTTCCATTTAGCAGCAACAATATAATACAGTAGTTCCAATGATCTTGGATCCAATCTCTGCTGCATAGCTCGCCTTTTAACTTGATACAGTAATTTATTTTGGATCTTTGTATTGTGGTAATAAGTTGTTGTACTCATGTATGGAATAGGCAAATATGATCACATGTAAAGTCATCATATGTCGTGTAATTTCCAGTGCAATGCAGCAATTATGCGTTATTATAATCTACATCGTATCCGGTCCTGCTAGTTAGCAATGTAAATAGCTAAGGTTTTAAGTTGATACTGTTTATTATTTCTGGACTTTATTTCCAAATAGTTTGTCGAAATGAGTGATTTCAGTTTCAGTTTCCCTTTGTATGCCTCAGGTTCTATCTTGGAGATCCAGTTCTAAATCCACTAACACCTTGGGAGAGACCACCTTTGAAGAACATTTTTTGTATATATGGAATAGATTCAAAAACAGAGGTATATTGTTTTCTCCCATGTGAATCTGCCTTGGAGTTGCCAGATGCATCTCTTGAAGGGTTCATTACTTTTTCATACATTTGGAAAGTTAAGATGACAAAAGCACTTTTTTTTGAGAACCTCAAATTTTTGACAAAAGATTACTTAGAATTCATTTAGCAGCATTTTAGTTACTTACTCCCTCCGCCCCATTCAAAATTGCACAAAAAAGTCACTTATGGGAATCAATGAAAACTATATAGTATTAAGGTACGGCGTATACGAAGTATGGTGGATGTTGTAATTGGGAGAGAGAGTAGTAAGTGGGTTGTTGTTGTGAGCACGATAAGTGGGTCCAATTGATTAAAAAGATAAAGTGCGTAGTTGCTATTATGGGCTTGTGCAATTTTAAGTGGGACACCTAAAAGGGAAACTTTTGCAATTTCAAATGGGACAGAGGGAGTATGTGTTGAAGTGTGATACCACTGGAATAAGTTATGTAATAACAGAGGCAAGTATTTCAAGAAAGCATGACTAACCTACCTTTTCTATAAGCCCTCTTAGTTTCCAGACATTAGTCCTTAAATGTTGGTCACTATGGTCACATGTGTGTGCGCATGTGCGTATCTGTGTGTGTATTGCTTGATTAAAATAAGTAAAAACAGACAAATAGTAATTATGGTAGAGTTTCAGTGGCTGTGCGTGTGTGTTTACGTAATTATGTGTGTATGTATGTTTACTTTTGAGGTTACCTTGTCTGTTACCTGTTGTTTTGTTAGTTGTGTGGGATAGTTCTGGAATCTCATTATCTACCTGAACAGGTTGGTTACTATTTTGCGCCAAGTGGCAAGCCATATCCTGACAACTGGATTAAAACTGATGTCATATATGAGCACGAAGGATCTTTATACTCGAGGTAACTCTCAGGCACCTGTTTTAGATCATATATTCTGTTTCGCTAGAAAAAGAAAGGGTTAATGACAATTTAGACCCTGAAGTATGATACCACCCTTCCAATCGAGCCTTGCATGTCTTTTTTGGCCAGATCGGACCCTGGGGTGATTCATTTTCGCTAGTTAGGGCCTTTTTGACGGAATTCGTTAAAAAGTCAGTTAAAAGGCATGTGCCGTGCACGTGACTAACGGAATTGGGTTGTTTGAAGTTGATGTTTCTTTTAAGGGGTCTAATGAAGATTCGAAACTTAATAGGGCTGAAAATAAAAATAATTAATAAAATAGTAAACAAAAGGGTTTTTAAAGTTATTTTCAAAATATTACCAAATAAAAAAAAAAATATAAAAATTAATTGATTTTCTCAAAATCCCCCAAAACCCACCTCCATGAATTTGGTGATTTCCATTTTCAAATCCCTATCTCTCTCCCCTCCAGTCCACCATTACTGAATTACTTCGAAATGGCGTCCCTTTTCTACACTACCACACGCGCCGCCTTCACACAACCCAAGAACCCCCGACGTCTCATCTTCACCGTCGAGCCACCGGGCAACTTGATTTTTTCATAACCGAGGTAAAGTCAGAATTAAGGAAGCTAGGGTTTTGAATGGAGAAGGGGGCTCGTATCTTGACATGTGGAAGAAGGCGGTGGATCGGGATAGAAAGGCGATTCAGTTTCAGAAAATTGCTGAGAAAGTGGCCGGAGTTGACGATGAGGTGGAAGCTGGAGAAAGCCCAGACTCCGATCCCAACCCTTCCTCCATATTTTCCGGTGTCCCACCCCATTCCCGTCTCCGACCAACACCAACATCTCCGACCGGCCTCCTCTTTTCTTCATTCTCATCACAGTATATTACGACTGCAATCACGTATACCACCCCATTTCAATCTTTGATTTTTGATTTGGGTTATGATTTTTTATTTAGGTTTCGATTTGGAAACCCAGATCTGGGTTTGTTCCATTTTGATTTTGATTTTGGTTTTGGTTTTGAATCCCCAATTTCGCCGGCGACGCCGACGGTTATGTGTGCAAATCCCCAATTTCGGCGAACTGGGTAAATCCAATTATCAATTTCGGGCCTCTGCCCCAAAATCACCATCGAAATCGATATCCACGGGCCTCCATGGGTGGTGCGGTGGTGGTGTTGTGGTCCGGTGGTAGTAATGGTTGGTAGAAGCTGGAAGGATGGTGGGAAAGGGGTGGTCACCGGAGGAAGGGGAAAGGGGTGGGGGTTTGGCCGGGTTTGTTAAAGATGATGGTGGTGGCTGCTATTCTAAGATTTTTTTTTTCTTTCTTCAAAATTTTTTTTTTTTTTTCTAAAGTAAATGATTGTAACTTATTTTAATTTCCTATTACAAAATATAAAATGTTGCATATTTATTTAATCTAAGATACTCAGACTCTTTTGTTTACCTCATCGGACTCGTCTCGACAAGACTAAAATATGTGTGTCCGACACGGCTACGGCGGAGTAAATTAAAGAGTTCGAGCATCAGAGTATTTAATGATAATTTTCTTTGGTAAATGTAAAAAACGATTTGGATAACGCATTTGCTAAAAATATACTCCCTCTGTCCCGCCCGACTTAAGATTCTTGGTTAAGCAATTTATACTTTGACCAACAATTTGAACAAAAATAATTATCTTAATGAAAATCTAAAAATAGTTATTTAGTTTATTATTAATCGTGATACAATAACAAGTTTTAAAATAAAATTCTTAATTAATTTTCTTTTTTATTATAAATTATAAAATGTTGCATATTTATTGGATGAAGATTTTTTTTGGTAAATGTAAATTTTGATTTATTTTGTTTATAAAATAAAATTCTTATTTAATTTTCTTTTTTATTAATATTTTGAAAATAACTTTAAAAACGGTTATTTACTATTTTATTAATTATTTTTATTTTCAGCCCTATTAAGTTTCGAATTTTCATTAAACCCCTTAAAAGAAACATCAAATTCAAACAACCCAATTCCGTTAGTCACGTGCACGGCACATGCCTTTTAACTGACTTTTTAACGAATTCCGTCAAAAAGGCCCTAACTGGCGAAAATGAATCACCCCAGGGTCCGATCTGGCGAAAAAAGACATGCAAGGCTCGATTGGAAGGGGGGTGGTATCATACTTCAGGGTCTAATTTGTCATTAACCCAAAAAGAAATGATGAGAAGCTTTTAGATTTTTTTCTGGACATGCAAGAAAACATTTCCTGTTAGATAAGTATTCAAGGCTTCATACTCCGTGTTGTTAATAAGTGATTATGACTCATTTACTAATGTAACTCTCCCTTTCTCTGCCAGCTACTCTAAGTAGTCTAATAGAATTCTTTTGGAATTGGAAGTTATACCCAATGCTACTTGGAGTAGTTTACAAGCTCATTATAGTTTATTGAGTGGTAGTGATATGTATCATTCTGCTACTCCTCAAATAGTCAGCAGTCAAGTGTGTGTTTGGTGGGAAATAATTGAAAGCATTAAAGTTTCTGAATATATTATTCCGCACATCTTTGGAAGTGGTTGACAATAACATTTATCAACTACTTCTTTTGCAAGGATCTAAATACACCCTTTATGTGGTCCAAGTGTTCCCTTGAGTAGTAAGTGAGGACTGAGGGGTGGATGAGCCCTGAACTCCAGGGTTGGTTAATTTGGAGATAGGCATGCGTAATAACGATCTAGTTACTGTAGACATGGGTAGTTTTGAGATTAGTCTTTGCTTATGTTGTTTATTACAGATGTACATTGTGTGTGACCACATCAAATACTTCTGTTTATGGGTTTTTTTGTCGTTTATGTTCTTGCTCATCATATAGGTCAGGGAATCATGTTGAAGGGAACCCTGGAGCAGCTAGCGGTGATGAGACGGTAAGTTCGAGAAAAAGTTGATTCATAAGGATGCTCTATTCAACATGTCAATAACACCTTTGCTTGAATCTGTAACTGTCATTTTAGCTTGAATGAACATATATATCTTGCTTACAGGTATCCTACAATTCTCTCTCCTGGTGCAAGACTTGGCTTGGACCAAAAGTGAACATAACAAGGGCCCCTCAGGTATACTCATTGGTGCAGATCATAATCAGCTGAATCACTATCCAATGGCTTTCTTTTTGGTTTGAGAACATGAATATCACTCATAAACTTTAAGTTGTTAACTGTTACCACATATTATCTCCAATTTGTTGCAATTACCCAAAGAAACGTTGAATTAGTAGAAGTGTTCTATTTCCTACTGTTTTTTATCAGCAAAACAATTTTGATTAATCTTCCCCTGATGAGTCTGAAGCACCCGTCTTTCTGAGAAGCATGTTGGTCATCCATGGTCTTCCTTGAACTGTGATCTGAGTGTCATAATACTATAATTTGTTTGCTTAGTCTTTGAACAATTCCCCCATACTCAAAAAATCTTATAGACCTGAGGAACATTGCTTCACAAACGATTTTACTAGGTCCATTCATGTGCCCCCGATGTTGAACAATATTTATATGTGTTCTTAATTTACTGAAGGTGAAGTTACATCAGAGCCTTGACAAGCGAAGTTACTCAACAACTTGAGTATTATACTCCCTCCGTCTCAAAATAATCTTCCTATTTACCATTTCTCATTGTCCCAAAAAGTTATTCCCATTTATACAATTTGGGCTTAAAAGTGCATAAACATAACATGGCTAGTGAATTAATTTTTTCCTTCAACCATCTTATGGAGGTCTCGTTTTGCTTGCAAGTTTCTGTTTTCTTCCGTTGATTTATTATATTTAGATGTTGTGAATAGGTTGAGTTCAGCCTGCAACCTATGCCATCAAGGGTATGACTAATTCCATAAATATGCAAGTCGAGTTCATGATCAGCATCACTATTCAGATTGCTGATTGAGGTCCTATAAAAAATTATCCTTGTTGGGAAAAATTCCCACACCACATCTAGTGTTGATTCTATTACAATGTTGAGGCATTCTTCATTGGTAACTGAAGCTGTAAGATGTAATCATTTGTCTCTCCTTAGCAACCAATTAAATTCTGCTTCAACATGCGATTCTTTTCACTTTTATCATTTCTGTGTTGGGTTGTTCCCTTTTAAAACCTATCTCTTGCGTTATTTGATCAGGTTCTTTTTCTTCTTCCTTCTTTAACTCATACTATAGTTTGAATGAGGGTGTGCAATTGAGGTTACTTCCTGTTGTTCCTTTATAGTAAGTTCTTTGCTTTTACAGTCGGAGCATGAGGGGTTAGATGTGCAAGTGGAGGAGAATATAGAACATCGTTCTGGGGAAGATGTTGTTCCCAACATGACAAGGTCCCCTAGGGTGAAGTATGTAACCTACTATGAAGATTCTGAAAGCATTCCAGACAGCAGGACAGCAGTCTGGGAGCTTGATAAAGGTATGGCTGCTTTAATATGCTTGTGGACTCAGAGGCGATAATCTTAGTATGTTTCCCGTAACTTTATGAATCTTGGGTCATTTTGTGGACTTATTAGTAATTACGGTGCTTTCTTGTTTCCTTTGCCATTGCACTTAAAGACAATTATCTGCAAACATCAGCACTGGATTATGCAGCTTATCCACGTAGTTTGTTGTGTTATGGTATTAAAAATTAGAAGTATGCTTGCAAAACATTAGTTCTTAGGGGTTAAAAGGAACCAAGCTGCTCAAGCTTGAGCATCACAAAGTGTGTCCAGCACTGTTACAATATTATTACTGGTTATTTTCTATCTTAAGATGGAAATATCAATACTGGCTTAGACTGTATCAAAACCTGTCTAAAGACGCTCAACATGTTAATTAACATGTTAAAGCTGTGTAAATAAGTCTAATTTGGCCTCTAGTTAATTGACCTGAGTGTAAAAAAGAAACAATTCAAGTTGATTTATTGTGTTGGGGAGCTCCATTTTGATACAATTGTATTTGGTTCCTTTTTGTTTTCAGAGACTTCTTCTATTTGTTTTTAGATTTACATCCATTAATGGAGCTCCTTCTCTGTATATTCTTCATTGGAAAAGTAAACTTCATTTTCTTTGAAGTGGACGATCATTTACTCTGAAATTTAAATCTCTCATCATTGATCTCTTTTTGTACGAATATTCACACTTTGGTGCTCCCTGATCAACGTTGTTAGGATTGGACTGTTGGTGTCGTTACTTGGGGACTCTGCCCTTTTGATTAAACTTCCTAACCTATACCGTTTACCATGAGAGTTCTTTTGAGAAGCTAAAATCCCTTGCCAAGTTGAGCCTTTCCCCTGATGTGGTTCTCAAGATGTTCAACCTCTAATGATCCATTGCATGAAATATGGCACTATATGTTCTTGCTCTAATACTCCGTATTTGTTTTCAAGTGTATTTGCAGCCACCAGTTGGCTTACATGTATTTCCTTACCATTGAACAGTCTCCTTCTAACGATGGTGAAATAATTTGCAGTCTTCCTTTATCATACTCCCTCCGTCTCTGAATAAATGTCCTACTTTCCATTTTAATTCTTTTCCCAAAATAAATGTCCTCATTCAGAATAGCTGTAGTTCTCAAAGAAATGGTTGATTGGTTTTTGTGCAGCAAGTCACAGAAACATCGTCAGGTTGCCAGTCCTCATGAGGGAGCTATGGCTCGAGATGTGGCATGATATTCATCCTGATAAGACATCAAAATTTGTCACCAAAGGTAAATGTTGGCAAATTAATCTCATATTTTTGTTAGAAATGTATCTTATAGACCTTACAAAGCGCATATAACAGCTAAGCGTGGACCTCTGAGGGACGAGGACTGCTATTGGGATTATGGAAAGGCTCGATGTGCATGGTCAGAATATTGTGAATACAGGTCATGTCGTCTTCCTTACGTAAATACTTACGTCATACTACCTCCGTCCCTAATGAATGTCCAAAAAAAAAAATAAAAAAAAAAAATCAAATTTGCTCTTGATTAAGAGCAATTTTTTTTACATTCATTTGGGATGGAGGGAGTAAAACTATTGCCACAAATGCTTTAATGGTGTACAAGAGTGCAGGTACGTATTTGGAGATGTTCATCTGGGGCAGAGCTGCAGGATAAAGAGTTCTTCAGCAGATCTGCTTCTTCATTATTTGTAAACTCTAAGGTAGATTTTTACTTTTTCTCCCTTGTTGAAATTCAATAATATTCTGAGATTGTTAATTATCAAATATACCATGCTTATGGTAGCAAGAGACTCCAAATTGAGCCATCAGTAGCCTGAAAAATCACTGAGAATTTCATGCCGTAATAAGCAACATAGACTTTCAAGCCTTCTTTGCAAAACGGAGTCAACTCTCAAGCGTTTAAGAAGCCTTTCATGATACTGATCCTTCTGTTCAACTTCCTCAATTCCATATCTGTGCATTTTTCCTTTGGGGTTTAATACCATGAATGCATGACGATTTATATCTTAATAGACTCGCGGGTATTTTGCATTGGTGCAGTGTTGGAATACATTTGCTTGCACTGAAGGGATGAAGCAAGTCTGAAGCTTTTACCACTATCTTCAAGGGATGAACTCCCGGGTCTAAATTTTTTGCCATACAAGGTTGACTTACTATTCAGTGCTTTCAAGTGAGCTCACGCTAACACTGTACATACTGATTCACAATGTAGATACACCCCATTTTATGTTCAATGCTGGGATGTAAATTTTGCCACGATCAGTGTAGTGTTCATACGAAACCCTCCGTATGATGAGCATTAGAAACTCTGATTCATGGATGTACCGAACTAAAACTCAAATGATCATAATAGATGTTGAATAATCTGAGTATCCTAGGTGTGTTGTTCAAACAGGTACAAACATCAAGTTTGTCAACTATGACTGAAAAAGTACCAAGTCTCTGAGCATAAGTATAGTACATAAAGGTGAGAAGATACGGGAAGGAAAAACTATGTGACGGACTGACAGGTACTGTATAACATGTGCTCGGGATAATGCCTAACGGCTTCTCCGGATCTCGAAGGAATAGTCAAGCTCCAAATAACATCTCTGGTCATCATCTTCAAACTGCATTATTATACACAAAGAACACCAAGTTCATTAATTACTAAAACCGCGACTGACATGATCAGTAACCAAAACACATCCCATTTCTCAAGGTTGCATTTCAAGGACGTATATCACATGAATATATTTTTGTATGACTAAAAGCTCGGGTTTAGGAACGGACATACCTTAAGCTTTGCTGTGTAAATCCCCCTTGCAAGCACACCAGACGGAGTGGTCTCCTCTTCTAATGTTTCCACATATGGTTGCTTCTGAGGTGCAAAAGTACCCAACATTCCATTGCTCCGATCAACTGACATCCATATCAGAAATAAATTAACAATGCCCCGCATCCATATCTTAATAAATAAATAAACACACTAAAATAGTTTTATAAGACCAAAACATATTGAGCAACTTCCTACAGAAACTATTTTGCTGTCACACCTGGGTACCATTATAATTGAAGCTACACCTGATTTGTGTCAAAACCAAGAGTAGGCTAGACCTCAAACTCGTATCTAGATTCTAGACGCTACAAGAACTCAACATATGCGTGGGGACCAGTGAAGGGTTGGTCCAACATGAACTCAAACTTGTATCTAGAGATCGAACCATAATTCATCCATTATACTCCCTATGTACCGGAAAGATAGTCCCATTTTGACTTTTTATGGTCAACAAAAATAAACTTTGACCAAACATTGATGTTAATTTAATGATCACAATGAAATGTTAAAAAATGTTATTGATAAATCACTTAATGATTTATCAATTACAAATTTTAGAATTTCACTAGAATGATTAGATCGTCACCAATGGTTGGTCAAAGTTCATTTTTGTTGACCATAAAAAAGTCAAGATGAGAAACAAAGAGATGACAATAAACCTTGTACTCCTCCTTTCCACACTGTATTGGTATACGCGAGGCCAGATACAATGTTGTGCAGAACGGTGAAAGATAGCTTAAGTTGATACTGAGCTCCTTCTCTGAGAGTAAAGAGGAGACGGTCACTTTGACTTTCTGCTACCGGCAAAGGAGTCGTAATCTCTCCAATATCATCAGATATGATTCCAACCGAGTGAAATTTCACTTCAGGGTCCATTTGTCCTAAAGAAATTAAAAACACGCATTTACGAATACAACAAATGAAGAAACAAACTAACAACGAGGGGGAATCTCAAGAGTGGAGCTTAGACTAATTACTAACCATTTAAATCGTCTTCAACACAACCGAGCAGCTTCTCTTTCCACCTCCTTAAGCTGTCGTCATCCTGAAAAAAAGAACTCAATTAAGTTTAAAGAATTACTTCGTCAGGTTTCCGAATTATCAACGGAAGAATATTAGCAAGTACACTCAATAAAGGACACAAATAATACATGAATCCACAAGAATAAACAAACAGATACAATAAAGTGAGAACATTAGAAAACAGTAGTCTGATGGAAGATTCAAACTTTATGGAGTCCTGAATTTGATCTTATTTTTTCACACTTCAGTTGATGACCGTTTATTTTCCGGTACGATTGTTTGAGTACTTTGGGTCGAGTTCCCTTGTGAACCCGGGACGCGTGTTCCCGGGACGTGGGACGAGGAGGGGTTGGGAGCTCCCGGTAACTATGGTTCAACCTCAAAACAAAATCCTAATTGACAGTGTCATTCATTAATAATAACCCTAGCTTATAGTAGTCAGAGCAAAATGAAGTGTTAGGGTGAAGTAAACACAATCCACATAAGGTCAATTCCAGAACCCTAGGATATCGATATACTCCCTCTGTCCCACTCGAATCTGGATTATTGGTCAATCTAATTATACTTTGACCAATAATTTGAAGAAAAATAATTATTTTAATGAAAATTTTAAAATAGTTATTGAATTTATTAGTAACCGTGATACAATAACAATATTTTAATTTTTATTAGCATCATTATTTTACTTGTCAAACTATAATTTAATTGACCAAAAATCCTAATTCGAATGGGACGGAGGAGTATATGTATGACTAGTAAGCCCTAAACCCTAAATCCTAAAATGGAACCCTAGAAACAAAACAAAAGGGGAAAAAAAGGGATAGATTGACCCAAATAGCAACTTGTGCAACTAAAATCCCCAAATCAATAATTGACACAAACACACAGAAAAGAAACAATTTTTAAAGAAGAATGAGAAAATGGTAAAGTTTAAAAGAGAAAGAAAAAGGAAGGGGGGAAAAAACCTTGTCTTTGTCAAGCTGGTGTTTGAGGGGAAGAAGAGGGCCAGGAACAAATTTACTGATAAGCCCCTCATCATCCTCATCATCTTCTTCTCCTGGATTGAGAGTTGAATCAGCAGCTCCCCTCTGTTTCTTTTCCTCTATCCCATTAACAAGAACTGAAGAAGATGGCCCTGCTTCTTCTTTCTCTCTCTTTCCATCCTCCATCTTTCTTTCTACAAAATTTGGTTTTGAACAGATTAATTAAATAAATGGGGGAATGAAATGAAGAGAACCCTTTTTCTTCACACACACACACAGAGAGAGAGAGAGAGAGAGAGAGAGAAGTGAGTGAGTGAGTTGCGCAGGAGGATCTGGTGTTTGTCTGAATGTCTAGTGTTCCTATTTAGTGCTGTCTGTTGTCAATATAGTGTGGGGTTCATTTCCCCTTCCCCACTTTTCAGTACAGTTATTAGGTAGATAATGATTTTTTTTTATTTTTTTTTTTGACTAATCCAATCATTCAATTGCTCATTTTTTGTTGAGGGAGAGAAATTAGAAATATACTTCTTCCGTCCCAAAACAAATTAAGAACCAGAATTAAGGAAAAATGTTAGAAATACAAGTGGTGTGAGTGGGAAAGAGAGAGAAAGTGTGGTAGAGAATAGTTGTTGAGAGTGGGAAAAAGAGAAAAAGTGGAATAAATTTTTTCCTTTTTTACTAAGCGAGAGTTTTCAATGAAACACTCAAAATGAAAAAAAAAAGTGAAGTTTGTTTTGGGACGGAGTAGACTTTTTTTTTTTTTTTTTTTAAGAAAAAGAAACACTTCCCAAATGAAGGTCCACTTTTGGTTTTTGTTTTTTTTTTAATAAAAAATAAAGTAATACTTGATGCCTGTGGATCTAGTTAAATCAGGAACTAAGAAAACATGTAACCATTATTTTTGGGTATACAAAAAATAAGTTTGGCAGAGTGATTAAGATAAGTACTCTCTCATCTTACAGTTAATGCTCATTTTCGAAACAATTTGTCTTTAAATTAATTTTTATATTTAAAAATTCATATTCCAATATATATTCACTAAGTGCAAAGTTTATACAGATACCGTCATTACTTTTTCTCCGGGAAAAGAAGTTTACGGGGCCTTCTGCCTCCACGCGACATTGCCCCCTACGTCAATAAAAATCATTCTCGAATATCGAAAAAAATCATAAATAGTAAGCTTATTTATGCATTTTTAAAAAATATTTAATTTGGGACGAAACTGAATATTTTCAATTCCAAACCAATTTTTGTTTCATGAAGAGAGAGAAAGAGAGCGGTGGAACAAGGGATTAAGGGTTATGCATAGACAACATAGTCAGATTGCAAGGTCTGTAATAACCTTCTAAGAATGAGTAACATATTACTATGTTGTCAGAGAACCATCTTCCACAAATTGTGGGCCTTCATTTACAGACAAACTCACTCCAAAAATAAGGAAAACTTGATCTTTAAAACAAAAATCACCAACATTTTTCATGCCAATTATCTCTTTGTGTAGCTTATCATAGTACTATAAAGTTAACTATTTCATCGTGTAGTTTATATAATTCTGTAGCATATATCATTCTAATAACAAAAAAAAAAAAAAAAAGGAAAAAAAGGAAACAAAAATAGGGTCTAAGAAGACTAAAATCATCTCTTTACTTTACATTTTCAAATTTTCTCAACTTTTACTATAGCACAAATTCTCGCTTTCGACTCAGTTACGCTGATATTGGAAGACTGCATGTCATCTGAACGGCTCGATCGGTTCGGTCTCCATCAGAAGGACAGCAGCCTCAAAACAGTCTGCAGCTTCCATGGCAGAATTAGGACCTGCATATTTGTAAAGCAGGCCAAGATTGTACCATGCTGACGAGTTCATCCTGTCGAGTCGTAATGCTTCTGTCAGATAGCTTCTGACTATTGCATGGGACGTGCCGCCTCTCTGTTTGAGCACGTTGGCTGTGGAGATGAGGCTTGGGACATGCGTGGGGTCCACGTCTAGAGCGCGGGAGAAAGAGTTTAGAGCTTCTTTTCGCAGTCCCTTTGCTTCTTGAAGCAAACCTGACAAATTTTTACCATAGTTTTGGATTGTAAGGTGAATTTATTAACTACCCACTTTTTACTACTCGGTTTCCGACTATCCTTCCCAGAATCAGGAATATATAATCCTCCCTATGACCTTAAATCAAATGTCCATTTTTGATTTTTTTAAGGGGATTTCTGAAATGATGGTCTTGTTAAGACTTCTGGTATTGTAAGAATACAACAAAATATAATCTTTGTTGAAGGTGAATTTAGTACTCCTTCCGTGTCCTGGAAAGATATTCATGTTTGGTTCTTGATGGTCAACACAAGTGAACTTTGACCAAACATTAGTGTCAACCTAACCATCCTAGTGAAATTCTAAAAAAATATGTGCTCCCTCCGCCCCAAAACAGCTTGCACCATTTTGAAAATGCACGGGAATTAAAAGAGAGTATATATTTTCAAAAGTATTGAGAGTGAGAAATTGGTTGTGAGTGTGATGACAGTCGGACCCACAATTTAAATGTGTGAGTATGACAAGTGGGGTAGGTTGAATAAAAAATAATAAAAATTGAACATTTTTTGAAAGTGGGACTTACCAATGGGACACTCAAAAACCAAATGGGACTATCTTTCCAGGGAGGAGGGTGTAATTTCATTAGAAATGAACATTCATTTAATGGTGGAGGGAGTGATAAATTATTCTACAGACACATTCTTCAACAAGAGAGACTTGTAATCATCAACAAATAATCCTATCAATAAAAGAAATTTTGAAAATATAACGAGTCAAGCATAACAAGAAATTGTACCAGCGGTATGCCACCTAGAAGCAGAATAGTAAGCAATAGCCTCCGATTTCGAAAGACAGATCTCAGCATCGTGCCACCTTGACAAGCTTATATAGACATTAGCCAAGTCATGCCAGGTCCCCTGTTCCAGATCTCTGATATGATTTCCTCCACCCTACAAAAAATGAAAAAGGCTAAACCGTAAATTTCAGCAACAATTCTTTTTTTCAAGAAAGTTCTAAAACATCTTGATTTACATACATTCATCTTCTTTCCAGAACCAAAGCTTTTCTTCTGAACTTGAACAACAGCAAGAAGCTGAGTATACGTATCAATGGCATTCTTCACTCGACATTGTGCAATTTGAAGCTTAGCTTTTGTTCGCAGTAACGGTCCCTGGTCCCACTTCCCAGTCTGATCTAGAGCAGCATTGATAATAGTCTCTGCATCAGAAAACTTTTTCTGTGCTGATAATATCCGTGCCAAAAGTAGCCACCCATTAATACTCGACCCGCCTTCCATCTTAAGAAAGCGTTTTGCATACTCGAGTGCAGAATCAAGCTTTCTCTGCTGTGCATTTTCTAAACTCAGATGGTAAACAATTTTTGAGTCGTTCATTTTTGTCATCTTCCCGCCATTTTCCAGGAATTGAACTGCTTCTGTTTGTCGGCTGACCCTCTCGGATTCGGTCAATGACAGTCTAGAATGTTCTGAAAGTGAGATTCCCAATAAAAAATTGGCAAGACCGACTAGTTCATCGCATCTACTTTCCAAGGCCTTGGTGGCTTTGCGAGCAAAATTTACCCCTTCTTCAACATGGTTAGGATTTGCCCCACAAATCTTGGAAGCAAGTAATAGAGCAGACCCATGATTTGGATCTTCAACAGTAAAAATCTTTTTCAACAAATTTAAAGCAGTAAAATCATCGCCTTGTCCGTAATAGCAGAGAGCTAAAGTTAGGTACCGGTCTTTCCTGTCAATAATCCCAGGAAGCAATTCCTCCAATTGATTGGCCAAAGCCCCTAGTCCACCCGAGATAGATAAGGCATATGAAAGATGATCGAGAACGGACGGGTCCCACTTGATTTTTTTTAGAATGGTTTTTCTCAAAAAAATCATTAATAGAAGAATAGCCTCCTCTATATTATTTCTAGGTACAAATGAACTGTCCATTTGGGAACGGAGATTTGGAGGACTGGCTTCGGCTCCACTGTACAGAAGAAAAATGGCAAATTCTTTTTGGATTTTTGCTGTGGTTTCTTGGTCGATGTTCCAATTATGAAGAAGGGCCCGCCTGTATGAGAGGATAGCTTCAGGGGGAGAATCAGCAAGTTTCCATAGCTCAGGGAGCAACTCGACGGCCTTATTTAGAGTCTCCTGCAATTTACAGTCAGCAGCAAAGTTTTCAGGCAAGCCTCCTGGTAATGAAGATTCGACTATGTCCAGAATAACTGTGCATGATTGAGCAGCTTCTGCAAAAATGAGCGGACAGGTATTAGCCAGAACATGAATATAAT
Organism: Campanula takesimana; assembly: GCA_026119855.1. NCBI lineage: Eukaryota > Viridiplantae > Streptophyta > Magnoliopsida > Asterales > Campanulaceae > Campanula > Campanula takesimana. The sequence continues at coordinate 375,163 of JAOWBW010000967.1, read as the reverse complement.
GGTGCCCAATGCATAGGGATGAATAGTTTGAGTTAAACTAATCCTGCAAAACTGAAATCGGTTTGACAGCTCAAGCACAAAATCTTCAGCTTTGACTTCATTCCATTCTCTATTGTCTTATGGATGAACATTATATTAGTGCGTTTTCCACTGGAATAAAGAGAAAGGAAACATGATCCTTCAGCGTGGCATATGTGTATCTTAAAAGGCGAATGGAAACATTTTACAAGAATGGGTTCTTGCAAATTCTAGTTACGTCCCATATAAATCATATATATATATAAAGGATGGACACTCACAAACAACCTACACTGCTGCACATTTCGACGTCAAGGTTGGCATTTCTCCGCACTCGATTGTGTTGCAAGACTCTTGGGGGGGGGGGGGCATCTCCTGTAAACGGGATCTATCATTCTCTCAACTAGCAAAGAATCCCATTGCAGTCAACCCACCTACCCCAAATCATTAATCCCGTCTTCTCCCCTCCATATATTGCCTTAATTTCTGGTATTTTCAGCACTCGATCATCCCCATTAATCATGTCATCACCTCCTCACACCCATAGTTATTAAAGGCCCAAGGCGCAAAAAAGTGTGCTCGGAGCCTAGGCACAAGGCGGGCGCGCGCCCGAGTGATGAAGCCCGCAAAAATGCCTTAAAATACTAAAAATATAGTATACATACAACATCAAGATAAGCAATAAATCAAATGCAAGTAGTAAATCAAACATACGTTATTGGTCATAAAAGAAACAAGCATGAATAGATGTTCAAACAAGCACAAAGAGAAGTTCAAACAGAAGGACTCTAAGTCTAACTCCTATACAATAAGCAGTTGTTGGTCATCCTAAGATCCCTTCTCCTTCCCAATCCTCATCTTCATACACATCATTTTCTTCCACATACGTCTTGTCTGCTGCTTCTTCAATTCGTCCTCGTCCTCTGAATCTCCATCTTCAGCATATCGCCGGTGGATGCCGGAGTTCTTCCCAGGTCGCCGGAGGTCGTCGGTGTTAGTTTGAAGGAGTTCCTAGTGAGCGCTACTCTTATACAGAGTTATGGTGCGTGTACGTAAGAGAGTCGTGGGAGAGGAAGAGTATTAGTCGCATATTAGGTTTAATTACGATGTATTTGCCGCTCAATTGCTGCGCCCGAAGCCTAGGCGCACCCCAGGCTCCAACGCTGCGCCTCTCTGCGCCATGGGCCTAGGCGCGCTTTTAATAACTATGCCCACACCTCATGGTGACAATGATCAACAACCTTCTACAAAAATTTATAAGGAGGGTTTACAAACTATAGATGTCATATTCCAAGAAAGCTAGCGAACGTAGAGTTGGCGGGTACATTCTTTTATATTTTTCCTTTTTTCCCACCCCAAGAAAGTAAATAAGAGGAGATTTTGTAATCAGCCAATATATGTTACAAAAACCGAATTGTTTCTAATCTTAAAAAACTCAATTCAACTCAACAAAGCCTTTGTTCCCAAATACTTGGAGGCTAACGCGAATATTGTCATGATTCATGTTTATAGGGATCTGAGAGAAAGTCCATTGCCGATCTCCCTCCTAGACTCCTAGTGCAACCCTTGTCTTTTATTTAGCATTGACATAACGTGGTGAAGAATCTATGACTCTGAGTATGATATATGAGGAGTCGGCTTGTGATCCAACACATTTTCTTAGCACACAAAACAAATGACTAAAAACTTGGTGAGTGAAAAATCCATGCACCAACAAGTTAGGTATATCGTGACGTTATCGGAGATATGAAATAGATCAAATTCAAATTATAACCAAAAACTTGATGTGGCATAACCAAAACCAAAAATTGAAGGTTTCAATTTCAAAGACAGCCTATATGATACATAAACTTGAAAGAATACAGCCGAAAAGCAGGTAGGGAGATTTGATTCATCGAGGAAGTACCTTTATACCTCCCAAGAATCTCCAATGATTTTGCTTTCAACAAAATTGCCTCCAAGAGTAAACTGACAGCATGTATGGACATTGGTGGAGAATCATAATTATGTGAACGTCTTTTACGGGGTTCTCCTCTTTTAGCAAGGCTAATTTTCATCTTTGGCATAATTGCAGCAATATTTATACCTTCAAACACATGAAGAGCAGCTTCTATATTTCCCTTTTGATATTCATACCTACCTAACAATGCTCTTGCTTCCTGTCCAATAATCAGATATTAGTGAATCCATTAATTTGCACCAATAAGTAAAAAAATGGTGTATTATACTACCTCCGTCCCAAAAGGACTGCCACATTTGACTTTTGATGGTCAACATAAGTGATTTCAACCAAATGTTAATGGTAATTTAATCATCCACATAAAATCTTAAAAATTGTTAATGATAAATCAATTAATGACTTATCAACATTTTTTTTTTGGAGTTTCAGTATGATTATTAGATTGCCACTAATGGTTGAAGAGAGTTCACTTGTGTTGACCATCAAAAGTCAAATGAGATTATCGTTCTGGGACAGAGGGAGTAAGAATCAGAGAAGTTACCTCATAGTTCAAAGAACCACTCTCCCGAAGAGACAACTCGGCTTCCTCAACATTACCCGCATCAAGTTTCTTTTCAAACTCAGTGTCGGCTCGGGATGATGTTGTACTGTTTGTATGATAATCCCTAGTCGCAAGGGATTCAGATGAGGGAACCATTCTATGCGAACTTTTCTTATGTTCACCGGAGCCAAGGCATTTCATGATCTTCCCTAGTTTCTGACTTATTCGACCCTTGTTCCGCTCTTTGGTGGAATTCTCATTCTTCATAATACTTTCCCCTACTCAAAAATCTTAAACCAACAAAAGTAACCAATTTAAACCCCTTTTACAAAAGGGAAATTATTAGCTGAAAGAACAAACTTGAACACCTAAAATGGAAATGAGGCTTAATGTTATTGTCAACACAAAAAAATGGAAATAAATCACAAGTACTTCGAAAAATAAATAAATATATGCTCAAAAACACCTACATACAGCTTAAATTTCCAAAAGTTATAAACTCAAAAAGCAAGAAAAATACCCAAAAATCATTCTTCAGTATCATCTCAGAAACACACAATTCAAACCCTAAGACTCGAAACAATTACCAATTCAACAACCCAAAACCCCAAATACAAATAATCCAAAGCATAATTTGAACATTTCGAACAAATTCACCAGATTTCCCATTTGAATTGACCCGAAAAACATTCAAGAATCGAACCCACTGCTTCGAAGTTTAACGAATTCAATAAATAGAGAAAATTCAATGATGTGATTACCTTTCCCTGTTCCAAAAAGACAAGAAGAGGACATCAAAATCAGTGCCCATTTTTCTCTTTATCCAAATCAAAGCTCCATTCGAAAGTTATGCCTTGATCAACCAATCAAGAATCCAAGAAAGCTTCAAGAACTTCTTTTTTATTTTTTTCTTTTTCTTTTCTTCTACTTTTCTTCTTTAAAATGATAATACTTGTAATTGACAGTTTTGGTTAAAGTTTCGTGAATTCAATGTTGATAAAGTATTGATTTTGATGGGTGGAAAAACGGCATGCTCAAGCGTGTGAGACCGTGGTTTGGTGCAAAAATTACACTACTCCTTCCGTCCCATTTCAAATTGCAAATACTAGGTTGGCACGGGGATTAAAGGAAAAAGTGAAAAAGGTAATGTGTTGTGAGTGTTGATAGTTGGGTGGGAGAGAGAAAGTGGGGTAGAGAATAGTTAGTGTGTTAGTGGATGTGAGTGTGCAAGTGTGTTAAAACTTATCATTTTTTGATTTTGCAATTTTAGTTGGGACACCCTTTTTGGCAACTTTTGCAATTTGAAATGGGACGGAGGGAGTATATCTTTAAAATGGTGCAAAAGTTGCACCAAATGTATACTATCATCTCTAACAATATACTTCAAATCTTGCACCAAAAAAGCATATTTACAGAAGAGTGTGTTTTGGAGGAAACTTGTTCTTCCATAAGTTATAAAAAGTCATGTTTTTAACCCTTAAACCTCATACCTAAAACTCTAAACCCCAAACTTAAAACTCTAAACCCTAAACCTTAAACCCTATAAAAACAAGACTTTTTATAACTTATGGTGAAACTAGTTTCCCCCAAAATTTTCTCTTTACAGAATATTCTTTGTTATTACATTTTATTTAATATGTTTTCTAGTAATTAGTATATTATTATTACATTCTAATTAATTAATTAATAATACATAAAATTATATAATTAAATTATACTATAAAATAAAATAAAACATATTATTTCTTTATTTATTTAAAATGAAAATATTTAAAATTCAATTAAATATATAACCGGAATACAATAGTTCAAAATGCAATTGAAAATAAAATTAAAAATTAAGTTGCATGATAATAGATAAGTATTTAATTAGCCGAATTCGTATATTCGTATATTCCTTGATTAAGTTTTTTGTTCTATAATAAATGTCATTTTTTTCTGTCCTTATACAAGTTTGCATTTTTAACTAAAACTTATTTTAAAAGGAAAATAATAATAATCAACTAGTGTGTTTTACGATTGTACAAGCTATGTACAAGCAATAGAAGTTTTGGGTAGAAGAATATATGGTAAAATTTATTTATTTTAAGACGGAAGAAGAATATAATAGTTAATATTTTGAAATAAAAAAGTATAAAATAAAAGTTACTCCCTCTTATCATACTCACGACAAAAACTCTATACTCACTTTCTCTTTCCTAATTTACTTTTCATACTCACAATTTTTTTTTTCTTAATCTATGTGCAATATCAAAATAAGAACTTTAAATTGGGACGGAAGGAATACTTATTTTGAAACATAAAAAGTCCATATATTAAAAGAAAAAAAAAAAGGAAAACCCAATATAGCGCAGCTTTGAAGCTGCGCCAAACAAGAAGCAAAAATAGGTGTGCGCCATTTTTGAAGATGGGAATAGCGCATGATTTTGAAGTAGGGGCAACTCCCATTTAGTCCCTCATTAGAATCCAAACTACCACCTAGTCCAAGGTATTTTCAATATTACCACCTAGTCCAAGGGATATTAAAAGGGCATGAATGCCCTTACTAAATGACTAGAAATTACATGATTACCCCTCCCTCCTCAACCTTTCACCTTCTCACCGGTCAACAACTTTGACCGACCGGCCACCACCTCCGGCCGACCACCACCTCCGGCAACCTTTTTCCGGCCACTTTCCGGCCACCATTTTCCGGCCACCATTTCCGACCGCCGTCTCCGGCCACCATTTTTCGACGGCCGTCTCCGGCCACCATTTTCCGGCGGTCACCTCCGGCCAGCATTTTCCGACCACCGTTTTTCGGCGGCCACCTCCGGCGACCGTTTCCCGACGGCCACCTCCGGCCACCATTTTCCGGCGACCACCTCCGGCAGCCATTTTCCGGCCACCATTTTCCGATGACCACATCCGGCCACCATTTTCCGGCTACCATTTTCCGGCGACTATGTTCCGACCACCATTTCCGGCAACCACCTCCGGCCACAATTTTCCGGTGACCACCCCCGGCCACAATTTTCCGGTGACCACCTCCGGTGACATTTTCCGGCACCCATTTTCCGGCGACCACCTCCGGCCACAATTTTCCGGTGACCACCTCCGGCGACCATTTTCCGGCGACAATTTCCGGTCACCATTTTCCGACGACCATTTCCGGTCACCTTTTCCGGCGACCACCTCCGGGCACCTTTTCCGGCCACCTCCGGCGGCCATTTTACGGCGACTACTTCCAGTCACCGTTTTCCGGCCACCTTTTCCGGTGACCATTTTCTGGTGACTATCACCGGCAACCATTTTCCGGCCACCACCTCTGGCCACTTTTTTCCGACAAACATTTTCCGGTGACCTCCTCCAACGACCATTTTCCATTGTCCATTTTATTTTTATGAAAAAAAACAATAATTCTTTATTTAAAAAACAACTACACATTTTCTACAAGAACAAATTAAAAGCTCTTAGCAACAAATTCACATTTTTTTTTAAAAAAAATAATTTTTTTCAAGAACAAATTCACAGTTGTTTCAGAACAAGTTCACAGTTGTAAGTTCGCATTTGTTCCAAGAACAAATGTAAATTTGTTCTTGTTCCAATTGTAAGTTCGCATTTGTTCAAAAAATAAATAAATCACATTTGTTCTTGTTCCAAGAACAAGTTCGCAATTATAAGTTCACAATTGTAAGTTCGCAATTGTTCCAAAAACAAGTTCGCAATTGCAAGTTCGCAATTGTTCGAATAACAAGTTCGCACTTGTTCCAAAAACAAGTTCGCACTTGTTCCAAAAAAAAGTTCGCAATTGTAAGTTCGAGCACTTGTTCCAAAAACAAGTTCGCACTTGTTCCAAAAAAAAGTTCGCAATTGTAAGTTCGCAATTGTAAATCGCACTTATAAGTTCGCACTTGTAAGTTCACAATTGTAAGTTCGCAATTGTTCCAATAACAAGTTCGCACTTGTTCCAAAAACAAGTTCGCAATTGTAAGTTCGCAATTGTAAGATCGCAATTGTAAGTTCGCACTTGTAAGTTCACAATTGTAAGTTCGCAATTGTTCCATTAACAAGTTCACACTTGTCCAAAAACAAGTTCGCAATTGTAAGATCGCAATTGTAAGTTCACAATTGTAAGTTCGCAATTGTATGATCGCAATTGTAAGTTCACAATTGTAAGTTCGCAATTGTTCCAAAAACAAGTTCGCAGACCCCAAAGACCCCATTACCTCTGTTCACAGACCCCAAAGACCCCTCCCTCTTTAGTCATTTTTTTTCTTTTTCATAGCTACAAGTGAGAGATCTATCATCTTTTTCTTCTTAACTGAATACATGTAATAAAAACCCAACGAATTATTGGTTTAAATCAACGCAAATCTTCAACTTAAGAATAAAAAATTACCTTCTAAAACCACACATACGTCACAACGAGAGAGAAAGAGGTGGAAGAATGCACGCTGGGAGTTCAAATCCTCAAATTTTGTTCAAAATCTATCAGATCTAAACTAAAAGAAGCATGTCCGTAGTTTCTATTATCCAATAGAACGAGTACTATGTTTTACCTCTTCCAAGTTACAGCATATAAACCAACATCAAGAATCTCAAAAATAAAAGAAAATTGAAAAAGGAATAGGTAATGAAAACACAAACCAAACAGAGCACTTTATACAAAGCCATCATGTGGTGTTTTAGCAGTTAATTACTAGAAAATAAAGTCCAACATGTAATGGTTTTTACTTTGTCCCATTTTCAAAACTAACTTGAACATCTGCAGGAAGACTAAGGTAACCGACCGGACTGTTGTTCGATCTTCCAGTCGGAGTTGGACAGAGAGGAAGAGGAGGGGGTCGCCGGAGGAGGGGGAGGGGGACGGCCTGATCTACAGAAAAAAGGTGGGGGAGGACGTCGTCGGAGGTGGGAGGGGAGTGCGTCGCCGACGGTTGAAAGGGAGGGGGTCAACGGAGTTGTTCGATCTGCTAGTCGGAATTGGATAGAGAAGAAGAGGAAGGGGTCGCCGGAGGAAGGAGGTCGCCGGAGGTGGAGGGAGGTCGCCGGAGGTGGAGGGAGGGTCGCCGGAGTTGGATGTAGAGAGAGAAAACGACTTTGTGGTCGTGCGTGTGTTGAATGAGGAGGGGGAAGGCTGGGTTGGGGAGGGGGATGGCCGGATCTACATAAAAAAGGTGGGGGAGGACGTCGTCGGAGGTGGGAGGGGAGTGCGTCGCCGACGGTTGAAAGGGAGGGGGTCAGCGGAGTTGTTCGATCTGCTAGTCGGAATTGGATAGAGAAGAAGAGGAAGGGGTCCCCGGAGGAGGAAGGAGGTCGCCGGAGGTGGAGGGAGGTCGCCGGAGGTGGAGGGAGGGTCGCCGGAGTTGGATGTAGAGAGAGAAAACGACTTTGTGGTCGTGCGTGTGTTGAATGAGGAGGGGGAAGGCTGGGTTGTTTTATTTAGATAAGGGGTAGTTTCGGGATTTAATAACTCTAATGGATTAGATGGTAAAAGAAAATATTGACTTGGACTAGGTGGTAAAGGAAAATATTAGCTTGGACTAGGTGGTAGATTCAATTAGGATGAGGGATTAGGTGGTAATTTTCTCTTTGAAGTATGGTTGGACTTGGCCTGAGGGAAGTTTTAATTAACAATAATTTAGCTTGGAATCTTGGACCAACTAGTATAAATCCGTCCAAAAAAAAGAGTCCTTAAAAAATGCAAAAAATGAATAAAGAGTATAAGTAGATTTTTATTATAATTGTTCAAAACACTACTTATATGCTAGTGAATAAAAAGTAAGTAATCAAATAGCTCTAGCGCAAGCGGTATCCGATGTTATGTAGAGGTTTTGAGTTCAAATCTCGTTAGAGAAATTTGCATTAAATAGGTTCACTTGTAGTCTTCAAAGCATTATAAATTAATTTAAATTAATGGTTTTCTTATAATTATGCAAGCATTACAACGATAAAGTTGTTCAAAACACTATACATCTCTTGATATTTTAGAACCCAAATACTCTCACAAGGAGAAAAGTACTTTTTCCGTCCCTGAACTTATCTATTTTTTACTTTTTGGTCACCAAACCATTTTTTTACTTAAGAATCATCAAACTTCATTTTTTTTTACTTAAGAGTTCTTCTGTCTGTATGCCGTCCATGTTGCCGTTAAACTTGCTGATGTGACATAGTGATGCGGAATTTTTTGCTTACATAGAATCACTCATGAGAAATATCTGCTGATGTGGATATTTGAGGGGTAAAATTGCATAATACAAAACTAATGGGTCTAAATAGAAAATTCCCCACACTCCTTACCTCACCCGTTGCCAGATTTAACGTCGACCCCCCCCCCCCACCCCCCCCCCCCCCCACCCCCCAAATTCGTTCTTCTCTCCAAATCCCTAAACCCCTTTATCTTTCTCTCACGACCCTATCACCGCCGCCCTTGCCGGCCATCAAATCCGGCCCCCACTCTCTCAATTTAATGCACCCCTAGTACCGGAGATCATCGCCCACCGTCGATTCAAGCTTCTCCGGCTGCCCAGCAACATTACTCTGGCTCCGGTCATCTTCTCCGATCGGTATCGCACACTCCCCATCCTCCTTCCGGCGAACCCGCTCCCACTGTCCGCAGATCTACATAAGCCGCCAACGACCATCACAGGCCTATCTCAATTCCGGACAGAATATCCAGCGGCCATTATTGGAGTACGGCCTGAGAGATTGGAGTGTGAGCCGGCACCACCTTATTGGCGACTCCCCTTTCTTCTCTGCATTTATATTTTTCCTCTCAATTTTTTTTCCGTAGTGGAGATCGGAATGAAACCCAGATCTGGGGTTCTTCAAATTATTTTGTTGTTTGGCATTTTCGATAATTGATTTTTTATATGTGTTGGATTTAAGGTTAGTTTTGATTTTGAATTTGGATATGGGTTGTTTGGAGATGGGTTGCTGTATTAAAGATTTTTCTTGGTCTGAATTTTGAATTTTGAAGATGGTTGGTGATGATAGTGCGGTGGAAGGTGGTGATGGGTGCGTCTCTGTGTGTGGTTTCTGGGTTTGATTTGTGCCAACCAGATTTGAGTTTGATTTCTTCGTGAGTTTGGTTTCTATGTGTGCGTCTCTGTGTGTGGTGTTCGATCGATTATTTATGCGTGTATGTGTGTTTGTGGGTTCATTGCATCTGCGTGTGTATGATTAATTTTATTCTTGGATTTGGTAATTTGATTTGAGGTGTCTAGGCTTTGTTTATGGGTTCTTAGAATTGGTGGTGATGATGATGGTGGTGGTGGTGGTGACGGTGATGGCGGCGGCGGCAATGGTGAGGTAGTGATGATGGTTGCTGTGATGGAGGTGGGGAAGATGGTGGTGAATTGATGAATTCATGTTTCAAAATTGCACCTGACCCCCTTCTTTTTATTGGATATTTTTAAGCAGCATTTAACTTATTACTCAGTGCGACATAAGCAAAATGTGACATCATATTTCCAAGTCAGCCACACTTAATGGCAACTTGGACGGCAGACAGACGGAAGGACTCTTAAGTAAAAAAACGTAGTTTGAGGATTCTTAAGTAAAAAATAAAATGGTTTGATGACTGAAAAGTAAAAAATAGATAAGTTCAGGGACGAAAAATGTACTTTTCTCCTCTCACAAGTAAGTAAATGTTTGTTTTCTTATAATTATGCAAACATTACAAAGATAATGATCCAACGGTTCACAATTATTAGAATAGATATTATGGTGATATTCTCCCAACATATAAACGGTTGGATTATAAGTTGTACAAGGAGAGTTACATAAAGTGGTAAGATCTCGACTTATCAAGAGTATCAAACACTTATCTTAATTTGTATTTATAGTCAAACTTTAAATCTCTTTTGGTAAATTCTTTCAGGAATCATCACTATCTTTAATTGCAAAATTTCCTAGAGAAAGTAAGGTGGAATAAAATCTATCTTTCTCTTGAACGCAACCTCTGAAGCTTTTTCTAAAATGAGTCCCGAGAAAAGCAAGAAAATGTTTTGTGTGAGACGGACTCACAAATGTGACATACTATCTAAAGAAGAAATGGGTTTGCCTCGCCCCGCCCATAGGGGCAAACCATTTACTCTTTCAACCAACGAGATATGTGTCACGTGTAACACGGTCTTACATAAGTTTCCGTAAAAAAAAAAAAAAAAAAAAAAAAAAAAGAAACATGAAACGAATAATGAAATTATTTGATTATTTGAGTGGGGGTGTTTTTAGTCTTTCCTATCCTCCGAGTTTTCCCGTGTAATTTATCATAATTCTAAGGGCAATCAAATATTCCTTCCCCTATATAATGCCCCACCCTTCCCTAATCCTCCTTGCATTTGCTCTCTCCCTCCCCATTTTTTCTCAAATCTCTCTCAATCTCTTCTTTCTTCTCTCTCTATATCTATACATATCTATACAGATACGTAGTACATCACATAAGGGCACTTTTATTGTGTATTTACAATTTTGCCCTTTTTGTCAACATCATTTTTAAGTTTCAATTTATCTTTATCATCTATTATTTTCATTATTTTATTTCCTTTTTATGGGAGTTTTTTCTTTTATCTATTTCCATGAATTAATTTATGATTGTAATTAGTGAAAACTAGGCGAATCACTTTGGGGTATTTTGGAAAATCTGTTACACTTAAATGGCTACGTGGCAGAAAACTACTGGATCAACAAATACAGCTATGATGAATCACGCTCGTAGAGTATTACCGCCCGTGGCGTCAAATAAGCGCAAAGAGAGAGAAGGTCTTGACTTTCTGAAGCCGTCAAGCTCGACAAAGACAGCCAAGCCGAATATTTTAGCCAGATCCGGAACGCCGCCGACTGGTTCAAAAGCTCCCGAGCCGGCTTTGAGTAATAGGCTTCTTGCTGGATATCTGGCTCACGAGTTCCTCACAAATGGGACTCTATTTGGAGAGCCATGGGATCCAGCTCGAGCGGAAGCCGTGCCTGTTTCGGCTGCGGCTTCAGCCGAGCTGAGGAGGATGAAGAATTCGGCGAACTCTAGCCAAAAATGGAAGGCTGAGATTGAGCCAGTGGAGAAGAAGCAGAGGTACGTTGAAGTAGCGAATCTTTTCAAGGAGGATGGGGCCCACTTGCCAGGCATTGTTAACCCCACCCAGCTTGCTCGTTTCTTACATCTGTAATTTTATTGGTTGATTGAATCCACGTGGAGGTATATTAGTGGCTGATTATTTAGGTGCCTCACTTTCAAAAACTATGCTTGTGAATTTTGGCAAGAAAACAATACAAGAGATTGGATTAGATGATGTTTTCTTAATAAATCTCACATTTGACTTATCAATGTCTTAAATAATGTGTATTACTCCCATCGTTTCATAATACATAACGTTTTAGGAGCAATTTTTGTTCCAAAATATTTGACGTTTTACTATTACTAAGAAAGAATTACTCTTGTTTACATACTATACCCTTATTCATTAATTGTGAACTATTTCTTGTATAAGCATTTAAATGCCTAGGTAATTGGATACTTTTAGGGGCACATATGTCTTTTTAATATGTATTAATTGCATTTCTTAATATGTGTGAAGAACTCTAAAACGACATGTATTATGAAACAGAGTGAGTACTAATTTGCACATTACATGTACGACGAAGTCTTTCATTATATAGAGATGCGCGACATTTATTTTGAGAAGAATCCAAAAGAAAAGTGGTAATGCTTTTGGTTGATTAATCAAGGATTGTGTTTGTTTGAAGTTTTGATATTTATATATCGAGTTCAGACCTCAAACATGTTTAATTTGAATGATTAATAGTTAACTTGAGGAATGTAAGTTAATAAATTAGCTTGAATTTGGCTGCATGAGCTCGGTCTTGGAGCTGGTTCTGATTGAAAACCTGAATGCAGTAAATAAAGTAATAAACCATTAGTGAATGGCCTACTGGTCAAACTCACATATTTATATTTAGCACATCTCCCTCTTTCTGTCCCATATCAATGGGCACTTTTAGTTAAACCAGCTTAAACTTTGACTAATATTTTATACTAAATTATTATTCTCCATAAATTTTTTAAAAAAGTTACTAAATTAGTAATAGAAACATTATCAATAATTACTTTAAAAATTTTATGAAGATAAATTATTTAGCATAAAATTTTAGTCAAAGTTCAAGTATGTTTGACCAAAAGTGCCCATCGGTGTGGGACGGAAGGAGTAGTTGTTTGACTTTTAACACACAAATCTTCCTTCATTCATTCATTGTTCTTTTGAGAATGTCAGCTTCATTTTTTCTACAATTCTCTCTCTCTCTCTCTCTCTCTCTCTTTTTTTTTCTTTTTTGATCTATGCATATGTTCGTGGTATGTCTTGATATTAAATTAATGTGGTTGGAGAAATGGGTCTATTGATGTTTTGAGTTTTTGGGTGATCCTGTAAGTTCATTTTGGGTAGTGAAACAACTGCAATATACCAGTTTTTGGCTGTTAAGAAAAACATATTTTTCACAATTTTTTTGCTTTCAAAATATATACAAAAAAATAATCATTTTGGAATGTAAAAACTAATATCTAGGTAACATAAAAAAACTAGAAACGAATTCAATGGACAACTACTAAATTTAGAAGACAAAAAAAAAAAAAAAAAAAAAAGAGGCCTTAACATGCCCACATTATATTCATACATAAACTTTTCAACATCCATACGGAAAAAAAAAGGAGGGATTCTGCAAACAAAAGACAGAGTAAATCAATTTTGTCCTACAACAGAAACCAGGCTTTCATTGTAGATAGCGAGCGGCCGACTTTGTTCCAGATACACTCCTTGCATTATTTTCTTCGTCGCATGTGTCTTTATATCATAGGCAAATAATTCATATTCAGGGTCATTTTCTGGATTATAAGTACTCACTACCAACTCTTCATTCTTCCAAAATCCTAACGGCACGTCACAATAATCCATAAAATGTTCAACATTCGCGTATTTATTCCATGAAAATCCATCCATAATCCATATCTCGTACGCGTATTTGTCTTCTACGTAGTCTGTGTAGGCATGCCTAACCATGGCAAGGGACTCTTTCAACACCCCAAGCCTGTTCTCATAATTGTCAGCACAAAGATTTGGCAACTCTATCAATCCAAACACTTCAGCTCCCATGTCAAACCACAAGATCCTACATGGCATTCCCAACCAACATGCCGGCGCCTCAGTGCACCAATAATATTTCCCATTCAAGTACACATGATCAGATTTAAAAAGAGGTTGATGGTCCGAAAAAGGCAACCCTGCGTCAATTATCTTCCACGACTCGCTTTTTGGCCTGCACGAACTAGCACTTAGGCTGAGTACCTCCACTTTGTATACGAAATCATATTTGGTTTGATAATAGTCCCATATCCTAACAACTTTGTAATCTTTTGTAATGGGATCTATACCAAATCCAACACGAGCGTACCCACGATTCAGATTGTCGGGTAATGAAGGTGGCACAGACGTACTAGCCAAAGCCTTATATTCTTTAGTAGCAGGGTTCCATAAAAACAAGTAATCATCTCTGATATCAGAGATCACCACAATTCCATTACACGGACCGACTATTTCTATTTCTGATTCGGGATGTGTCTTGTTTGAATCCTTGAGAAAAGGTAATTCCAAATTCGTACACTTGACTCCTTGTTCATCTTCCACAACCAACACAAACTCGTTTGCGCCCGGGCCAAGCACGGAAGTCCTGCTTAAGAAACAATTGCCACGATTTAAAGCAACTTGGGTGAGATGATGTTTGGTGATGAAAGTTGGGTCTTTCAAGATGTCCCTCCAAGATTTGGCAACCGATCGAAACCGCAATAATGATTTCACAGGTAGCCTTGCAAGGATTTCGAGGAGCACATCATTTGGCAAGAAGTTGATTGTCATCAATTAGCCTTGTTTCTCGCCTGCCTTACAAGATAAGTGCCTTCATAATGAATAAAGTTTTCACATGATTAAAGAAGCTCTATCGAATTTTCATGCAAGGCAAATTAACAATATATATAAGCATAAATAAAAATCATCTTCGCAGATTACATGTTAACTCTTCCCTATTGTACTTATAATTTCTATAAATTTTGTGATGAATGCAAACCGATAATAGGCTTCCCTAGCTGCCTATCAGGATTGTCAAGTATTAATATAAACTACAATCAAATGTCGTTATCTGATACACCAATAAGGATATATCAAGTTACCTATGACATAAAGTCCAGAAAAAGGGGGGTGGGGGTGTGAACCTTATGAGAAAAAAAAAGGGGGGGGGGGGAAAGAAAAAATAAAGAACAAGATGATCTTAGCACACCTTACATTACACTGATAACCAAACAAAAACATTTTTAAAGGGCATCCCAGGAAACTACAAGCACCACAATCTAATCATATGATCAGAGATCTCTGATAAACTACCAAGAACGCACATCAAAGTCCTTCTTCCGTGAAATTAAGTCTTTGGGATGAACGCTTGAACAATAAATCTCAAAGCGTATGAGCAAATCAACGGTCAATAACAAGTTGAGGCAGATCACATGGTTTTAACTCCTCAATTTTGACAATAAATGGCTACTGGGGTCGGGACTTAGTAAAGTGGTGGAGGGCAGCTGGTCTATCACGCATGCTTCTCCAGTTCAAATGCGTTTTCAACATTTATCAAACTTTAAAAGCATTGGGGAATTACCTCAAATTCTTTAGGAGGGACAAGGTAGTTTCAACATAACACAGATGACGTCACGGGTTTGCTCTTGGGTAGGTTCGAAAACGATGGGGGGAGGGGGGTATTCTTGTACGGGAGAACACCTTTTGGAAGCAAAGGGCGAAAACTTATTGGCTCAAGATTTAAAATGAGGCTGGGGAATGGATGATGAACCAGAAGGATATTTGTGATCACATTGAGAAATATTATGCAAATCTTTTCAAAGCATCGAGCAATGATCATCAGGTGGTGGACCATGTTCTTTCTTTTGTGGACGTGCTGGTATCCCGTTCATCAATGAGGAACCGACAAAGCCTTTCCTTGAGGAAGAGTTCGAGCATACAATTGAACAGATGCATCCAGACAAGTCTCCAGGAGGATTGGACGGCTTTAATCCGGGCTTCTATCAAAAGTGTTGGATGACTTTGTGGAAACTCAAGATGCCTCCTAAAGTACAACAATTTGTTTGGAGAGTGGAATGAAATTGTTTACCAAACAAAGAAAGAGTTCAACACAAATGAGTGGATGTCAGTGGTTCTTGTGGGACCTCTGATGGAGGCTACAAAAGTAATTGGCACATCTTCATCTCTTGCCCGTTTCCCGAAGATTGTTGGAGGGAGTCGGACATTTTTGAGATGCTATATGCTAACTTGGAGGAGTATGAATCTTTTGAAGATTGGTTGCGTAGCATGTTCAGGACATTACAAAGTAGCAGACGAAACCAAGTTTGATATGTTCTTGTGGGCTTTATGGAGGGAGTGCAAGAGTAGAGTGTGGAATCGAGGCAGCCATTCTGGCATTCAAGTGGGAATTGAGGCAAATCAAGTTCTTTTGGAGTGGAGAATTAGTACAAGTTGTAGCTTCTGGTCAGCCACTAGGGCTGATACAAGCCGAAGAATGTGAGGCAATGGGGCTGCTTGAAGCAATGTCTTGGATCAAAAATTTGGGGCTCGAAAAGCCAATCATTGCCTATGTGCGATAGCAATTAAATCTGATTTCTTGTGTTTTAGGAAAAAAAAAAAAAAAAACTGCTCAATTTTCCCTTCAAGGCACGTTAGGAGAACTTATGAACATACATCTAAATCCTCAAAAGATAATTTTTCTTCTACGTTTGGTGCAAACTGTGCAAGTCCTACCCTAAGCTTCAAAACGAAAAAAAAAATGATTTCACAAATTAAACTCCTAGTAGAAAGTAATCCCTCGGCCCAGAATAAATATCTCATGTTTGACTTTTTGGTCAACTTGACTTCATTTTGACCACAAAATTACTCAAATTTAACAATTCTCATGAAATTGTGAAAATTGTTAATTGCAATAATTTTAATAGAGAATCATAAACATGATTTCACAAATCACACTCCTAGTAGAAAGTAATACCTTGGCCTGGAATAAATGTCTCATGTTTGACTTTTTGACCTGATTTTGACCACAAAATTACTCTCAAATTTAACAATTCTCATGAAATTGTGAAAATTGTTAATTGCATTAAATTTAATAGAGAATCATAAACATTTTTTTTTTAACCAAGTAGAACAAATAGCCAAACATGACATTTATTCGGGAGTACAAGAGTGTGTTGTATTTCCAGTCAAACTACTCTCATCGTCAAATGAAGGGAAAAAAAAAAAAAATCATAATTTGAGTCCATGATCGATCTAACGTTTGGTCTGTTTCTTCAATCAGTTGATCAATTAATTACAAAAAAAATTGTCTTGATGATCCATAGCCATAGGCAAAAGCCTCAATTTTAAATACACGATTCAGCATTCAATTAAAGATAAGAGAGTCAATGAAATAAATAAATGTACTGGAGATGATAGATTAAATCTCTTCGACGGCGTCCGTAGATCTAGCGGCAAAGGGGGTGATTTTCCTTCCCCTGCTCTCTCCTATGTCAGAAGAACTTGAAAATTGCAGAGCTCGGAAAAGTGTGTGTACAGTGTGTGAGAGAAAGTAACGGAAGGGCTTGCTAATGGGCCTTTAGATTGTGTGTTGCGTGGAGTGGAATAGTTTATATTTTTATTAACCTAATTTAATTAAACTTGAAAAGTGAAAAAGTTCATTATGCAATGAGTAGGATAGAAAAAACGTGTTTCATAACATAACATGCGGTGACAATTTTGTAAATAAACTGACGTTTGTTTTAAAATAAGCGGTGACATATTTGTAAATAATTAGCAAGCGTATATTTGTATCGTAAATGTCAGTGCTAATATTACAAAGTACCAGTGATTTTTATTAGCGTTTAAAAACATATAAACTGATAATTTTAATAACAGCAAAACAAATGCTATTGTTAAAAAAGTTAGACATCTTTACTGACATTTATAAGCATTGACACTGGTATTTTTGACATGTTCCAGTGGTAATGTTCAGGGCCGTCTGTAGCCTTTTCTCAGCCCAGGGCGAAAACATCTGAAAGGTCTCCATAATTTTTGTGTTTTTATTTGCAGAACTCAATTTTTTTTACGCACAAGATATATATACTACGTAACTCAAATGTCATAATAAGTTAAAATAAAAACAACAATGCTTATATAAGAACTAACGTAAGGCAAGTAGATCTATAACTACCAAAATGAAAACAATAAACGAAAAATACAATGCTTATCTAAACAATTAATTAGCCATAACTACTGAGAAGACAAACATTCTTTTGCAGTAGAGTACATAAAATTTTGACAAGCCGAAATCTAAAACCGAACAAAAATAACACAAATGAAACGAACTCATAATGATCATAAAAACATATTCTTACAAACTTTTTCAGATTTAAAATCACTAGAAATTGTATCAATATTAGTATTTTCTAATATATCGTTCTCATTGCACAGTATGGAAGAATGTTTAACATTTCTTAAGTTATTGATGATCTTAAAAAAAAGTTCAATAATTTCAATTTCGAAAAAAATAAATTTGATGATGACATGAAACAGGCACAGTTAACAAAATTCAATAAGCAATGCTAACGTTGGTATAACATCAACACTTTTGACAATTCAAGTATTTCAAAAACTGAGAATGACCCACTTTGAAAAGTCATAGGTACAAGTTTCAATTCGAAAAATAAATCGTATCGGACACATGAGGAAAAAAATAGTGAACTTCGTGAAACATTATTTCTTAATTTATCATATTATATCCAAAAATATTTTTGAATGTCTTTATTTTTCAAAATTATTAGCTAATGAGGTAACTACTATATCTACAATAACTACAAATTGGTGAAGTCTAAAAGACTTGATTATATTATATCCAAAATTATTTTTGAATGTCTTTATTTTTCAAAAGTGCAAGTGCTAGTGTTAAAGAGTGCTAGTGCGTGCGTTAAAAAGTGTCAATGTTAGTGTTGAAGATTGCATCATATGTTAATAGTCTCAGAATGTTAATAAGTTTCAGTTATTTACAAAAATGCCACAGTGTGCATGTAAAACAAGTGCCAGATATTTACAAAAATGTCACCGCCTCTTTTAAACAAGTGCCAGATATTTACAAAAATGTCACCGCCTCATTTAAACAAGTGCCAAATATTTACAAAAATGCCACTGCCGTTTAAAAAAACAAAATTTTCCAATGAAAATCACGTTTTTTTACTTAGTTTTTCACTTATGCAATAGACCAAGTATCAATACTCACAACTGATTTTAGTTTATTAGTTTATGCTGTAAGAACATGGATTAATATAACATATAAATACTTAATAATATAATGATCAATATTATAATATATGGTATAATGTATAGAACTCAACATAATGTGTAGAATTCCATAGTATAAGGCTACCATTAAATGATGGGCATAATGGTAAACTCTTATACATGAATAGGTGTAGTCCCTAAGTGAGGTGCCTATTCCCTTCCTATATAAAGGCCATTCCATCAGCCATAGAAGGGACTGAAATTTTGATTATTTTCTCATTTATAAACTCTTCATAAAGATCAAAGAAGACAAGAGAATAAGGCACAATCACTTAGAAGATCTACTCCTCTCTTCTTTAAAGACTATCTTCTTACTTCATCAAGAACAAGACTAAGAACAATCATGGAATCACAAGGTACACGCTTCCGTCTTCGTCTTCTTCTTCTTCTTCTCATTCTTAATCTAGTTGTGGGTCGGTTCATTGTTTGATGGATCATTTTGTTCCTACAATTGGTATCAGAGCCTGCTCATATACTAGATTGAGTTTGAGTTTCTTGTAAAGCCTTATGCTTTTATTTCTTGAAAAGATTCCATGTTCATCATGTGTTCTTGAATTATTGTCATACTCTAATTCAGATTCTAGAGTATTATGTTACTTATATATTATAAATTTACTCACAAGGCTTTCATTTCTTAATGTAAGATTATCCCATTTTTGAACATAGCCACCATCCTTGGATGCGTTGTGAGTTTGTTCACATGCATAGCCACGCATTTAAAAATGTGATGTGAGTATGCGGATCTACTTACTTTGGTTGAATATTGATTCACCATTAAGTTAAGAATTGATAGTCTAAATATGGGAATTTGGATGGTATGGCTCTCTCTATTTGGTTCAAAACTGTTCACAAAAGGGTGTTAAATTGGTGACTTTTCACCAATCTGGACAGTGAGCACGAGTCGTGCTATTGGGCACGAGTCGTGCCCTTTGATTCCAGTCGTGATACAGTATGTTTAAATGGCAACGTTTCATAAATCTGGGCACTGGTCACGAGTCGTGCCTTTTAGCACGAATCGTGCTCTGGCCAGGGAAGAGAGATTTTTTGGGTTTTTTTTTTTGCCCAGAATTTTGTGAAAATTTGTTAGTAAATTATAGTATCTGGACACCAGTCGCACTTCGGTGGTTCTTGAAATTATCAAACTTTAAGAATGGACGGGTAGAACAAAAAGATACTATATTTTTAATAATAAATTTCATTTGTTTGTTTGCCTTTAAATTTTCAGAATTTACCTTAAAGTCTTAAGTGCCCTAAAGTATGATTAATTATATGCTTAAAAAATTTATTCATTATTTAAATAATATTGTTGCCAAAGCAATTTACGTTATTTAAATACAAATTTGTTAAAGTGATGAATGTAAATATTGATATGTGATAACATGCTTGTTTTCCAAAGGAGACCTTGTTATTGACTAAGTGTTTGCATTCATAGGGTAATAATTGAACTAAAATTTTGGTCATTTTAAATGCTGTGAACCATCCCAAAGGAAGGCGGGTGTTTAAAGTGAATTGTTTATATTCTTTATTACCGGGAAACAAGTACCTTAAATTTTAGGACATTTTTTTTATACTTGATCCGGCCCAAAGGAAGGCAAGTATTTAAAGTGTGTTGTTTAAGCTATTTGTTTACCCTAAGATAAATCAAATTGTGAGTCAATTCGCAATCCAAAGATTAGTCTTGATGTCATATTGATTATCTTTTATTATGATGGAATTCATTTTGATGTAATTAATCATTGTGTAGTTTCTTACATATGTTTTGTTTCATTCTTTTGTTCTCTTCATTCAGATTTGATCAGTGCTTCATCTGTTACTACTGCCTTAAATTCAATTCCTTTGCTAACTGGGACAAACTTTAAAACTTGGAAATACAAGATTATTATGGTCTTAGGCTGTTTGGACCTTGACCTTGCATTAAGAGAACAAGCTCCTGCCCCTCTAACTGATAAAAGCACTGCGGAAGACCGCTTGAGTTCAGAGAGGTGGAAGCGTTCTAATCGCGTCAGCCTAAGCATAATTAAGAATGCAGTCCCGGAGACATTTCTGAACAGTGTCTCCGAGGATGATGGTGCAAAAGGTTTCCTAGATGCCCTAGAACAACGCTTTGCAAAAAGCGATAAATCGGAAACAAGTGCTACCTTAAGGAAGCTTGTTTCCATGAGGTACAAGGGCACTGGAAACCTAAGGGAATACATAATGGAAATGTTTCACCTATCAACAAAATTAAAATCACTTAAGTTGGACTTGTCGGAAGACTTGCTTGTGCATTTGGCTTTAATTTCTCTTCCTTCACAATTTGGTCATTTTGAAACGACCTACAATTGTCAAAAGGACAAGTGGAATATTAATGATTTAATTTCACATGTCACGGAGGAAGAAGATAGGTTGAAACACACCAAACCCGAAAGTGCGCATTATGCATCTACCTCTTCTCGTGGGATTAAGAGAAAAGGTAAGGAGATTGCGGTTGCATCAAAGAAGCCTAAGGGATCATCAAATGATCAAAAGGTGAAAAAGTGCTTCTTTTGCAAGGACCCCACTCACATGAAGCCCGACTGCCCTAAGTATCGCCAATGGCGAATTAAGAAAGGTATGTCATTTAGCTTTGTTTGTACTGAAGCTAATTTAGTTTCAATTCCTTCGTATACATGGTGGTTAGACTCCGATGCAACTACTCACATAAGTTCATGTATGCAGGGTTGCCTGAACTACCGAACACCCAATGAAGGTGAAAGATTCATCTACATGGGAGCTGGAAAGCCAGTAGAGGTGGAAGGCATAGGGACTTTTAGATTATCTCTTAGTACCGGATATTATTTAGTTTTGAACAATGTATTTATTATTCCATCATTTAGACGGAATTTAATTTCCGTCACTACATTAGATCGAGAAGGTTATTCTTGCATCTTCGGTAATAATAAATGCAATTTATATTTTGATTCAAAGCTTTTTGGTACTAGTTCTTTGTCTTATATTGATAATCTATATTTACTTGACACAGTCAATTCATTAAATGAGTCTCATAATAATGAAACTAAATCTCGAGGCATAAAACGAAAGTTTTCAAGTAAAAATTCTTATACCTTGTGGCATAGGCGTTTGGGTCATATATCCAAAAGGAGAATTGACAAGCTTGTGTCCGAGGGAATATTACATAAGCTTGATACTCCGGAAAATAACTTTTGTATTGAATGCCTTAAGGGAAAATTCACGAATAGTACAAACAAAAATGAGTCATTGAGAGCTACAAAAGTCTTAGAACTAATTCATACGGACATATGTGGACCGTTCCCTACCCCTTCATGGAACGGACAAACATATTTTATTACGTTCATAGATGACTTCTCTCGTTATGGATACATTTATTTGCTTCATGAAAAGTCTCAATCATTAGACGTTTTCAAGTCTTTTAAAACCGAAGTTGAAAATCAACTTGAAAAGACTATTAAGAACGTTAGATCCGATCGTGGTGGTGAATACTACGGTCGGAATGACGGTTCGGGAGAACAACGTCCGGGTCCTTTTGCTCGCTATTTGGAAGAGTGTGGGATTGTCCCTCACTACACCATGCCAGGGACACCTAGCATGAATGGTGTAGCCGAGAGACGTAATAGAACCCTTAAAGATATGATAAGAAGTATGGTTTCTTGTACTTCTTTACCTCACTCATTATGGGGCGATGCTTTGAAAACCGCAACATACCTACTTAATAGAGCTCCTTCAAAAGCTACTAACAAAACCCCTTATGAATTATGGACCGGTAAGAAACCGTCCCTTAATCATCTTCATGTTTGGGGTTGTCCAGCCGAAG
The DNA here is from genome assembly GCA_026119855.1 of Campanula takesimana. Lineage (NCBI taxonomy): Eukaryota > Viridiplantae > Streptophyta > Magnoliopsida > Asterales > Campanulaceae > Campanula > Campanula takesimana. The sequence continues at coordinate 352,448 of JAOWBW010000967.1, read as the reverse complement.
CTAGGCCTTATAGACCTAATGAAGGAAAGTTGAACGCTAAGACCGTTAGTAGTTATTTTGTAGGGTATTCTCAAAGATCTAGGGGATATAAATTCTATGACCCAAAAACTAGAACCTTTTTCGAGACGGAAAATGCTAGGTTCTTTGAGGATGTTGAATTTAGAGGGGAAAATTTGAATAGTAATTTTGAATTTGAAGAAATGGAAGAGGAATTCGTTTCTATACCTCTTCCTATAGTTCCTATCGAAAATCAAGCAGTTGTGCCTGAAATTCGACAAGAACATAATATTCAAAATGACGTTAATTCTCCTATTAATGAACAACATGAAAATGTTGATGAGGAAATTCAACACCCTCAAAATCAAGAAGAACCGGTGCCATTAAGAAGATCTAATAGAGCAAGAAGGAGTGCTATACCGGATTATTATGATGTATATCTTGCCGAAAGTGAGGAACCGTTAGGTTTAGTGGGAGATGAGCCAATCACCTTCCATGAAGCCATTAGTGGTCCAAATTCTCAAAAGTGGATTGATGCCATAAATGAAGAGTTAAAATCCATGAATGATAATGACGTTTGGGATCTTGTCCCATTACCTAAGAATGTGAAACCCATCGGATGTAAATGGGTCTTTAAGACCAAAAGGGATTCACAAGGTAATGTGGAGAGACATAAGGCTCGTCTTGTCGCTAAAGGGTTTACTCAAAAAGAAGGCATTGATTACAAAGAAACATTTTCACCGGTATCCTCTAAAAATGCTTTTAGGATCATTATGGCTTTAGTGGCACATTTTGACCTTGAGCTTCATCAAATGGATGTAAAGACAGCTTTTTTCAATGGCGACATTGAGGAAACTATCTATATGAAGAAACCAGAAATGGTGACTGATTCGGATCAAACTAGTCAACTAGTTTGTAAACTTAAGAAATCCATTTATGAGCTCAAGCAAGCATCTCGTCAATGGTACTTAAAATTCAACCAAGTTATTCTTTCATTTGGCTTTGAAATGAATCTTGGTGAAGATTGTGTGTACCATAAGTTCAGTGGGAGTAGATTTATATTTTTGGTCTTATATGTGGATGACATTTTACTTGCTAGTAATGATAAGGGTCTTCTTAAGGAAACCAAGAAATTTCTCTCAAACAAATTTGAGATGAAAGATCTTGGAGAAGCTTCTTTTGTATTAGGAATCCAAATACATCGTGATCACTCACGGGGTATGTTAGGATTATCACAAAAGAGCTATATAGAGAAGGTATTACAAAGGTTTAGCATGGGAAATTGTAAACCACATGACACCCCGGTCTCTAAGGGAGATAAGTTCAGTCTAAAGCAATGTCCTAAAAATAATCTTGAATCCAAGTATATGGAAAATATCCCTTATGCATCGGCAGTAGGAAGCCTAATGTATGCACAAGTTTGTACTCTCCCAGATCTTGCCTTTATTGTTGGCATGCTTGGGCGATATCAAAGCAATCCGGGAAGAGAACATTGGGTCGCAGCCAAAAGAGTGATGAGATACTTACAAAACACGAAGAACTACATGCTTACATATTCAAAGTCGGATCATCTTGAGATCATTGGTTTTTCCGATTCCGACTTTGCTGGATGCCAAGATAGTCGCAAATCGACATCGGGTTATGTCTTCACTTTGGCCGGTGGAGCGATATCTTGGAGAAGTGCCAAGCAAACATTAGTAACTACTTCCACCATGGAATCCGAATTTGTTGCTTGCTATGAGGCATCCAATCAAGCTATATGGCTGCGTAAATTCATTGAAGGACTGCGAATTGTCAAAGGTGTTGAAAGACCGCTTAAGTTATATTGTGACAATCGGGCCGCGGTATTGTACTCCAACAACAACAAGAGTTCATCTAAATCTAAGCATATAGATATTAAGTTTCTTGTTGTGAGAGAAAGAGTACAAAATGAACAAATAGAAATAGAACTTATTGGTACAAACTCCATGTTAGCGGATCCATTTACTAAGGCGCTATCTCCTTTAGTATTTCACGAGCATGTTGCTCATATGGTGTAATAACTTTTGATAATGCTTAAATCAGTGGGAGTTTTTAATGTTTTCTATTTCCTTGTGTTGTTTTAAATTTTGATCTCATTTGGTTAAAAGTAGGACTAGTTGGAGAATATATATATGCATTCTTCATATATATTCGTTAATATTCCATGCTACATATCTATACTTAATCTATGTCATTTAGTTGGATATATATATGTGATTAATGTGGGTTTAGTTGCGAATAAATTACAACGACTGCCCCTTTAGTCCTTATACTTATATGACTAATGGAAGGGATTGGTTTCGAATGACAACAAAGTGCACATAAGGGTTGTCATTTCTGTTATAAATATGATTAAAAGAATTTTATTAAGTGAAGGTATATGTTATAATAATCCAAGTGGGAGATTGTAAGAACATGGATTAATATAACATATAAATACTTAATAATATAATGATCAATATTATAATATATGGTATAAAGTATAGAACTCAACATAATGTGTAGAATTCCATAGTATAAGGCTACCATTAAATGATGGGCATAATGGTAAACTCTTATACATGAATAGGTGTAGTCCCTAAGTGAGGTGCCTATTCCCTTCCTATATAAAGGCCATTCCATCAGCCATAGAAGGGACTGAAATTTTGATTATTTTCTCATTTATAAACTCTTCATAAAGATCAAAGAAGACAAGAGAATAAGGCACAATCACTTAGAAGATCTACTCCTCTCTTCTTTAAAGACTATCTTCTTACTTCATCAAGAACAAGACTAAGAACAATCATGGAATCACAAGGTACACGCTTCCGTCTTCGTCTTCTTCTTCTTCTTCTCATTCTTAATCTAGTTGTGGGTCGGTTCATTGTTTGATGGATCATTTTGTTCCTACATATGCACTCATTTAAACTTCGTCATTGCATATACTATATGACTAACATTGAAACAAATACAAATGCAAATTGAGTGAACAGTAAGAGCTGGAAGTGTAGAGAAATTATGAATAATAATGAAGTGTTATGAGACGGGTCATGGTGTTCTCAAACAAGTTTTTATCTTAAAAAATATTGCATTACATAATATATTTGCCTCACTTTATGCCAACTATTTATATTTCACCATGTAATTTGTCCTATTCCCTTAAATATATAGTAGAAGTAATTAACAAAACGTAGATAACATTACCAACCTTATATACTCCACCAGTCTCATTTTAAGAGTCAAAAATTTCCTAAAAGGGCGTCCCATTTTAAAAGTCAAAATCTTAAAATAGAAGGTGAGTCCTACATGTCATACTCACAATAATTATCCACTAACTCTTCTCTACCCCACTTTTTCTTTCCTACCCAACTATCAACACTCACAACACATCACATTTTCTTTAATTCTTGAACCCATCCATTTCTTGACTCTTAAAATACTCCCTCCATCCCAAAAAGATAGTCCACCTTTTTTCGTTGTTACTACGAGAGAACTTTGAGCAGTTATAAATGTTACTTATAATTATGTTAATGTGAATCTAAAAATTGATATTAATAGTATTTATAATGGTGTATCAAGAACAATTTCAAAAATTTCATTAGAATAATTAAAAGTAGCCTTAATTATTACTCAAAGTTCCTTCGTAAAACCCATAAAAATAGAGGGACTATCATTATGGGACAGAGTGAGTAGAACGGGGGAGTGTTTGTTATTTTCGCATGCACATGCAAATGAGGTTTAAATCTCTTAAATAAGAAAGCTTCCTGAAACCCCCAAACTTAAGTATAATGTAGTACTAGTATATCTTTTTTAATCAGATGATTAGTACAACCTAAGGCTACGAAAGCCCCATAGATATCAACAAGTAACAGACCAAACCACAAGTCCTCCAACTAAATTATTTTGTAACACCCAAAATAATGGTAACACATAACATTAAACGCAGACCAATTTGATGATATTCAATAAACATAGATTAAGCTACTCAAGTAAACGATTTAAATGTAACTAAGTCTTCGGGTCCGCCACATTTTTCAGATTGATATGGGCAATGGATAAATTGTTTCCCCGAATCATCCACGCATAATTTCACTTCGAGAAACAAGACGTCCATTCCGTTTCTTTCACACTTCAAAATTGGCGTAAGCCCAGATTCATTCGTGATAGCATCTTTTATTTTCCTTACTGTATATTTTCTATCATCCGGGATGATTCCTGCAATAATTAGTATAGTTCATTAGGATCAAGTAATTATGTGTAAGAACTTTTAGTAGTAATTATATAAAATCCTAAAATTACTGACCATTCTTAAGAAGAATTCGGTAAATGTCGATGCGATTCTTTAGGATAACCACATTATCAAAATACTGCTGCTGTGTAATAATTCTGTGTTGGCTCGGTTTGTACGGATTGGTGCATGCACCATGTTGATTGTATTCAAAGTTCCAGAATACTTTTGGGTTTCTATGCAGGAAATCCGGCCAAACTTTTTTTAGAGCAAGTACATTTGGCACCTATTAAATTAAATGGAAACATTAGAACTCATAGAATAAATATATACTAGACGTGCAATATGTACGCAATTAAAATTTCATTGTAAAACTTTTTCATATTCATCAAGTCTAAATTTTTTTTTTCTCCCCAAAATAATGTAATTGTGATAGAAAATGTTTGTTTATTTTTTAAAGACCGAAAATGTTAGTTAGACTTTTAAAGAGGTGTAACACAATAATAAGAATGAGACGAGATATTACCGATCTGTCATCAAACAAGGTTCCGGAGAATTGATGATCTATGCATGTCCACGGCTTTGGTGCCAAAATAGTACGGTTCGCAAGATATGGCCATAAGCCATGCACAGTGAAATTTTTGACCAGGGATGTTTTATCGCATCTTGGTTGAGTTGGTTTCAATTGTTTATTATGTAACACACAAAATGCTGGCGGCCATTCTTGAACTAAGTAAAATCCAACAATTTCATTTGGTAGGGTGGGTAGAAATGGAGGTGGAGGTGAGCGCGACCTTGGAGGTGCCGCATGTATCACTGAAGTAACTATGAGTGTGAGGGCAAATATGAATGTAACAGTTTTCATCATTTCAAATGTACTAATAACGTGGTGGCTATTCAATTCAATGAAGTTATAAATTAAATGCATGGAAAACGCGGAATTTATAGGAAGGAAGCGTTTATCCTACGCTACTTATTGATCAGTTTTCTTCACTAACACCCTAATTTATGCAAATGAGGGAATACTATGGTTTATTTTGTTGTTGCATTGCAATATTGAAGAAACTTTTAATGGCTAATAAATATATTAATCACCATTCCTTATAAAGATAGATTGTTATTTGTCAATTTAATATCCCTAAATGCGATGAAGTGGTAGTTTAAACTATCCATAAATAAACTAAGAACCATACTAAGAGTTTTTGTTTTCTACATTTCTTCGTGTACACTACAATTAATTTGAACACCCGTGTGAAGAAACAATTGCTATTTACAAGTCACACTTTTTATGGATGTAATTTTACATTTTAAACAAACGTGCGCACACAGACAAATACTCTCTCCGTCCCAAAATGATCTTCACGTTTGACTATTCAAACTTTTTAATTAAGGATATGAACACTTGCTTCACTAGCTATGTTGTGTTTATGCACATTTAAGCCTAAATTGTAGAAATGAAAAGAACTTTTAGGACAATGAAAAATGACAAACGAGAAGATATATCATTACGGGACGGAGGGAGTATATATATATATATATATATACACGAGAGAGAGAGAGATTGCTTTTGCCTTTGCGTTTGCGTTTTTTGTTTTTTCTTTTCATTTGTCCTGGACTAACACCAATAGATAAAATGAAAATATTCATTTAGTCCGGAGTTACTATATGTATAATAAATCTCGAGTGTAAGACCATGTGCAATGGTGACCAGTTGAAAATTGGTGTACGACAATTCGCTCAAGTGCTGTAATAGTTAGCTAGTTTTCGCTTAAATCTCTGAGCGAAACCGTGAGGGGTACTGCGAGTGAACCGAAAACAAGTTAAATGTTTATTTTTTAATTTTGATTTATCCCCAATGACGTCGTTTATGCTAATATCAAAAACGATTTTAATTTTTTATTACCTACAAATAGAGCTCAATATTGCATACGTTAAGCAAACTTATGTTGTTATATGTATGTGGTATTTTAATTTATTATCTTCAGTTTTTGTGAGCAATAATTCGCTCAAACACCAGATTCGCTCACCCGATGAGCAAAAAATCCGCTAACCATTGCACATGCTCTAAAAAATATTGTAAAGGAATGTAGATTGTCTCCTGTTCTCCTAAGCTAGCTAGAGATATGCAAGAAGAGATGAAAAATTGGGGAAAATAGATAATTCCTTTTAACTCTAAATGAATGTCTATTCTTAAAAAAATTATTCTAAAATAAATGTATTTTTTTAGATATTCATTTGGGGATGGGGAGAGTACTATTTTTATTGATAAGGAGTAGAATGAAAACATGGGAACATTAAAGGAAAAATGTCTTTTTGTTCCCTTCAATCTTCTCACTTTTGGGAGGAAACAAAAATAGAAAAAATTCTCAAATTTTCTTTGTTTTTGTTGGGAATATGCCTTTGAATCAATATGCGTATTGGTTAAGGATAGATCCGCGACAAGTTCGGTAATTTCTGGGAATGAGAATTGTGAATTCTTTTTGGAAAGCGATTAAGGATTTATTCAAGAATACGGATTGTGATGTCCTTATGAGAATATAATTGCTTTATTTCTAAGAAAAAGGAAATCCTTTTGATACAAGGATTAAGGTTTAATTAATTTTATTATTGGTACAAGGAATTGTTCAAGAATTAGGAAAGTTGTTTCCTAATGAGAATAGAATTAGTTTGTACACAAGAATTAGGATTCCTTCTCCTTTTAGGGTTTTAGTTACTTATGTGACTATAAATACAACCCTTCTCCTAGCATAATAAAAAACTTGAAAACTAGTTGACTAGAGCTAGAACTAGAGAGTAGTTCAAGACACTCATGAAGTTAGACAGAAGTTCAGAGAGATACAAGAGAAATCTGTAATTTTAGATCAAGGGTTTGCACAGTCAGGAATTATTGTGATCAATAATTCGTGCAACTAGATTAGTGTGATTTGTATCTCAGATTGCCATTGATTAATAATATAATTTTTTCCGCTCCCCGTGGACGTAGCCAAGTTGGTGAACCACGTAAATCTGTGTTCTTGTGATTGCTTTATTTTCTCATCAAGTCTTGTTTAATTGCTCTAACAGTTTCATTTCCAAAAATATAAACAGAAATTGTCATGCCTCTAATAATGGTATCTTGTCTTTCCCAGTTCTTTCCTTTAATTTTAACACTAGATAACAAACCCCTAGCAATGTGTTTGAGAAAGTAAAGAAGAGTTTAAACGGAGGTAACACTCTTTCGAGATGCTTTCTGTAACGACCAGAACCCGCAGGCCCGACCCGTTACACAAGTACCACGCACTGGCCGAACAAATACAAATATCTTGACGAGCTTATCGAGCCGAGTTCGAGCTTATCGAGCCGAGTTCGAGCCATTCGAAAACAAAAATTCAAATTTAATGAGCTTATTGAGATTAAATTAATGTGGTAGGAGAAATGGGTCTATTGATGTTTGAGTTTTGGGGTGGTTCATTTTGGGTAGTGAAACAATTGCAATATACCAGTTTTTGGCTGTTAAGATATTTTTCACAATTTTTTTGCTTTCAAAATATCTACAAAAAATAATCATTTTGGAATGTAAAGACTAATATGTAGGTAACATAAAAAACTAGAAACGAATTCAATGGACAACTACTAAATTTAAAAAAAAAAAAAAAAAAAAAGGCCTCAACACATTGTATTCATACATAAACTTTTCAACATCCATATGAAAAAAAAGGAGGGATTCTGCAAACAAAAGACAGAGTAAATCAATTCATAAACTTTTCAACATCCATATGAAAAAAAAAGGAGGGATTCTGCAAACAAAAGACAGAGTAAATCAATTTTGTCCTACAACAGAAACCAGGCTTTCATTGTAGATAGCGAGCGGCCGACTTTGTTCCAGATACACTCCTTGCATTATTTTCTTCGTCGCATGTGTCTTTATATCATAGGCAAATAATTCATATTCAGGGTCATTTTCTGGATTATAAGTACTCACTACCAACTCTTCATTCTTCCAAAATCCTAACGGCATGTCACAATAATCCATAAAATGTTCAACACTCGCGTATTTATTCCATGAAAATCCATCCATAATCCATATCTCGTACGCGTATTTGTCTTCTACATAGTCTGTGTAGGCATGCCTAACCATGGCAAGGGACTCTTTCAACACCCCAAGCCTGTTCTCATAATTGTCAGCACAAAGATTTGGCAACTCTATCAATCCAAACACTTCAGCTCCCATGTCAAACCACAAGATCCTACATGGCATTCCCAACCAACATGCCGGCGCCTCAGTGCACCAATAATATTTCCCATTCAAGTACACATGATCAGATTTAAAAAGAGGTTGATGGTCCGAAAAAGGCAACCCTGCGTCAATTATCTTCCACGACTCGCTTTTTGGCCTGCACGAACTAGCACTTAGGCTGAGTACCTCCACTTTGTATACGAAATCATATTTGGTTCGATAATAGTCCCATATCCTAACAACTTTGTAATCTTTTGTAATGGGATCTATACCAAATCCAACACGAGCGTACCCACGATTCAGATTGTCGGGTAATGAAGGTGGCACAGACGTACTAGCCAAAGCCTTATATTCTTTAGTAGCAGGGTTCCATAAAAACAAGTAATCATCTCTGATATCAGAGATCACCACAATTCCATTACACGGACCGACTATTTCTATTTCTGATTCGGGATGTGTCTTGTTTGAATCCTTGAGAAAAGGTAATTCCAAATTCGTACACTTGACTCCTTGTTCATCTTCCACAACCAACACAAACTCGTTTGCGCCCGGGCCAAGCACGGAAGTCCTGCTTAAGAAACAATTGCCACGATTTAAAGCAACTTGGGTGAGATGATGTTTGGTGATGAAAGTTGGGTCTTTCAAGATTCCCTCCAAGATTTGGCAACCGATCGAAACCGCAATAATGATTTCACAGGTAGCCTTGCAAGGATTTCGAGGAGCACATCATTTGGCAAGAAGTTGATTGTCATCAATTAGCCTTGTTTCTCGCCTGCCTTACAAGATAAGTGCCTTCATAATGAATAAAGTTTTCACATGATTAAAGAAGCTCTATCGAATTTTCATGCAAGGCAAATTAACAATATATATAAGCATAAATAAAAATCATCTTCGCAGATTACATGTTAACTCTTCCCTATTGTACTTAAAATTTCTATAAATTTTGTGATGAATGCAAACCGATAATAGGCTTCCCTAGCTGCCTATCAGGATTGTCAAGTATTAATATAAACTACAATCAAATGTCGTTATCTGATACACCAATAAGGATATATCAAGTTACATAAAGTCCAGAAAAAGGGGGGTGGGGGTGTGAACCTTATGAGAAACAAAAGGGGGGGGGGGAAGAAAAAATAAAGAACAAGATGATCTTAGCACACCTTACATTACACTGATAACCAAACAAAAACATTTTTAAAGGGCATCCCAGGAAACTACAAGCACCACAATCTAATCATATGATCAGAGATCTCTGATAAACTACCAAGAACGCACATCAAAGTCCTTCTTCCGTGAAATTAAGTCTTTGGGATGCACGCTTGAACAATAAATCTCAAAGCGTATGAGCAAATCAACGGTCAATAACAAGTTGAGGCAGATCACATGGTTTTAACTCCTCAATTTTGACAATAAATGGCTACTGGGGTCGGGACTTAGTAAAGTGGTGGAGGGCAGCTGGTCTATCACGCATGCTTCTCCAGTTCAAATGCGTTTTCAACATTTATCAAACTTTAAATTGACAAAATTGATACATCAAACCCTATTGGCACACCCCCCCCAAACTTTGGACCCTAAATTGTCATTTCCCCATTTAACTATTCTCATGAAATTGTGAAAACAGTTGATTGCAGTAAATTTAATAGAGACTGTAAGAGACAATTATCCCACATCTTCTAATATTTTGATTTACCACCTAGTCCAAAATTAAAAATAAAACACCATAGGGTCCATTAATATGATAGAATCCCGAAACTACCCCTTATTTTCAATTAAAACAACAACCCTCCCCTCTCCTCCCATTCGACGCAAACCGACTTCTCTCTCTACTTTCTCTCACTACGTTCTAACCGGCGACCCCTATCCCCCCTCCGGCAACGTTTCCATTCCCATCGCCGCCGACCCTTCCTCTCCACCTCCGGCAACCTTTCCCCCCGATCTCCAAACCCTGGCGAACATCTCCCTTCCCCGACCTCCGAACAGATCCAACCTCAGATCAGATCCGACTAATAGATCCGACGATTATCACGTAGGAAATCTGTCTGTGTGCACTAGTTTGGTCACCGCTAAATCCGGCCAAGCAATCTGCTCCGACGCTTTGTTTTTCCACCAGATCTGAAATTCTCATTCCATCAATGATCAATCTACTCCATCGGAAATGCAAAATGACGTATTTGAAAGAAATGAAGCTGGCGGAGACGAGCCGAAGCACTACTGGTGGTGACCGAATGCAAAGTGCCAGCGTGGGAATAAAAGTGGATAAGGAGGCAAAGAAGCGGAGATGTGGTCGTGTTAGATGCCGGAGACATTGAGAGTGTTCAGTCCTCTCTCTCCTCCTGGGTTAGTAAATCTATTAGTGAGTGTGTGTTTGTGTGTTAGAGAGGCAGAAGTATACCAAGAAATTATTTTCTAAAATCAAGTTCTAGATGCCTTTTTTTTTGGGGGGGGGGGGGGGGAAGGCACTTGCTGAAGCACTTAACTTATTGAGTGGGGAATTCCTAAGCACAGTTGGTAAATTGCAGGCAGAGCAACAAAAGCAAAGAGGTTTATAGGAACAAGAATGCCTTCCAAAGAGGTTGTTTACACCTTTAGTAAAGCCAATCCCATTTATTTGGTAATCTTATATTCTTACTTTTTAAGATAAGATAGTATATTATTTTCACATTTTGACTGTTATGGTGATATAATTGCACTCGAGTATTATTTTTCGCTGAAATGGATAATATTTTCATGCAGATATTTTGAATTGAACTAAACAACTGCTAACTTCTCTTCTCTGTTCTTGGAACAATCACGAAACAACTGTGTACTTGTTTATGGAACAATTGTGAACATATACTTGGAACTTCTCTTAGAAAAAACTGTGAATTTGTTCTTGAAAAACTTTGAACTTGTTCTTGGACAATAGTGAACTTTATTGTTGGTCGCTGGATAGAGTTCTTGGAACATAGTTGTTCTTGGAACAATTGTGAAGTTTTTTTAAAGGAACAACAGTGAACTTGTTATTGGAACAATTGTGAAGTTTTTTTCTAAGAACAACAGTGAACTTGTTATTGGAACAACTGTGGAATTGTTCATGGAACAAATGCGAACTTGTTTTCGAAAAAAAAAAAGTGTACTTGTTCTTGGAACTTATTTTGGGAACAACTATGAACTTGTTTTTGAAATAACTGCAAACTTGTTCTTAAAAAAATTGTATTTTTTGTATTAAAATATGTGAATTTGTTCTTAAAAATTTATTGTTAGAACATTTGTGAACTTTTTCTTGGAACAAGTGTGAACTTGTTCTTGGAACAACTACGAACTTACAATTGCGAACTTGTTTTTGGAACAATTGGAACAATTGCGAACTTACAATTGTGAACTTACAATTGCGAACTTACAATTGCGATCTTACAATTGCGATCTTACAATTGCGATCTTACAATTACGAACTTAAAATTGTGAACTTACAAGTGCGATCTTACAATTGCGAACTTACAATTGCGAATTGTTTTTGGAACAAGTGCGAACTTGTTATTGGAACAATTGCGAACTTGTTATTGGAACAATTGCGAACTTACAATTGTGAACTTATAATTGCGAACTTGTTCTTGGAACAAGAACAAATGTGAATTATTATTTTTTTGAACAAATGCGAACTTACAATTGGAACAAGAACAAATTTACATTTGTTCTTGGAACAAATGCGAACTTACAACTGTGAACTTGTTCTAAAACAACTGTGAATTTGTTCTTAAACAACTATGAATTTGTTCTTGAAAAAATTATTATTTAAAAAAAAATGTGAATTTGTTGCTAAGAGCTTTTAATTTGTTCTTGTAGAAAATGTGTAGTTTTTTAAATAAAGAATGATTGTTTTTTTTCAAAAAAATAAAATGGACAATGGAAAATGGTCGTCAGAGGTAGTCACCGGAAAATGGTCGTCGGAAAAAGGTGGCCGGAGGTGGTAGCCGGAAAATGGTTGCCGGTGATAGTCACCGGAAAATGGTCATCAGAAAAGGTGGCCGGAGATGGTCGCTGGAAAACGGTGGCCGGAAGTAGTCGCCGGAAAATGGCCGCCAGAGGTGGCCGGAAATGGCCACCGGAGGTGGTCGCCGGAAAAAGTGGCCGGAGGTGGCCGCCGGGAAAAGGTGGCCGGAGGTGGCCGCGGGAATAGGTGGCCGGAGGCGGCCGCCGGGAAAAGGTGTCCGGAAATGGCGGCCGGAAAAGGTCACCGGAAAACGGTGGCCGGAAAAAATCGCCGGAAAATGGTGGCCGCAGGAAAATGGTTCCCGGGAAAAGGTGGCCGGGGGTGGCCGCCGGAAAAAGGTTGCCGGAGGCGGCCGCCGGGAATAGGTGTCCGGAAATGGTGGCCGGAAAAAGTCGTCGGAAAATGGTGGTCCGGAGGTGGTCGCCGGAAAATGGTTCCCGGGAAAAGGCCGCCGGAAAAGGTGGCCGCCGGAAAAAGGTGTCCGAAGGTGACCACCGGAAAAAGGTGGCCGGAGGTGGTCGACGGGAAAAAGTAATCGGAGGTGGTCGCCGGAAAAAGTCGCCAGGAAATGGTGGCCGGAAAATGGTTGCCGGATGTGGTCGCCGGAAAAAGGTGGCCGGAGGTGGTCACCGGAAACGGTGGCCGGAAGTCGTCGCAGGAGGTGGTCGCCGGAAAAGGTGACCGGAGGTGGTCGCCGGGAAAAGGTGACCGGAGGTGGTCGCCGGGAAAAAGTAACCGGAGGTGGTCGCCGGAAAAAGGTGGCCGGAAAAAGTCACCGGGAAATGGTGGCCGGATGTGGTCGCCGGAAAAAGGTGGCCGGAGGTGGTCGCCGGGAAAAGGTGGCCGGAGCTGGTCGCCGGAAAAGGGTGGCCGGAGCTGGTCGCCGGAAAAGGGTAGCCGGAAAAAGTCCCCGGAAAATGGTGGCCGGAGGTGGTCAAAGGTGGTTGAAGAGAGAAAGTGAAATGATGGATGGAGTGGCATTAATGTAATTTTTCATTATTTATTAAGGGCATGAGTTTTTTTTTTGTAACCCTTGGACTAAGTGGTAATATTGAAAATTCCTTGGACTAGATGGTAATTTTGATTAGGATGAGGGACTACTAAAAAGACACCATAGATCGGTGGCTCTGATACCGTCTTAGAATTAGAGATGGGGTAAGAAAAAGCGAGAGGCCCAAGTGTTAGCATTGGGCTGGACTGGGCCGGCAATGGACTGTATTGGAGGTTCCACCTTAAAACCAATTGGTGATAAGGGGAGTAACTCCTCAAGTCTATATACTGGTCCATGTTTCTCTCTTTAAAGATGTGGGATAATTGTCTCTTACAATCATAAACATTTTTTTTTTTAGAATTGTAGATTGTTAAATGAAGGAAAATAAATAAATAATCAACAACTCAATCATAATTTGAGTCCATGATCGATCTAACGTTTGGTCTGTTTTTTCAATCAGTTGATCAGTTAATTACAACAAATTTCTCTTGATGATCAAGAAAGGCAAAACCCTCAATTTTACATACACGATTCAGCATTCAATTAAAGATAAATAGAGGTTTGTGAGAGTGAATGAAATAAATAAATTTACCGGAAATGATAGATCGTCGGTGAGTTTTGATTAATCTTCTTCGATGGACGGCGTCCGTAGAGCGGCAAAGCCCTGCTCTCCTATGTCTGAAGAACTTTTTTTTTTCCGAAGGATGTCTGAAGAACTTGAAAATTGCAGAACTCGGAAAAGTGGGTGCAAGTGTGTGTGTGTGTGAGAGAGAGAGAGAGGAGAATAACGGAAGGGCTTGCTAATGGGCCTTTATTAACCTAGTTTAATTAAAGGGTTAATCTCGTTTTACTACCTCCAATTTTACATGTTGTATCGGTTAGGGGCCTATGGTTTTATATTTCTCACTTTAGGGTCCAATCAATCGATTTTGTATCAACTCAGAGCTCTGGCAAGAGTTTTGTTAGATTTAAAACGGAAAGTTAACATGTGTCATCTAAAATCCATTTTCTTTGGGTTTTTTTGGTCTTTTCAAGTCATTAGTATATTTAAGCTTTCAAACTCTCGACTTATGAAATATTGTTCCAAACAAAAAACTTATAAAATAATTCCTTCTTATTTATTTATTTTAAAAAATATTTCCCATGCAATTTAATAGACCCAAACAACCTGTTTAGGAGTCAATGTGAAAGTTCATTTAATTTTGAGTTTTTTTATTTATTTATTTCTTTTCCTGCGTATGGCTATAACTTAGAAAGAAAGTAGCAACATCAAGCATAAACTAGTTATCACACATAAATTGGGAAAACGATTACAAAAAATAGCAGTATTAATTTTTTTCCTTGAGATAATTATTAAAATTATAAAATTCTAATTTCCCCAAATTTTGAAAGAAAAAAGGTTAATTTAAGAATCACCCAAACATAAAAAGAGTACTATCAGAACACAAGCAGAGTGACTTAAAGAAAACTTATGAGTCAATTCATCACTCTTGGCATTAAAATGCGTGATAATTTGAGCAACAATATCACCTAAACTCCAAAATCAAACCAAAGCTAATGAACCTGTGATTGATTTGGGTGTACTGCCAAACTATTTTTGTTTAACCATTTTTTTTGTTAAAATATCAAATGCCCAAGAGAAAATAGGTGTTAGGATGTGATATACCAACTTTCTATTCAAAATATAACGGAATGTTTGTTTAGGCCCTAGAGTGATGCAAAAATGGAAGTTCAGGCTCTAAAGTGAGAAAAATAAAACAATAGGCCCCAAAGTGAAACAACATGTAAACCCTGGGGTAGTAAAGTGAGATTAGCCCCTAATTAAACTTATGGAAGGGGATATTGCCACTACTATTTATGCTTTTTGGCGACATTATTTAAAGTATTACTCCCTCCGGTTCAAAATAACTGTCACTTTTGGACCAAAATTTTGGTCCAAAATAATTATCACTTTTGAGCTAAATATCTCTCTTATCCTTGCATTGAAACTTGTTCTCTTTTATTAATTATCTTAGTGTGAGACATTAATTTAAGAAAGTTGCACACTTAATAGGGGTAAAGTTGAAACTTTTGTCACTAAGTCATGATAATTATTACAATTACATTATTTAAGAGTTGTGCAAATGAAAAAAAAAAAATTGGATCGGAGGGAGTAGTATTAAATTAAACAATATCTTTGACACAATTACCCATACTTTCAACCTTCTTTAATTGAAAAGAACTTTCTAAACTTAAAATCTTTTATAATTCTTTGATAATTAATTTTATTTTTGTATTTGTGAGGTTTAAAAAACATTTTCATGCACAAAAACACAAAATAAATATAAGTTGTTAAAATAAAACAATGTAGGGAGTTAACTTTTTTTTTTTTTTTTGCGGTTTTATTAGTTATAAATAACAATTATTAATTGAAATCACAAAAATTGAATAATAAGTTCATGAATGAAAATTTTGTTGAATATAACCAAATTAAAAACAGCTTGTTAAATTTGGTTCAAGCTTCTTTTTTCTCGTTGAAAGAAATTTAATGAAAACGCTACTTCTTTAATCCCAAAATAAATGACTAATTTTAATTTTAATTTTAATTTTAATTTTAATTTTAATTTTAATTTTAATTTTAATTTTAATTTTAATTTTAATTTTAATTTTAATTTTTTTAATTTTAATTTTAATTTTAATTTTAATTTTAATTTATAAGGGACATTTTTATTTGAAATGATTAGAGGGGACGTTTTGTATTTGAAAGAAACTTATTGAAAATATATATTTACTAGAAAATAAACTCGTGCTCCGCACGGGAGCTAGAACACCTAATGACATTATGGTGAATTTAAATTGTCTCATTTTTTTACCTTTTTAAAAGATCATGTTATTGCTAAAATTATTTGATAATGAAATTTAAATAATTTATTTGAAGGTTAAACTGGATTTGTTAGTTATACTCCTTCCATCCCAAACTTTTTGTTAATAATTTCCGTTTTGAATTTCTCCTAAGTTTAATTACTGATGAAAGTAAATTTCTCTCCTAAATTGCTGAATAGACATAGGAATGCTGGCATGTTTTTGTAAAATATTTAATATATACACCCAGTCACATATGTGAGAAGCTATGAAAAGTTATGAAATGAAGACCCGTTGCTTACTAGTTAGCCCTAACTACCTATATACTCATTCCGTCCGAATTGATATGTTAGATACAATAGCTATTGTAGTTTTCTCTAAATCTTAGTAATTAACTGCAACAATTTTACACACTCTATTGAATTAACAAATTCAACATACATGATGTCCTAACATTGTAATTGGATGTGGTACCAATTTCATTATCCAATAGTAAATTTCTTTTCCTGATACTATTCGTCCGTTGTGATGTACGCATTGATGAATCTGTAACAAAATTAAAGTTTGAGAATATGAAAAATTGCATGTGTGTTTAGTGTGTATATATATATACATGTGTGTGTGTTGTGTGTGCCGCTTGTGTGAATAGGTTAACTACCCAAATTTCCCAAATTTTATAACGAATATTATTCTTAAACTCTGCAAGAGACTTTAGTTATATGGAATAAACCTGACTTCAAACCTGATTGGCCGAAAAAAGTTTCTCGTCCATCTTTCGACATGCTTGTTCCTTCCTTCTCTTTCACTTGTAAATTGGAACTTCATTTTTTATTTTATTTTTACTCATCAAATAAGCATGCTTCATAGCATGATTTTTTTTAGCAATTTCTTTTGAAGGAATACCTACAAAAATTAATATAACAACAAATACAATAGTTAATATATAATGCATAAAATATTGAAATAGAATATTATATTATCGATATGGAGGGTTGATAAATCATTGCGTCTTCTTCTTCCCATTGGCTTCATTTATCTATAAAAAAGTATGAACAATGAAATTATCCTTGCATCTAAAATGAGAAGGGTGTCTTTTTGGTAGAGTTGAGAGTTTAAAGGTACTATTTGATAAATAAATGTTTGGTTTTTATATTTTTGTAGTAGTCTTTAAAGTTGAAGAGTCTTATAACTTATGAGATCATGAATGCAGGTCATATTAATAATATGTAAGTTAGAGATTTTTTATATGTTAGCATAAATGCAAGTCATATTAATAAAATGTAAGTTAGAGACTTTTTTAGATTTTAGCATCATTTATTACAATGGTTCATCTTATCTTTTCATTTTCTATGATTTCAAGTTCACTTGATACTTTAAACTTTAAGAATTCCATTGTAATTCAATGGTTTTGAATAATATGTTGTCTCTTAGAATACATGAAATGATCAAAGCCATTGAATTATGAAAATTTGAATAGTCAAAAACTAAAAAATCACTTCTTAATTAATTGCTCTTTAATGCATCCTAACCCTACTAGTCTAATACTCTATATATAAGAGTATATGTCTACCTAGTCTAATACTCTATATATAAGAGTACATATTCGATTAGATATGGATCTCTTCTTATCTTCTTATAGAATCACTAAATTACCTACTATCATACATATGGATATTACCTATTATTTTTACCTAGGTATGAGAATGCCAAAAGCCTCCATGATTCCAAAAGTCATATTACATGGTATCCTCTAAATCAAGATAAACCATTTTTGGTTCACGTGTCATTCCCAATGTAAATTTCACCATCTTTAAAATACTATAGTATAGATTTTAGTAGGGAGAGATTACATTTTCATTATGTTTCTTTTCAACCAGGAGAAAAACAAGCTTGAATCAAATTCTTTACATATATTTGATACTCCTTTTGTCCTAAAATATTCTTCCCATTTTTAAGTTAATTTAATTATCTTAATAAAAATTTAAAACTTGTTATTGATAGTATTTTTGATAGTGTGTCAATAATAAATTTTAAATTTTCATTAATATAATTGAATCAACCAAAAACTATTACTCATATTATAAATTTAATTTTTTTATATTTGATAAAGCATCTATTCATGAATTTATTATTCAATTTTTGTGATTGCAATTAATAGTTGTTTTATTTTAGCAGGTTTGGTGTATTTTCCATCTTTGTGCATAAATATCTCTTCTGAAGCTCACAAATATAAAAATAATATCAAATAATTATAAAATACAGTAGATTTTAAGTTTGGAAAGTTCTTTTCAACTAAAGAAAGCTAAATGTGAGGGCGATTGTGTCAAAATGTTGATTAACTTATTAATATTTTAATGATGTAGTGGAAAATCATAAATTGTAGTGGCAATAGCCCTTCTCTTATAATATATACAATATATGCATACACACACATATACAATATATACATACACACACATACATATATGTGTGTGTGCGCGCGTAACTGTCTACTAAGCTGATTATTAATAAATGTAAGTCATCAGATAAAAAATGCTTGTAGATAAATAAATTATTATTTTCATATAGTGTATTTTGTAATATGAATCGTGCACTACACGGGTAAAGATATAACATTTTGATAACCATGAATCTATGATCAATTGCATTGTGTTCATTAGTTTGATTTTCATAATTAATAATAAAAATAAAATATTTTATATTAAAAAAAAATCATGAAAATTACTTCGTGTAATATCATCATTATTTTAGTGTTATTATTAAAATTATCACTTTTATTGGTTTTACAAATTACTAATTAATAACATTATTAGTAATACTAGTGTTTAAAATTTTATTATCATTATTGTTCAAGAGGGAACAAAATTTTAAATATGAATTCTAAAATCTAACGACATTAACTAAATTGTCAAATTATGGATTTTTCAGTACTGAATATCTAATGTTAGGGCTTTTTAGGTAGTCAAATTAATTGATGGATTTTTTGGTTATAAAAGTTATTAATAAGAACTTTTAGGTATTTTTTCTTTTTTAATAAAAAATATTTTAATAATTAATGATAATAATAATAATACTAGTCCCATTGCACTCCAGCACTACCACTATTGACTACCACAATACCACCACCACCACTACCTATCGTAGCTATCACTCGCTGCCACGACCACCAATTTCTATTAAACTTGTCGGCAAACAACTAAAATCAGAATTATAATGCACATAAACCACAAACAGATTTTGAATATTATACTTGGATACAGTTGATACATTAGATACATTAGCTAAATTTTGAACATTGTATTTAAATACATTGGATACACTTGAATACAGTAGCTAAATTTTGAACATTGAACTTGGATACAATAGCTAGTTAGCTATTGTATTAAAGTGTAGTGTGAATATTGCACTTGGATACAGTAGATACACTTGGATACAGTAACTATTTTGAACATTACAGTTGGATACATTAGATACACTTGAATACAATAACTAAATTTTGATAATTGCACTTGGATACAACAGATACACTTGGATATAGTAGCTAAATTTTAAACATTGTACTTTGATACAGTAACTAAATTTTGAACATTGCACTTGGATACAATAGCTAGTTAGCTACTGTATCCAAGAGTATTTTGAACATTTCATTGTTGTTAAATATTTTTTTTTTCAAAATCCTATCTTTATGGATGTAAGCTTGATTCGTCTCGCCGAGACGAAAAAAATCGTATTCTTAGTTTTTTTTTTTTTTTGACTTATAAATATTGAGATATTTAATTTTGAAAGAAATTTTGAGTGATGACGTGCCAGACTTTAAAAAGTGGCTCTCACATGACGTTTTCTCCTCATAGTTCACAGAAATTTCAAATGTGCCACCGCATCTCCTTCTTATACTCTTTTAATCCGAACCATTCAATTATCTTAATCTAATGATAATTATTGGTTCTCATAGTTTTTATTTTATTTTTGTTCTCATTACACCACCATATATATATATATATATATATATATATATATATATGGTCTTGCTTTAATGAGAACCGTGAGAACCAAGCATAACCATTGGATTAGATACAAAATCAAGCGTCCAGATTATAGATACACTTGTATACGCTTGTTTATACTTAGATAACGTGCCTAAATTTTGAATAATGCACTTGAATACAGTAGCTAAATAACTACTGTATCAAAGTGTAGTTTGAAAATTAGCTACTGTATTCGAGTGTATACACTGTATCTATAATCTAGACTCTTGATTTTGTGTCTAATCCAGTAGTTATGCTTGGTTCTCACTGTTTCTTCAAGGGCATCTTAACATTTGCCCCTTCTTTTTAGAACTAAAAGGCCCCTAATTCTCAACATCAATCAAACTGTAAAGGGGCATAATGGTAATTCCAAATATTAATAAAGTCTCAAGCGATTCCCTTTACCCTCCGTCCCGGTAGAAGCTTTACCTTTTACCCAAGCAGGTGTCCCGTTAAAAGCTTCATCATTTTTTTTAATGGTAAAAAATGTAGCCTCCAATTGTCAACCACTCACTTTTTCCTCTCACATACTTCAATTGTGGGATCCACTTGTCATACCCACTAACTTTCCCTTCTCATATACTCCATCCGTCCCACTTAAAATAGGATTCTTAGTCAACTTTTTGACCAATAATTTGAAGAAAACTAATGATGCTAATAATTTTTATTTTTTTTATCGTATCTCGGTTAATAATAAACTCAATGACAATTTTTAAATTTTTATTATCATCATTATTTTTCTTCAAATGATTGGTCAAATTATGATTAGGCTGATCAAGAATCCTATTTCGAGTGGGACGGAGAGAGTATTTAAGATGTAAGTCCCACTTGTCATATCACTAACTTCATTCCTCTTACAACCTTTTTTACACTCATCATTTTTTCTTAATTTGTGTGTCCTCACCAATATGGTGAAGCTTCAAATGGGACAGAAAGAGTATATGATTTTATCATTTTTTTGGCGTATTTTAATGTGATCTCCTGTGGTTCATTTGTCAATCATTTCTCTCCTCATTGAGAGCTTGTGATTGTATATTTGTTTGTTGTTTATGTTTTCTTGTATTTGCGATGAGTCTCTCATTATTTCACAATGAAGTGGATTCCATCGTTATGGCACAAGAATATTTCGTGGATTTTGAGTTGTTTGGTGGGCGTTTCATCGTCAACTCGGATTCTATTATACATCACGTGCTTAAAGCAAAATCTTATCCAAGAAGGGATTTTTTGAATGCCAGTTTGAGGCAGTGTTCAAGTCTTACTTGGAGTGAAATTCGAACGTTTCATGATCTAGTTTGGAATAGTCTTTGCTGTAAGTTAAGAAATAGAAGTACTATTGATATTTGAGATGAGCCCCCAACATTTGTAGAATGTCTTCTTTTTTATTATTATAAATAAAATTGATTTGTCGTTTGCTAAAAAAATAAATAAAAAATATCCCGTGCTACGAGTTACCACTAGTTAAAAAGAAAAAGAACTGGAAAATCTCTCTCTCTCTCTCTATATATATATATATATGTATATATTAAAGTTGGTGAGGAGGGCTATGTATTTGACACATTGACAAACATAAGTTAAAGCTTCATTTGTGTGAAGCCACATCATCACTATCCTAAATGTGTGTGACTTTTGATATTCTAATTATTAGCTAATACTATTAACTCACAATAATAGTTATTATATGAGTTAACTATTACTATTAATAGTAATAGTTAACTATAATAGTTACTATACAAGTTAACTATTACTATTAATAGTATTAGTTAATTATAATAGTTACTATACAAGTTAACTATTACTATTAATAGTATTACTTAATTATAATAGTTACTATAGTAGTTAACTATTACTATTAATAGTATTAGTCAGCTATAATAGTTACTATATACTCTCTCCATTCCGGGTAAGTTGCAACAATTTGCCATTTTGGACATTCCACTTAAGTTGCAACAATGCCAAATAAGGAAACTCTTTATTACTTTTATAATCCTCCACTCATTCTCTCTATTCCTCCCAACCACTCATTATTATCCACTCATTCTCTCTCTTCCTCCCAACCACTCATTATTCTCCTTTCTTAATTTTTGTGCCTCACCTTCTATGTTGCAACTTACCCGGAACGGAGGGAGTATATAACTATTATTAATAATAGTATAATAAACAATAATAGTTACTTTATAAATTATCTATTACTATTAATAGTATTAGTTAATCATAACAGTTATAATATATGTTAATTTTTACTATTAATAGTATTAGTTAATCATAGTGGTTACAATATAGGTTAACATTATTATAATAGTTATTATAAATATTAATAAGTATTATTAATAGTATTAGTTATTGATATTATTATATAGATTAATTTTTACTATTAATGGTTTTAGTTAAGATGATGTTTACTATTTTAATTAACAATAACTAAAAATTTATT
The DNA here is from genome assembly GCA_026119855.1 of Campanula takesimana. Lineage (NCBI taxonomy): Eukaryota > Viridiplantae > Streptophyta > Magnoliopsida > Asterales > Campanulaceae > Campanula > Campanula takesimana. The sequence continues at coordinate 329,749 of JAOWBW010000967.1, read as the reverse complement.
TTTCATATAAAATATATTTATATTATAAAAAACTATTATGCTATTTTATTAAATAAAAATATAAAAAGAGTAAAAAAAAAATAGCAAATTAGTTAGCTGTGCAGAGCACGAGTTACCCATCCGTAAGAATAAAGATTAAAATAAGTAGATATTGAAAGTGGTTCAAACTTTAAACCATCGTAAATAGCGGGGATTTCTATTTTCAGCTCCGCCCATTTTCCTCGATAAACCTTCTAATGGCGGCAATAAACCCTAACTTCAGTTTTCGTTTCCCCAAATTATCTTCAATCTCTGTTCCTAACTCAATAACCACCTCTGTAATTTTTCCCAAACTATACAAGCATCGCAGTGCCCACGCCATTTCCAATTCCTCCGACCCACAACCCAATTCCAGTTCCAATTCCAGCCCAGTTAATCCCCAAAATGAAGAATTCCCAATCACAAAACCCAGAAAACCAAGACGAGGGCGTAAATCCGAAGCAGTTGCAGTTGAAGACTTCATTCGTGATATACTCGAGAAAACTTTCGCTTCAATTCGGGAGCAGAATCCGGAACTCTTGATGGATACGGAGAATATAATGAAGGAGAAAGTTGATGAAGAGAAAACTGGTGAGGTTGAGAATGGAAGGGAGGAGAATATAGTGGAAGAGGAAAAATCGGATTGGCCTGTGGATACTGAAGTTGGGTGGGGAATTAGGGCTTCTGATTTCTTTGAAAAGTACCCAATTAAGAATGTGGTTGGGGAAGATGGGGTAGAGATTGATTGGGAAGGGGAATTGGATGACACTTTTGTGAAGGAGATTAATTGTTTAGAGTGGGAGAGGTTTGCTTTCCATCCGAGCCCGTTGATTGTTCTTGTTTTCGAAAGATATAAAAGGTATATTTGTGTTTGTAATTGGTGACTGATGTATGCTTGCTTCTCTTCAGGCGATTACATCATTTCTAGCCTTACGGTAACTGTTTACGATTGATTTGATAGGTCTAATGATTTGGGTCTGAGGACCTTTATTTGCTCATTCTTTGGAGTAGATATAGCCGTGTGGTTTTGACAAATAACTAATTATGTGTTCTTGTCCTCCTTGATCAGTTAGAAGTCAAGTCATTGGAGTGTTTTTCCTAGATAGATAAAATATGCGTACTTGACTTATAGATGGCTAGTTGAAAAAAACATGATATAGCTTAAAAGTGCTAATAATCTATCATTCGTTTCTCATGCGTAAGATGAGGTATAACAATTGATCATGCATGTAAAAGAGACTAGTATTTCCAGGATCTTTGCAGTAATAAAGCATTTGTGTATTTATCCAACAAAAGTATGTTATTGAGAAGAAGTAGTTGGCATTGAGATTTTGGCTGGTGCGTTATACTTTATAAGATCAGACAATCCACGAGTTACGACATAATCTTACTTTCCTATTTTTCCATTTCCATTGATTTTTTGATGACCCAGGTTGAAGAAACCTGAGAAGTGTTGGCTAAGGAATGAGGGGGGAGGGGGTTAGGTCTACTGTCAAGAGCTTCTCATATTTCATATTTTTGAATCTGTGAATTAATTTATTGCACATAGTATTAACGTGTTTTAGACTTCTCAGGCTTGTGTATACTATTAAGGTCAAGAAACATGGAGGGCCTGCGTGAACTTTCTTAAATATTGGTGGTCTTGGACTGGCACCGTGACTCGTGTTTTACCTGCACTTGCGTTCTTGCTTTTGCATGAAAATAGGTTCTTTATTGTTGCAAGTTGTTCCAGTTTTTTAATATTAATAGCTCAAACAGGAACATCTCAAAGAATAAAGAGTCTAAATGGGAAGTCTACTCTTAAGTGATTATGTTACTCAATTTTCCTAATGATGCTTTGTAGTTGGTTATTTGGATGGAGTAAATTTGTGGTGATTGATTTTATTTTCTAGATCTGATAATGTAGCAAGTTTGTGTTAGAGGTGCATCTTTGCGACACTAAGGAATTTGTTCGCTGTTAATTAAGGAATCTGGTTATGTTTTTTTTTTTTTTTTTTTTAATCACATATTTAAGTGCTCTAGTATGCCCTATTAGATGCAGTTCTTAAATATGGCTTGTAGGTCCCACTTAGTCCCCCCGTCCCATAATGTTAGTCCCCTTGGACTATTTTAACAAATTAATTCCATCACTATCCTCCTCTCTTCTTCCTTTGTCTTTCATCCTCTCTTCACCCTCTCTCTTTCCCACCTCCCATCCGTAGTTACCACAAGGGTAATTATGAAAGTTCAATGAATTTTACCTCTCAATTATGAAAATGGGACTTTCTTTATGGGACAAACAAAAATGGTAAGTGGGACTATCTTTCCAAGACGAGGGAGTATTATCATTAAGCTGATTCAGCTGTATATATTTTTCTCCCAGGGCATCTGATAACTGGAAGGCTTTACTTGAGCTAGAAAAGGCTGCCAAAGTGTACTGGGAAGCTAAAGACCGACTGCCTCCTAGGGTAACCTTAATATCTCTTTGTTCAAATCACTTCTCTCATTCCCAATGTTCAGTCAATTTTAATAATTCTGACTGATTGTAACAGACGGTTAAGATTGACATCAACATTGAGACAGATCTGGCTTATGCTCTTAAAGTTAGGGAATGCCCACAAATTTTATTTTTACGAGGAAACAGGATTCTCCACAGGGAAAAACGTAAGATTTTTTTCTCTCTCCGATACTCCATATTCGGAGTCATAGTTTTGGTTTCTTGATTTTACTCTGGATGTCATATACAGAGATACGAACAGCAAATGAGTTGGTTGAGATGATTGCATTTTTCTATTACAAGGCAAGAAAGCCTTCGTTCATGAAGGTTGCTACTTCATGACTAGTTTAGTTTTACAGAGGTAAAGATTGTTAATGCTTGTTAAAAGTGAACTCCTTATATGATTTGCATACAGTTTTCTTACTTTCTTCCATTAAATTCAGCTCATGGCCTTATGGGGACTGTCGTACTTGATTGACCGAGCTGATGGAACATGTTTTTATATGTAACATGTGGTTTCCGTCCTCCACGTAATCACGCAGTTCTGAATATCAGATCGGTTACCAGCCAAGGTCAGATGTCCGAGGGACGGGAAAGAAAGAGAAAAAGGTTGTTGAGTGACAACAAGGAAGGAAAGGCGTCCCACTTGAATAGCTTCCTAGGGGCTTCTGTTTTTTTTCTTCAGTTTCTGTATTTGGTTTTGCAAGCTAATGGTATGATGTAAAACAATTGAGATGCTGATACACAATAATATGACCTAGTGATGAACTGATGATAAAATACAGTTTTTAGTTTAATTTTTTTTCACGAGGCATTAACTGATTAGTTGGACAATTGATACACAAGAATGACAATTTCAAGGCAGAATAATTTTGTTTAGATTCAAATTCATAATAATATACAAAAATTACAACTAATGTCATTTTTTTTTTTTTCAAATTTGTTCTTGATTAAGAGCAAATTTGATTTTTTTTGGACATTCATTTTGTGAAGTAGGGAGTAATAATCATACTCTATACCCGGCATCATTTTTTCCATATAAACGTACATACTACTACCTCCGATTCTAAACGAATGTTTGTTTTTCAAAAAGAGTTCCTTTACATTATTGAGGATTTTTTTTTGTTTTTTTTGAAAATGAATATTCGTTTAGGGACTTATTGAGCATGAATTATTCCTCCATCCAAACTCAAAGTATCCAAAGTATGACATTTTTCTTTACTCCATCCTAAACAAGAGTCATATTTGAAAAAAAAAAGAGGGAAAAATAGATAAGTGATCTTCAAAACATTCTTTATAATAATGACACTTCAAAATAATAAATAATTGTTATTTTTCAAAGTGTCAAAAAAAAAAAAACTGTACAGTTTTTATTTTTTTTACGGGTTAAACGTGTAACCCGCGTTTACCCGATTATGTTAGCGGGTTGAGGGAGTTGGGTAAATGATGGGTCGGATCAGGCGGGTTACTGGGTAAGTAACTGACTAAATTTTGCCGGCCTAACTAAAAAGGATAAAAAAGAAAATAAAAGAAGAAAAAAATAAAAATGTGAAACGTCAATTACGTGAAGGAGGGCTGCCTTTTCCGGCGTTAGTCGTCTCTTTAAACTTGACTGTCCAATTTTTAGGGTTTGATTCGATTTTCTCGTATTCTAATTCGCCGGGATCGCAATTCTGTAAGGCATCCGAAAATGGTGAGAGGATTAATCAACAAGCTCGCCTCCAAATCACTTTCCGTTGCCGGAAAATGGCAACAACACCAGCTCCGTCGTCTCAACATTCACGAATATCAGGTCAATTCTTCTTCCCCTCCCTCCCTTATGTGTGTGTGTTCATGTCGGGAGCATCGTACATGGTAAAGGACGAATTTAATGTGGTATGCGTGAAACTTGTAATTTTAGTTTGGCTGAGGAGAAGCTTTACAGCTCAAAATGAGAATTGTGAAAAAGAAGTAATTACATATGGAAGTGGACTGGGGATCTCTCTGATCTTAATTGGCCGCTCATGTTTATTTACTATAACTTATGTGGAATTTAGTTAATTGTGTTTGTGTGTGAAAACTTCAGATCAATTGGACAATAATTTGGTAAAGATTAATAGTTTGTGGCAGGATTGCAGTTTTATACGTTTTTCGTATCATTTATTGACTGCAGCAGTTAAATCTATTTTTCTCGTAAAGACTTCTATGTGATGATATCTTTGGGCTTCTTTTATGTTAGATGTGATGAGTGCATGCTTTAGGTTGGGTTCCTGTTTAATATTTTGGTTGTTTATAATTACTTCTGGATCAGGGAGCTGAGTTGATGAGAAAATATGGGATCAATGTTCCAAAAGGTGTTGCGGTATCTTCTGTTGAGGAAGTCCGTAAGGCGATCCAAGAAGCATTCCCCAATGAAAAGGAGGTAAATGCTTTTGACATGAGATGATTTTTTCTTTTAATAAGCTTCTCGAGATTTATGAACATTTGTAGACTATTTTATTGGCCGATGAATTCATGAAAAGTTATGGGGAATTGGATTTAAGTGGGTCAAGTTTCCGTTTATTTCTCCTTGGTCCAAACATGTACGCATGAAAATGCTGATTGTGGTGTTGCTGCAGTTAGTGGTGAAAAGTCAAATTCTTGCTGGTGGACGGGGGCTTGGGAAGTTTAAAAGCGGTCTACAGGGTGGAGTTCACATTGTTAAAGCCGAGCAGGTTGAAGAGATAGCTGGTACAGAGGCTTTTCTACTACCTTTTTGTTCAATAGAATCATATTGATTACTTTATGATAGATGGGCAAACAAATTCATGACGTTCAAAATTAGTCTATTAGGATGTTTAGAGTTAAACTTATGACTAGGCGAATACACAATGTTAGATTTGTCTCAGAAAAGAAATTGATAGGCTAATAGCGTGCTGTAACATGAGTTGTGTTTAAATACCTGCTAGAGTATTTTAGCAATGTATTAATACTTTTAATTTAAACACAACTCATGTGAGCTGTGTTTAATAGCCATTAAACCAGTGCACATGAAACTGCAATTGTGTTTGGTTTCATTAAGGAGTTTTACGGCAAGCTTCCCCATACACTTGCTATTCAATTGAGTTGGTAGCCAGTCTGACGATTTGCGACCATTCACCATTGTATAGTTGTACAAAAAGATAGGTGATATTTCTACCATGTGAGTTGTCATTTTTATTGGCCTTTTGGGTATGGCACGCTGGTTTGCCTTCTACTTGCAGAGCCTACTTTTAATCCTGATTCCAACTATCAGAACCCTGTAATGTTGCTTGAATGCATTTGACATTATTAACCTTGTTTTGGCGCTTGATGTTTAGTTAGGTTTAGTCACTTCATTCTTCTGTCTTATTTCACCAAAAGAAAGCCATATTTCCTACGCAGTTCCGTATTTCCAAATGGGCGTAGACTTCAGAAATATGTATTTTAACCTGTTAATTTTGTCTTTAGGATTCTCAAAACCACTGTCATTGGTATATGAAGAAATTCTTGGGCATTACTTCATTATATATAAGACCTCCTGCAGATCTGTTACAAGTAACTGCCCTATCTTAACCGTACATTCAATTTCTTGTTCTAGGAAAGATGCTTGGGCAGACTCTTGTCACCAAACAAACTGGGCCACAGGGCAAAGTTGTCAGCAAGGTTAGGCATGCTTAAATCTTAAGTTGACCACAAATATGTAACTTGTTAGTTCTTGACACTTTTTGATGCATTAATACCACCAATGAGTGTATGATTTTTGTAAGCATTCATATCAACCATTGAGATTATGTTTAACTTTGAGCTAACCATTGGAAAGGAAAATGCTTCTTATTAGAAGAAAATATTGATTGCACTATTTTCAGTTGGGTGGATAGCTCTAGATATCAATCTTTTCAAAATTTTAGCTATACCAAATGTGCATTATCTGACAAATTAAGGAAAGCTCAAGAAACACCCCCCCCCCCCCCATTGAAAAAGAAGTGAAATGCAACCAGTTGACCAAGCAAGGAGACTAAGTTTCCATTGACTGTAAGCGTTGTGTTTTCCTTCACAATGAAAATATGTTAGATAATTATTTCTGCTAGAAATGATCATGCAGCATTAATCTGGTTATTACATTCTTTGAAATATGTGGTTACCTTGAAAGAATTTAAATGAGATTTACAGAAAGTTGAGAAGGCAAAAAATAAAAAGAATAAAAAACAAGTAGATGATGCATTTGGGATAGTAACAACAAAGAGAAACCTCATCCACCTCCACACCCAGTTTAGGAATTTCACTGAGCTCCTACTCTAACCATACCCACATTAAATCTTACCAGAATATCAAGTAAGAGAAAAGAAAAGATGATTGGAAGTTCTACAAATAATGACTCTTTAGAGAAGTAAGTACACGGACAGATATGCAGCACAATTTCAAGCAAAAAAGCTGTCATAATATGTTAACGGCTCAAATATTGGCCATTAGGCATCCGTAGGTAATCATGCACCTATCTAGAGCTCCAACTTCTTGATACATACTCCCTCCGTCCCAGCACAAGTAGGACTAGAGGGGTTTGCACACTAATTAAGACAAACTAGTAAATGTGTGGTGGAAATGAAGAGAGAGAATGAGTGTAGTAAATAGTATTGTTAGTTGGATAAATTGAGTGGTGGAAAATGAAGAGAGAGAATGAGTGGGATAAATAGTAGTGTTGGTTGAATAAATTGAGTGGTGGAAAATGAAGAGAGAGAATGAGTGGGGTTGTAACATTTCCATTTTGGGAAGTCTCACTTTTAGTGGGACGGCCTAAAAAGGAAAGAAGTCTCACTTGTGCTGGGACGGAGGGAGTATGATTTAGTTGCATTCTACACTTCAAACCTTGATTGGTGATAGTTTCTGTTACACTGTCAAATATAAGTTTGTTATACACGGATGGAATTCTCTTATGTTCAAACGACAATTCAAGTTCAGCATTTTTTTTCCATGATGCTCAGACTGTGGTTGGGAAAAAATAATTTAGTTTATTTCTTAAATCAGAATCATTGGAACTTGATTGTGTAAAAGAAAACGGGGGGGGGGGGGGTACTTTTGCCATCTCAATCCCTGAAACCTGCATTGATGCCTTATTTGTTTCCATTAATTGCAATAACTACCTATGAAGTAAGGCCCGTTTGCTATTATATGCAGGTTTACTTGTGTGAAAAAGTGTCACTTGTGAACGAAATGTACTTCGCAATCACTCTTGATCGTACTACTGCTGGTCCTGTAAGTTTGCACTATTCCGTGCTGGTTCCATAAGTCACACCCGAGAATATTTTCTTGGCGTTCTTTCAATACTTTGATTCTTTTAAATTGTGTCTCATGAAAGTTCCAGTGATCCCTGCATACTTTTGAGGAAACTGTTCTTGGATACTTTGTTCACGCTGCACTATACTCCCTCCGTCTCAGCTCACTTGACACTTATTTCCATTTTGGGCTGTCCCAGCTCACTTGACACTTCCCAAAATAACATATTTTTTATAATTTTATATTCACTCTACCCCACCACTCATTCTCTATCTTCATTTTCCACCACACAATTTAATCAACCAACACTACTATTTACCCCATTCATTATCTCTCTTCATTTTCTACCACACATTTTCATTATTTTATTCATTCTCCTTAATTATTGTGCCCACCTCATGAGTGTCAAGTGAGGTGGGAGTGGGACGGCGGGAGTACATGTTTAATACTGAGCATTATCATTTTTGACTTATATTATTACCAGAATCCTGGTCTAGCTTTGTGGTGAGACTTAGCTTTGTTGAGTAGAAGTATAGTACTACTATACTGGGCCCTCTTGATCTGCTTATATCTATTGTGCTTGTTGCATTTCCCATTTCCCAGCTTATAATTGCGTGCCGAGAGGGAGGAACCAGCATTGAAGACCTTGCCGAGAAATTCCCTGACATGATTATAAAGGTTGTTCTTTCTTTCTGTCTTTCTTTTTGATCCTCCGGTCGACATATTTTATTTCGTGCCATTTCTGATTCAGTTAGGTGAATTATTCACCATTCTCATCTCAGGTGCCAATTGATGTTTTCAAAGGAATTACTGATGAAGATGCTGCCAAGGTTGTGGATGGTCTGGCTCCGAAAGTGGCTGACAGAAGCTCTTCAATAGAACAAGTGAAGAAACTATATAACCTTTTCCGTGAAAGTGACTGCACACAACTGGAAGTAAGCATTTTGTTCTACTTGTTTGGGTTGCACTTTGAGATTATTGTCCTAGGGGTTTATTTGTATTGCGCAACTACCCCCCTTTTGTGGGTGTTTCTAACTTGTAAGTTTATTCATCCTTGGATAGATCAACCCCATTGCAGAGACTTCTGACAACCAGTTGGTAGCTGCTGATGCAAAGTTAAACTTTGATGATAATGCTGCATTCCGTCAGAAGGAGATATTTGCTCTCCGTGATCCATCACAGGAGGATCCTCGTGAGGTATGTGCATTCTTTGTGTTTGGCTTACAAGAGCATGGATTTTAGGTCCTATGTTGGAAAAGTGGCCTTTGGTGTTGGATTTTGAACTTGGTTATTTGACAATGAGACTGTTGATGTAGTTGAAGATTGAAATGTTTCTAGCATGAGTGATCAAAAGTAGTCGACGCGATTCTCCCGCTCTCTGAACATTACATCACCATTTCATGACCACCATAAACATAAACTAATAACAAGTTATTCCACGGGCTTTTGGAAAAGACAGAAAAAATGAAATAAGAATGACCAAACCTATAGAGAAGTGGAAGAAAACACCTCAGAGAGAACTTCAAGCTAGTGGAACTTTGTTACCTTCAGTCATGATCATGACCTTTCTGTCCTGTTGAACTTCTTACAGGTTGCTGCTGCAAAAGCAGATTTGAATTATATTGGGTTAGATGGAGAAATTGGTTGCATGGTGAACGGTGCCGGCTTGGCAATGGCTACCATGGATATTATCAAGCTACATGGTGGTACTCCTGCCAATTTTCTTGATGTCGGTGGAAATGCCTCTGAACAACAGGTAAATCTTCCAATATTTATATAGAGCTCTACTTTATTGCTTATGAGGTCTTTAACTTTACTGATAACAAGCATGTGCTAGGCATAAGTCCCATCCACATTTGATTTATTACGTGCACCACAAATGTTGTACATTTTGTGGTGGGATTTTTACATGCACAAGTATATTTTTACGCTGAAACGCTGCAGCAAAATCACTGCAGATGCGTTTCCAAATCCGTCAGCATTCTCCTGTTGCCTATAAGAACTACAGCAGCAGCAATATTCTATTTGTAGACGAATTTATATTTAAGTTTTTCTGCTATTTCTAAATAAAAAGTTTTCTAACAATTTGAGCAGGTTGTCGAGGCTTTTAAGATTTTGACTTCGGACGACAAGGTGAAGGCAATTCTGGTGAACATTTTTGGAGGAATCATGAAATGTGATGTGATAGCTAGTGGAATTGTAAATGCTGCTAAACAGGTCAGCTTTCTCTTATATTGCAATGCGACACTCCCTCTGTCCCCAATATTATTGTCCTAAAAAAAGCTGAGATGTGATGTGGATTATGCTAGATCTTGGGGTTTTCAGTCTTTCAAAAACCTAGTTTAATCCTTCCATCAAAATACCGAGGGAGGATCTCTCTGATGACGATTAATATGAACATTATATGAATATTTCGCTGGTTTGAATTGTTGCCTGGGTAGATTACGGGAGTGTTGTAGGGTGACCCTCAGTTAAGGGTATATGCAGAGGTCTGATCATCTTAATACCTTAGTTTTAGATATGAGAGTATTCTTTGAGAAACACAAAATGGGAAAATGTGATTTCTTGGTGTCATTCTACCCAACCTTTTGTCATCCCACTATCCTATTCGCTATTGAGTTCTTAGTGAATAGTTAATGCGAAATGTTCGGGCATGGGCCTTAGTTTGAACAAACTTTCCACTTTTAGCCATTTATAAATCCAGTACTTATTATTCCCTCCGGTCCTAAATAGCTGTCGCTTTTGAACTTTTCACAAGTTTTAGGAAATACAATTATTACTACGATTTACTACTTACTGATGAACGTACCAAATTTTCCCTTATTTATTGCCCTTTCTCCTACGTTGCTTTACTCTAAAAACAATTAATAAAGTGAAACAAGTTCCAACGCAAGGATAAAATAGGACTTTGAATGCTTTCGACTAGAAAGCAACAATTATTTTGGATCAAAATTTTATCCAAAAGGGACACTTAAAGACAGGAGGGAGTAATTAAGTAGTCTCTCATTATATCCCTAATCAAGATCTAAATAAAGGACAAGATTGGAACTCATCCGGCGGACTTTGGATAATATATACCCACTGTCCACCTTGAAACATTCCTAATGCTGCTACTCTGCTAGGATTCAACTCTGTATTGTGTCTATTAAAAGTGGTAATAATCAAATGGGTACAATTATACGGTCACATTCTTAGCACGAGTTAACCTTTATCTTATTTGAACTTGTGTTCAAGGTTGCCTTGAAAGTTCCAGTTGTAGTTCGTCTTGAGGGTACCAATGTTGATCAAGGGAAGCGAATTCTCAAGGTAAATCTCAAAACTTTTACCCGTATGTGAGTTGACCACGTCAGAGTCAACAAAAGAAATAGACAATTGAGCACTGTTTTTTGTATGAGCAGGAAAGCGGGATGACACTTGTTACCGCGGAGGATTTGGATGATGCAGCTGAAAAAGCAGTTAAAGCAGTTAGGGGTTGAGGATTTTTCTTGACAACAAATAATAAATGAAGCTGATTATAAATTCATGAGTTTACACTTTTGTTAATTTTTTCCTCCGGATGCATAGGGTGACACTTCACGTTCTTTTTTGATTAATTGTAAAGGAAATGAGTAATGTTTGAGGCACAAAATCTTGCTCACAAAATCCTAGGTGTAATGACTTTATTGGTGTTTTTAATGAGAGTGTGGCGTGTCCACTATCGATGCAACCAATAAAACATCACCAACACATGTTGTGAGCAAAATTTTGTGCCCTAACATTGCTTAACGGAAATGGTAATGAATAATTCATTATCCTGTTTTATCAGTGGTGTCGAGTTTTATTTTTTATCCTTAATCTTTTGACTTGTAAGTAATATAAACTGGAATCCTAGCCCACGGTTATAAAGTTGTTCAACAAAATTATATTGTTTAGGATTTTTATTATTTTTAAAATTATATACATATATAATATACTTTCTTTTCCAACCCCCCCCCCCCGCCCCCGACGATTATATGACGATCATGTTCAGCTGACACCGAATCATTATGATGAGACCAACTCTCTGTTGTGGTTGTCAAGGAAAAACTAAGGTTGTGTTTGATGTATTAAGCACTTAATGCTTGATGCTTAATAGATGGGTTAATTGCAATTTAGACCCTGAAGTACCATACCACCCTTCCAAGCGAACCCCGATATGTCATTTTTGTCAAATCGGGTCTTCATGATTTTAAAACTCGCCAGTTAAGGCTTTTTTGACGGAATTCGTTAAAAAGTCAGTTAAAAAGCATGTGCCATGCACGTGACTAACTGAATTGGGTTGTTTGAAGTTGATGTGTCTTTTAAGGGGCTTAATGAAAATTCGAAACTTATTAGGGTTAAAAATAAAAACAATTAATAAAATAGTAAATATAAGGATTTTTAAAGCTATTTTCAAAATATTAATAAAAAAGAAAATTAAATAATGATTTTATGTTATAAAAAAATAAATCAAATTTTACATTTACAAAAAAAAAAAAAAAACACATCCAATAAAAAAAATTAGACATTAATATATTAACTTTTTCTTCACCCACATAATTTAATGTTTTTATTCAATCATGATTATTTATCATATTAGCAATATCAAAATTAATAAAAATAAAATATTTTTGCCAAAAATATATTAAATTATTAAATAGGAAATCAAGCATTACTAGTAGTATTTTTTTTTTTATAAATAAGCTCAACCAAACAAAACAACAACAACAACAAAGCCTTAGTCCCAAAATAATTTGGGGTCGGCTAACATGAATCCTCATATGTCATTGTGATAAAAGGAAGAGAGAGAGAGAGAGAGAGAGAGAGAGAGAGAGAGAGAGAGAGAGAGAAAAAGGATGGAGAAAATAAAATAAAATAAATAAATAAATAATAATAAAAAGTACGATCAACCCCCATCATTCACATGAATTTTCGCCCTCCACTCCGGCATCTTCAACGCCACATCTTCATCCACTCCGAGTAAACTCATATCATTTTCAATCACCTTAATCCAAGTTTGCTTGGGTCTTCCCCTACCCCTCGCCATTTTATCACTTCTCCACTCTTCAGGCCTCCTAATCGGTGCATCACTCGGTCTCCGTCTCACATGACCAAACCACCTTAGACGATGCTCCCTCATTTTATCCTCAATGGGCGCAACTCCTACTTTACCCCTGATCACCTCATTTCTCAATCGATCTTTTCTTGTATGCCCACACATCCATCGTAGCATACGCATCTCCGCTACATTCATCTTATGAATATGACACTGTTTCACGGCCCAACATTCAGTGCCATAAAGCAGTGCAGGCCTAATTGCCGTACGATATAATTTTCCCTTTAATCTATTTGGCATGCCACGATCACAAAGAAACCCTGTGACACTCTTCCACTTCAACCAACCTGCTTTAATCCTATGACTCAACCAAACAAAAAAAAAAGAAAAAATAAAACAAAGGAAGAAGAAAAAGAAAAAAAAGGGTAGTCAACCCATCCCCACCACAAACCACCATGGCCACCACCTACAACCACCATGACCACCATTGACCCGGCTTGACCTCAAACACAACCAACTCTCCGGTTCACTCTCCCCCACTTCTCTCCCTCCTTCTCTACAATCCCTCTCTCTTTCCTGGAACCAATTAACCGGACCGGCTAACCGTCTTTTCTTTACTAACCGCAATAGGTCAAATAAGACTCGATACCATTATTCCATACAATTAGACCTTTCTTTGAGATAGATTATCTATTCCTAATGGCTGTGGCACGTAAAAGATTGGAAAGAAAAGAGGAGATAAGGAATGCAACTCTCCCTCGCGTCTATAATGGGAGAAAAATACGGATCAAAGCCTTATTTTACCCTTAGGTTAATGTACTTCCCCAAAAGTGGGCAAAGTTGTCCGCACCTTACCTTATTCTAATCTTTCTTTTCTTTTCGTTAGGTTTAAGTCTGACGAGAATAATATTCTACGACTCGCAATTCATTTATTTCCAAACCTACCCGTCGACTATCTATTATTTTGTTGATTAATCCTTTATATTGCCCTCGTTTCAGAGTTAAATGGGGTGGCACTTTCAATTTCTTCTGAGGCAATGAATCGAGAGAATTTTGAATCAAAGCTTTAGATGTTTGTTTATCCTTTGCCGTAATAGTATCTCGGGGAAATAGTACTTCAAGATTCAGTCCGTGTCCAAGCTCTTTTGCTCTTCTTGGCATCTGTTATTTTGGCACAATTTTTTTTTAGTTCTTAAAAAGAAACAATTCGAGAAGGTTCAATTGTCCGAAATGAATTTCTAGATTCATGGATTTATCGACATCAAGTTCGTAAAAAGAACCAAACTCTTTTTCTCGATTGATAAAAAATGAAATTCTCAAATTTGCTTGTTTATACTTTTTCTATAAGATGACAGTAATTCCTTCGACTGCATTCCTAGTCATAGTATGTAGCTTGTGAAGAAGACTATTTGACTTGACCCCATCTTTCTTTGTTTTTTATCTAACTCGGGGTGGTGTGCCTATCTTACTATTTCTCAGATTTTAATGTCATACAATGCATCAATATCAATAGTTTTGTTGAGTAATACAATTCGTCTATATACTAGACATAACGAATATAAGTAAGCGGGAAATTGAAGGGAAAATGAGGGGAACAAATAATTCTAGTAGGGATTCTTCGTCTTCCTAGTCCTCGACACAAGAAAAGGAATTTTCGAAAGCCCTTTCTTGTGTCGAAATAATAATGAGTTTGGATTCTGTTCGTCAACGATTCCTAGTCTTAGTTTAGATTTTTTTCTAGATGGATTAGAACTGATTTTTAAATTTCTATTTATTCTGTCTCTACTTATTCTAGAATATAGAATAACCTAAGTGGTGGACAAAGACAAAAAGAGGGGTCGATTTGGTGCGTAAATAGAACTTCTTCAATGAACTTGGAAAAAATGAATTTTGATGAGAGACTAAACCAAATAGAATAAAGGTTTAGTAGTTAAAAAAAGAGTTTGATTTGAATAGTACAGTCAGTAAATTTCACTTTCTTTCTCATTTAGTTCAGTTTGAGTTTAGGTTTATTCTCTAAAATGAAATTTCATAAATAAGAATGAAATATAAATAAGAGGAGGGAGTCTTTATGTCACGTTACCGAGGACCTTGTTTCAAAAAAATCCGCCGCCTGGGGGCGTTCACCGGCCCAATTCCGGCAACTCTATTCTCATTCCCAATCTCCAACCTCCAACTCCAGCGAAACTCATTCACCAGACCGGTCCAACCATTCAACGAGGTCTCAATCACGACCGTTGATCTGAGCTTCAACAGACTGTCCGGCGAACTGTCTCCCCTGTTCGCCACCGTACAAAATCTGGGTGGAGCATCTTCGCTGGAGACGAAGCTTTGTCAGAGAAGACGTGTAGCTTCCGGCGATGGTGACAGATATGCACTGCATGGATCCCGAATCTGTGAGGGTTTTCTGTTAGTTTTTCTTTTGAAATCAAATTTGAGTTTTTGATTTGGATAAAAAACACCAAATCGCTTTCTAAATATGGAATTCAATGGTGTTTTCGATTTGGATCATTGGTGGTGATAATTATGGTGGTAAATCGGTGGTCGGAGCTTTGATGGCGGTGATGGGTAGGCTATATCTTTAATGGCGGTGGTTGGTCGGTCGCAGCATTATTAATGATGGGGTAGGACCGGCAGTGGTGGGTGGCGGGGGGGGGGGGGAGTGGCGGAGAAGATGATGGCTGGAGTTAAGGATATACTGTATTGGAGAGAGAGTGGTGACGGGTGTGATGGCCGGCGGTGACTGGTAGGAAGAAAGTAGGAGAGAGAGAGAGAGAGAGAGAGAGAGAGAGAGAGAAGAAGGGGATTAAATTTACCTTTTTTTTGTTCCACCCCTT
This sequence comes from Campanula takesimana, assembly GCA_026119855.1. Taxonomy (NCBI): domain Eukaryota; kingdom Viridiplantae; phylum Streptophyta; class Magnoliopsida; order Asterales; family Campanulaceae; genus Campanula; species Campanula takesimana. The sequence continues at coordinate 314,115 of JAOWBW010000967.1, read as the reverse complement.
GTTTTTTGAAGATGTCATTTATAACCCCTTTAAACTTAATCGCTATTCAAACTAGTCAGTTCTGTTAGTCACGTGCATGGCACATGCTTTTTAACTGACTTTTTAACGAATTCCGTCAAAAAGGCCTTAACTGGCGAGTTTTAAAATCATGAAGACCCGATTTGACAAAAATAACAAATCGGGGTTCGCTTGGAAGGGTGGAATGGTACTTCAGGGTCTAAATTTCAATTAACCCTTAATAGATTGCAAGGTATATTTTGGAGGTATGGTGCCTTTGATGACATTGAGATATAGATGTTGGAGGTTATGTGAGGCTCTTAATGATTGAGAATCAAAATCATTGCTTAACCAATAAGAGACTCATGGAACTTTCAACATGTAGAGCTCAATGTTATAAAGACACCTTACCTCCAAATTATACCTTGCAATCTATTAAGCATCAAGCATCAAGTGCTTAATACATCAAACACCACCTAAGTGTTTTTCAAAACACACATGTTTTATTTGTAAGTGCGAGTGTTAATATAACAAGATGTCATTGCTTTATATGGATACTTATAAATATTCAAATTGACAAATAAGCATTCAAATTAACACTTTTAACACTAGTTAATACTCCCTCCGTTTCATGTGAATTGAGACTTATTTTCCTTTTCGTCCGTTTCACCTCAATTGAGACTGCCCAAAATGACAAACTTTTTAATATTTTATATTCACCCAACCCCACCCATTTAACCCCACTAATTCTCTCTCTTCATTTTCCACCACTCATTTTATCCAACCAACACTACTATTTACCCCACTCATTCTCTTTCTTCATTTTCCACCACACATTCACTACTTTCTCTTAATTATTGTGCCATTTTTTTTGTCTCAATTCACATGAAACGGAGGGAGTAAGTGTAAGTGTGTGTGTTAAACAGTGTCAGTGGTAGTGTTAAAAGAGTGTCAATATATGTGTTACAGAGTGTTGTTGGTAGTGTTAGAAGATTGTCAATTGTAGAGCTAGTGGTAATTTTAAAGAGTGCCGGCTTCTATGCCGCTTTACTACTTCCAATGGCCGTGTTAAAAAATGTTTATTGTGTGTTTGTAATTTTTGGTTATTTACAAAAATATCCCACATGATTTAAAATCTATTTTAGTTACATACAAAAATGTCATCGTATATTTTAAAATAAATTTCATTTTTTTAAATGTCATTGCACATTTTTAAAACTAGTTTTCCCTAAATGTTAGGAAAAAAGGAATTTTTTACTAAGTTTTATTAGCTTATGATTAAGGTGAAAATCTAGTAAAAAACACGTTTGTAAATAACTGAAAACTTATTGTACACACTGTGACTATTAACACACAACTGACTCATTAGTAGTAGTGCTGACCTATTTAACACACGCACTGACACTTTTTAACACTAGCACTGACACTATAAAAGCCTTTCAACTTCAATGTTTATATATAGCAGCATAAATGACTTATATTTTTTTAACACTACCACTAACACTTATTAAAAGTGTCAGTTTCAATTTTAAAAAAAATGTTAGTAAAAATGTTTGACGCTTTATAAAATTAGCACTGTTTTTTTTTTTTAATGTGCCAATTTATTTGTAAACACCTTCATACGGACACTTTGTAACATTAGCATTGCCCGTTACAATGCATATGCACTTGTTAGTTGTTTACAAAAATGCCACCTATTTTAAAATAAGTGTCGGTTAGTTACAGAAATGCCACTGTTTTTTTTTTTAAACCCGTTTTTCCTAAGTGCTTAGGAAGTACACTTTTGTCATACGACCTAATCATGAATAAGACTTATAATTTTTTTTTTATTAAAATAAATTTGTCAATAGATTTTCATGAAGTTCTAAATTTTAAAATTAATCCTTGAATATACCGGGTAAGGTTATATTAGACATTAACCAATTACTTAAACAAAAAATCATACAGTAAAGGTTTAGGTCATGGGCGGCACTCAAACCGTATATAAACATCCCAGATCTTTCTTCTTCTTGGTTAAAACAGCAGAAACAATTAAGCGCATACTTTGAAATAGCCGTACAACAATGGTGGATAAGCTGAAAGCAAATCGGTCCGGTGTTAAAAAGATGAAGGCTAATCTGTCTAGTGACATTGTCGAAGCAAATATCCTGTCTCGGCTACCAGTTAAAACCCTAATCCGATTCACATCCGTATGCAAATCATGGTACTCCCTCCTCTCCGATCCTCATTTCATCAATTCGTATAATCAGATTCAGAAAAACAGAACCAATAATCTCCTTCTCATAAACTATACCGATGAAAATCGCATCGAGATTAAAAATAGTTGTTCGAATGAGCAATCGTCCTCCTTCAGCCAAGTTTGCTCCTCTTTCAAGTCGGCAGATGCAGTTGGTTGTTGTGATGGCATAGTTTGTGTTTACTACACCTATTTCAACAAAGCTGATTCAACTACCGAAAGTCGTATCAGTTTATGGAATCCCGCATTGAGAATCAACAAGATCGTTGGCAACTTTGATGATATTTATCAATGTATTAGATTTGGTTATCACGACCAAACTAATGATTACAAGGTCATCAAATTTACCAATGAGTTTTGTACCATAAAGCATGTCGAGATTTACTCGTTGGCGTCAGATTCATGGAGGAACATTGCACTTGATAGTAATCAGCTTTTCACATATATTATTGACGTTGCTGACATGTCAGGAGTCTATGTTAGTTGTTGTCTTGGTAGTGGAGCTTTTTGTTGGTCCGCTCTTAAAGGGGATGGTAATGCATATGATCCAGAATGGTTTATACTTTCATTCGATATGGAAGATGAGGTATTCAAAGAGATGGCTTTTCCTTATACTAGTCTTCGTAGCAGCGAAAGCACCGTCTTTATCTATAAAGACTCATTAGCCGTGTTGCATACACATGATTCGGATGCTTTTAATCAATGTGATTCTACGATCTGTAACATTTGGGTGATGAAGGAATACGGGGACCCAAAGTCTTGGACTATGCTATGTAAATTTGATTACCACCGTCCTTACGTATCATTTGTGGGAATTGTAGAAACTGATTTGATTTTGGTGCTACGTGGAAATGGTAAGTTGTGGAAACCTATCAAAAAGGAAGTTAATGTGGTCGATATTGATAAATCACAAATGCACCCGACGAGCTACACCAAGGATCTCAGTTTTTTGACAGAGGCAATGTGGGTTAGTTCTTACACTGAGAGCTTAGCCTTACTAAAGAAAACCCATTCATAAAAATCTCGTAGAAATGCTGTTTCCTGTTTTAAAAAAGAAATATAGATTTAAGGTTTTGTTTATATTTTACATTTCTTTGATGATCTAGTGTATGTTTTCAATTTACATTTCAAGATATAAGGTTTTATTGCTGGTGCCAAATTTACGCCTGAGAATCTTTTCATGTCATTGTTTTCAATCTTTTGCTGCTTTAGCTAGAATGATGTTTGAAAAGTTGTGATGATGCCTGCATCCTCTTCACTTGAAGAAAGTGGTGTGGGATAATTTTATTCATGCTTCATACAGAGTGACGCGGGAAATAACCCCCTTTATGCTCTTTAAGATTCATTGCCCGTGGAATGTGCATTCGTTACAAAAAATGTCAAAAAGTTTGGTACAAAAAACTTGTTGACAAACAAAATACTCAACCGGAATTTTGGGTCCGATTCAAGGGTAATCTGGTAATTATCTATATAAGGTTCCAGCAGACAAATAATATATCTTTGGAAAGCTCTATCAGTTTGTTTCTAGTGAAGAGCAGTCACAAGGACATAGAAATCCGAATTTGACCAAGTCTTTTGGCTTTTCATGTTTCTATGCTATCTTGTATCCTGATAATTAATATCTACTTTATCCTAACTTGGAGGATGTTTCAAGAGTAGTATAAAAACCCTTGTAGTGCAATTGTAATGAGATAGTGAGTTGAGTTATATAAAATTATTGAGTCTTTTGACTTGTTAAAGTAGATGAATTTCTTCTTGTTCTATCTTATCCCTTAGGTTTGGGTTCCTTTGGGTGATGATTTGACTCATATTCTTAGGTGGATTCCTTTGGATATCGAGTTTGTTTAACCCGTGTTTGTTCACTTGTGCTACCTCCGCTGTCTTCTCCAAATTATGTTTTTACCAAAGTCCAAGTGCAACAGATAATAAAAAAAATCTTTGCGGTTGCTTTCCTTTCCGTCAGAAAGAGATATTCGCTCTCTGTGATCCATCACAGAGAAAATTTGGTTGTTAATATAATACTCCCTATGTCCCTAAATGAGTGTCCAAATTTCATTTTAAGGACACTGAAAATCTCAACTTTTTGAACAATTTGGTAACAACGATTCATATATAATCTTGTAATCTCTTTTCTAAACCTTTAGTTTTGCACGTATAAAGAAACCGGTGAAATTTTTTTTCGAAAAAAAACGTTTAGGGAGAAAGTTATGTTCAAAAAAGACACTCATTTAGGGACAAAGATTTCTTGAAAATGGACACTCATTTAGGGACAGAGGGAGTAACATTGATACCGGATATTCCAATTTGTGCTCAACTGTCCCTTCTCCGTTCTCTCATTCTTCTCCACTTTCTCTTCGTCTTTTCAAACTTTCATTTGGTAATCCTTCCCTTTTTAATTTTATTAATTTGTGGAATTTGGAATTTAATTTTCAGTTCTGTTCCCCCCCCCCCTCTCAGCTCTAGTTTTTAATTTATTGGAGACCATTGTCCCTTTTTTGTACATGCAAAAATGTAACGGGGCTTGGATTTCTATTCTGGCGTCTAATCAACTTTGGTATGCTCAAGAATTTTGGTTGACATTTTCGTGCCAACTCAGAGGCTCTATTTTCTCAAAGTTTCAGTACTATGTAGTAGTTTGTTTAAATGCCAGTACAATAGAAGGCAGTGACAAAGTTTTACTTGACGGAGCGTTGGGGTGTCCCGGACCGTGTTGAGATTGGGCTTCGCGTAAGACTGGTATCCACATGGTTTTTCATGTCCCTACAGTTTTCAAAGATGTAGCATATTGATTTTTAAGAGATTCTCAATAAATTTGTAATATATGTGTATAAATCCAAATGTACCCAATTGCCTCCACTACTCATGAGCTACTCTATCAAGTAACAAACTCAAATGCCAAAAATCTAAATTTTGCCAAAAGCTGATGCAGCACAGAGCACACACTGGGTACCCATTTCAAAACTATAAAAAAAGCAACTTCCACTTTAATTGATCTAAACATAATGGGGCAATGCTTCTAAAAATGTTTTAAACTGCAAAAAAGTTCCTCACACATGTTGTATTATTCAGGCATTATTATTCTGTAATGTACTGCAACACATAATACTACACAGCTAAATATAATACTGTGTAGAAGCGGCGGCAGCAACCAGTTGGTGACCGATGACAAGCGATCGGATTCCAGCGACCGGCAGAGGTGGTGGTTGTGGCAAGAGACAGTAGTATTGACGTTGTATCATAAATTTTAAATATTGCATACAGTTGCGGACCTAGAACTTTTAGTCACCGGGTGCACAATTACACTAAATTTTTAAATTTATTTCTCAACAATTAAAGTAAAAAAATAATCAATTATAAATAGAAAAAGAAAGAGAAATCAAAAGATAAAAATTTTGTGTATATTTTTATATTAACTGGCACAACGACTGACCTTAAGTTTTAACCCTTATTGGATTAAGAAGGAAAAAATAATTTAAAAATGGAAGATAATATTGGATTGAGAAGGAAAAAACAATTTAAAAATGGAAAGATAGTGGGGTTCGAACCCACTACCTTCTGTTTACAAACCCGCCTTTTAACCATATAAGCTACAAAAACTTGTGTTCACCAAGTGCACTTTTATTATATATCCTTAATAATATTTTTTTTTCTTATAAATGAAAGTTGAGCAGGTGCACTTGCACCCCCTCCATACACTGGAGGTCCGCCCCTGATTGCATAGTGAATGCAGTATTATATACTACTGCACAAGAACTTAACATTTAAATTTAATAGATAATTTGAAGGAAAGTAGTTTATCCAAAAAAAAAAAAAGGAACTTGTGGGTCATTTTCCCTTTACAAAATGGTTAATTATTCTTTGAATATACCCCATAAGGTTATATTAGTCATTTTGAGACCAATCAATTTAATAACCTAGAGCGTAAAAGACTTGGCCGGCAAGGCAATCCCACACCCAAACTTTATATAAAAATCTTCCCTGGCTTTCTTTCTCATTAAAACCCTAATCCCACACCCAAACTTTATATAAAAATCTTCCCAGTACAACAATGGTGAACAAGGTGAAGGCAAATCTGTCAGTTGATATTATCGAAGCAAACGTGCTGACGAGGATACCCGTTAAAACCCTAATCCGATTCGCATCTGTCTGCAAATCATGGTACTCTCTCCTCTCCGATCCTTTTTTCATCAAATCGTATAATCAGAGTCAGAAAAACAAAAAAAAGCAATCTCCTTCTCGTAGACTATAACCATGAAAACAACGTTGCGGTTGCAGATAGTTGTTTGCAAGAGCAATCTTGGTTGTCCTCCTTCAACGACACCCAGGGGCGGATCTAGTATATAACGAGGGTGGGCAGATGCACACCCTGGAATTGCAAAAAAAATTTACCGAGTAGTTATAAAAAAAATATATATATATATATATATAGGGGTGTAAATTGTGATTTTTGAAAGAAGAGGGGTGCAGAGTGTAACAAAAAACCATTAGTAAGAGAGAAACCAAACATTGTTCAGAAACGCACCATCTAGTTTTTTATTCTACGCCGCACGCCGTTCTTCACCCCTCCGCAGACGGAAATCGACGTCGTCGGAGACAACGCCTCTGCAGACCACCGGCGGCGCCACGGCAACTCGGAAAGAGACGCCATCTGCCCTTTTTTCCTTCCTCAATGTCTTCGGCTGTTCCTCCCGTTGAAACAGCTTCTGTTCCAGTTCCAGTTGAAACGGTTGAACAACAAATTGCACAAGGTACTTCTTCTCAACGACAAGTAAATGATAACTCTTTTAGAATTGAGTCTGATCCGGGTTTGAGATTACCATTGTCTCGCATTGCTAGAAATCCTAAAGAGCTTGAAATGATTCGTAGAGCCTACTTACTCAAAAAGGCTTGTCAACCGCGTCTTTCTTATTTTCCTCAAACCATGATTTATGGGATACCACGTCGGTTTATTGTTGATTGGTATGATGAGTTTGATTGGTTGGAATATAGTGAGAGTAAAGATGCAGCATATTGTTTATATTGTTATCTTTTTAAACCTCAAAATGGAGATCAAGGGGGGGGGGTGGTACATTTGTCAGTGAAGGTTATACAAATTGGAACAAGAAGGAGGGATTAAAGAAACATATGGGAAACCATGATAGTATTCATAATCATTGCTACATGGCTTCTCAAGATTTACTAAATACGAACGCTCATATTGATGTTCCTATTGAAAACAAAAACAAGGAAACTAAGAGGGAGTATTACGTTCGAGTGCGGACTTCAGTGAAGGCTGTTAGATACCTCTTAAGGCAAGGACTTGCTTTTCGGGGTCATGATGAGTCCAAAGATTCATTAAACAAAGGAAACTTTCATCATCTTTTAGAGCTTATGGGGGAAGACAATGAAGAAGTTAAAAGAGTGATATTAGATAAAGCTCTGGGAAATTGCATTTTGAAATCTCCAACAATCCAAAAGGAAATGATTTCCGCCTTTGCTCATTTTGTCTCTAAGACGATTGTTTGTGATATTGGAGATGAATTCTTTGCTTTGTTGGTTGATGAGGCCCGTGATGTCTCGATCAAAGAACAAATGGCAGTTGCATTACGTTATGTGAATCATGAAGGGAAGATCATGGAGCGTTTTCTTGGCATTGTTCGTGTGCCAAACACTACGGCACGTTGCCTAAAGGCCTCCCTTGAGTCTCTTCTTTCAAGATTTGGATTGAGCTTGTCTCGTGTACGTGGGCAAGGTTATGATGGAGCTAGTAATATGCAAGGGGAGTTTAATGGTCTTAAGAGTTTAATCTTGAAAGAAAACAAATGTGCTTTCTATGTTCATTGTTTTGCTCACCAACTTCAACTAGCTCTTGTGCAAATTACAAAGAAGAATATGCAACTTTCTGAATTTTTTGGATTTCTTTCATCATTGGCAAACATTGTTGGTGGTTCTTGTAAACGTCAAGAGTTGCTTCGGGAAAAACAATTCGAAAAGCTTATGGAGAGAGTGTCTTTTGATGATCTTGAGACCGGCAAAGGTTTAAATCAAGAAGGCACTTTAAAAAGGCCCGGGGATACACGTTGGAACTCTTATTATTTTACAATTGTGAGTTTGATTAAATTGTTCTCTTCGGTGGTTGGAGTGCTAGAGCATTTACAAGAAAGAGGTGAAGATGCGGCTCATAGTGGTCAAGCTAAGACTCTTTTGAGAAATATATGTTGCTTTGAGTTTGCTTTTGTGTTGCATTTGATGAAGTCGGTTTTGGGAATTACTCTTGATTTGTCACTAGCATTACAAAGGAAGGATCAAGATCTTGTAAATGCCATGAAGCTTGTTAAAATAGCCAAAGAGAGATTACAAGAATTGAGAGAACTTGGTTGGGATAACTTGATCAACGAAACTACAAACTTTTCTGATGAGAATGATATTTGGGTACCAAGTATGGAAGATAATTTCATAATTTACTCGAGGGATGGAAGAGTTTCGAGAAGAGGTGTTCAAGTGAGCAACTTGATTCATTATCGTGTTGAAGTGTTTTATGTGGTGATAGATTCTCAAATTTCAGAGTTGAATGATCGTTTTGATAACACTAATACAGAGTTGCTTAGCCTAATTGCTTGTCTTGATCCGATTAACTCGTTTGCTTCATTTGACAAGAAAGCTTTAATTAAGTTGGCCATGTTTTACCCATATGAGTTTGATGATTACGCTCTTGATGTGCTTGATAGTCAACTTGAGAATTACATTCGAGATGTCAGAAATGATGAAGACTTCTCACTTGTTCTTGGGACTAGTGGTCTTGCTCAAATGTTGGTTGCAAAGAACAAACATAAGACTTATCCGTTGGTATATATGTTGATCAAATTGTCATTAATTTTACCCGTTGCAACTGCAACAGTCGAAAGGATATTTTCTGCAATGAAGATTGTGAAGCCCGAGTTTCGTAATCGTATGGGGGATGATATGCTTAATGATTCTTTAGTGTCTTATGTTGAAAAAGATGTACTAGACGATGTAAGCGTTAATGAAGTCATAAATCACTTTCAGGAAATGTCAGTGCGTCGTATATCGTTGTAATCTTTATTTTTATTTATAAAAATGATGCATATTATTATTTTGAATTGAAATGCATTACAACCCTTGAGGAATTAAGAATTCTGGATATGCCCGAAGAACCTCAAGAGGACCCCAAAAATTTTTTCGGGGCCTCCGCCCCCGAACCCCCAAAAAAATGCACACCCTCACCTAAATTCCTAGATACGCCACTGACGACACCGCTAACTTCTCATACAAGTATGTTAATGTGGTCGGTTGTTGGGATGGCATAGTTTGTGTTTCCCTTTAAACCAGACTAGTTTTCCTAGCAAACATAATCTTTGTTTGTGGAATCCATCCTTGAGAATCAACAAGATCATTGCCACCTACGATCAAACTCGTTGGTAAGATCTATGTGTTGGATTTGGTCATCACGACCAAACTAATGATTACCAGGTTATTGTATTTTCCAATATTGATTTATTACTAGAGCATGTTGATATTTATTCGTTGAATTCGGATTCATGGAAGAAGATTGAATTAGGTTAAGGAGCAAATAGGTGCTTAACTCTTAAGTTTGTTTAGCAATGCATTAACTAAAACATAAAAAATCAAAAAATAATAGAACTAAAAAAATCAAATGTATAACGTAAGTTAAAAAAAAAAAAAAACAAGAAAAGAAAAAAAAAACCAAAGAAAAACAAAACCCAAGAGACGTTAAACACAGTAGACCAAGGTTGAACTCAGTCAATAAACCCACGAGATTCTCCCTCTAAACGGAGAAATCAAACTTGTAAATGTCAATCGATGAAGAGGGTTGAAAATTTGGCCTGTTTACCTCCGTCAATTAGCCTGACCAAACCCTAGCCGATCACCCCTCAAAATCAAAATCTGGGAGGAAAACTGAGGGCTCACTTACAGTACAAAACTAAAGGGTCAAAAAAAAAAAAATCATTTAACGCCCTTAAATGGAAAATTTTCTAGTTTGACTATTCAAAGTGTTGAGATTGCTACAGAGGTTTGCTTTTTGTTAGACCAGGACACAATTCTTGATCCAATAAATTGACATCCACCACTTGTTGATTTTCTGTCTAGATTGCATCCAGCATAGTCTGAGTCAGTAAAGCCAATTAGTGAAAATGGAGATTCATTAGGATACCATAAGCCATAATCAGGAGTTCCTTTTAGATATCTCAAAATCCTTTTAACTGCAGCAAGATGAGATTCTTTGGGATTTGCTTGAAATCTTGCACATAGACATACACTGAACATGATGTCTGGTCTTGAGGTAGTAACATATAGGAGAGATCCTATATAGATTCTGTAAAGTGTTTGATCAACACTTTGACCATCAGTGTCAGCATGAAGTTTGGTTGTGGTAGACAGAGGTGTCTTAGCTGTTGAGGCATTCTGCATATCAAACTTCTTGATCATGTCTCTTGTGTACTTGGCTTGGTTAATGAAGATCCCATCCTTCATTTGTTTGACTTGAAGACCTAGGAAGTAGGTTAGTTCCCCAATCATACTCATTTCAAACTGTTTTTGCATAAGATCTCCAAATTCTTTGCAAAGGTTCTCATTTGATGATCCAAAGATAATGTCATCAACATAGACCTGAATGAGTAGGGTGTCATCTCCATATTTTTTAATGAATAAAGTGTTGTCAATATGACATTTGGTAAATCCTTTATCAAGAAGGAATTTAGACAGAGTGTCATACCAAGCTCTAGGAGCTTGTTTTAGACCATACAAGGCTTTGTCCAACTTGTATATATGGTCTGGAAATTTAGGATGTTCAAATACAGGAGGTTGAGCAACAAACACCTTTTCATTTAGTATTCCATTCAGGAATGCACTCTTGACATCCATTTGGAATACTTTCATCTTCTTAAAAGATGCAAAGGCTAGAAATAGTCTTATGGCTTCAAGTCTTGCTACAGGAGCAAAAGTTTCATCATAGTCTATTTCTTCTTCTTGTCTGTATCCTTGAGCAACAAGTCTTGCTTTGTTTCTCACTACAGTACCATCTTCACTCATTTTGTTTCTAAAAACCCATCTGGTACCTATGACAGTTTGGTTTCTTGGTTTGGGAAAAAGTTTCCATACTTTATTCCTTTCAAACTGTTCAAGTTCTTCTTCCATTGCTTCTATCCAGTTTGCATCTTGAAGGGCTTCATGGATCTTTTTAGGTTCCATTTGAGAGATGAAGGCACTCATGAAAATATCATAGTGAGGAATGCCATCAGGGATTGTTTCCTTCTGAATAGGGATGGAAATGATTAGGTTGTCATCATTGAGAATTGGGATTTGAGTGGAGATTTGGGAAGGTATGATTTGACAGCTAACTGTTTCATCTAAGCTGTTGGGAAGAGGAAAGCTGTTGGGAGTGGGTAAGCTGTTGGGAGTATCTTTGGGCAGAACATAGGGAAGAGTAATGTTGTTCTCATTTGATGGAGAAGGATTGTTGATTGAGGGTGAAGGTTCTGGAAGGTTGTCAGAATTTCCAATGCTTTCATCAAAATCACATAAGTCAGTATTGCTTTGATCATTGTTTTCATCAAAGTCAACATGAATGGATTCTTCTACAACCAGTCTTCTCTTGTTGTATACTCTGTAGGCTTTGCTAGTGTTGGAGTAACCAAGAAAGATTCCTTCATCACTCTTGGAATCAAATTTGTCTAGGTTATTCTTCCCATTGTTGTGAATGTAACATTTACTTCCAAATCCATGAAAGTAGGATATGGTTGGAACCTTGCCATTCCACAACTAATATAGGGTCTTCATATGAAACTTGTTGATAAGAGTTTTATTCTGTACATAAACAGCAGTAGTAACAGCTTCACCCCAAAAGTATTTTGGAAGATTGTGTTCTGACAGCATTGCTCTTGCTGCTTCACAAATGGTCCTGTTCTTTCTTTCTGTGACTCCATTCTGTTGAGGAGTTCTTGGAGCTGAAAAGTTGTGATCAATCCCTATTTGGTTACAATAGTTTTCAACTCCAGTGTTCTCAAATTCAGTTCCATGATCAGATCTTATCTTTTTGATAGATAAGCCTTTAAAGTTCTGAAATTTCTTGAACAGATGAGTAAGGTTTTGAAGAGTATCAATTTTGGATTCAAGAAGAATTATCCAAGTGAATCTAGTGTAGTCATCAACAACTACAAGAGAGTATCTCTTTCCACCTAGAGATCTGGTTCTAATGGGGCCAAATAGGTCCATATGAAGGAGATCAAGAGGTTTGGATGTGTTCAGTCTGGTTTTAGCAGTAAAGGATGTTTTCTTTTGTTTTCCACATTGACAAGCTATGCATAGTTTGTCTTTCTTGAAAAGAATTTTGGGAAGACCTTTGACAAGATTGGAGATGGATAACTTGGAAATGGTTTTGAGGTTTAGGTGAGCAAGTCTTTTATGCCACAGCCATGACAAATCTGATTGGCTGTAGGATAATAGACAGTGAGCATTAGAGGATTGAACAACTTCAAGGTGGAGGCAGTAGAGGTTGTTCTTTCTAACTCCTGTTAGAATAACCTTGTTGTTCTTGTCTTTGACTTGGCATTGATCCTTTGTGCAGATAGCATGGTACCCTTTATCACAAATTTGACTTATGCTAATCAAATTGTGCTTAAGGCCTTCAACATAAGATACATCTGTAAAGATGATCTCCTTGGTCACTAGATTGCCTGATCCTTTGACTCTTGCTTGGGAATTGTCACCAAATGTAACATTGGGACCATTCTTTGGAGTTAGCTGTTGAAGCCATTCTTTGTTGTAAGTCATATGTCTGCTACATCCACTATCTAAGTACCAAATTCTTTTATTAGATTCCTACAAAACAAAATTAAAAATTATGGTACCCTTTATTCTTTTTGGGTCCAAAGGATTAGACTTTCTTTGGTACCCTAGCCTTGCCACTTGATCTTCTTTTGAAGAATTGGTTAAGGATGTTATAGTAGGACATGATTTGCATCATGTAGGGTGTCAATGTGAAGGGTTGAGGGGAGTTATATAGGTGTCCAGTATTGTATGGGCTTTGATTTCTGTAGTTTGGTTGATGAAAGTGAGATTGTTGTCTGGGGTTTTGTGAGTGGTAAGATGATCTAGGGGAGGAGTTTTGTGACTGATGGCTTTTCCCATTGGAATATTGCCAGTTTTGTCTAGGTTGCCTAGAGTGCCTATGCTGTCTAACATATCTTGGCTGTCCAGTTTGCCTTGGCTTTCTGGCTTGTCTAGGCTTTCTAGGTTGTCTAGGCTCCCGTTCTTGCTTCCTTTTCTGAGATTTAATATCATCAGTACTTGTTGAAGCTTGAGTATTAGGAATTATGGGAGAATCCCCTTTTGATTTACTCTCTTTACTCCTTTGTTTGTACACATCTTCCTTTGTTTAAATGGGGTAAGATGGTTTCTTGGTAGAGAGTGTGTTGAGACTTTGTAAAATCATAGTTTCAACAGCTCTATCACCAGTGGGTGGAGTATAGATTTTGAGTGTGGGATTTTTAGCTCCTATTCCAGACCTGTCCCTAGGATTTCTCTGGTTGAATTGAAACATGGATAAAGTATTGCTTGATTTGCTCCAGGAAGCAATTTTGTTTTTTAAAGCATTGTTTTCTTCCTTCAAGGTACTTATTTCATGTTTATTATTCTCTTGACAGTCAGTCTTAGCTGTTGACCTAAGTATGTCATTTTCAAGTTTTTGACATTTTTCTTCTAGATCCTTTGTGGTTGTTTCAAGGTTAGTGTTTAGGGTTTTGAGTTTTTCAATGGTTTTTGATTGCTCAAGGTTTTCTGTGATGAGGACAGCAAAGCTAGAGTCTTGTTTCTTCTTTTGAATTAAGAGGGTGCAAACTAAATTTTTAAAACCATCAATATTAAGAGAGTTAAAATTATGTACCTCTTTAAGTTCTTCAGCAGCAGCTAAGGCTTCTAGGTCCTCTTCATTATCTGATTCATCACATTCTTGTGCAACTAAACACAGTAATGCTTCTTCTTCATCATTATCTGAGTCTGAAGATTCAAATTCTTCATCACTAAACCTAGAGAAGTCAGCAAGCATGACTTGTTCTTTATTCTTGTCATTTTTTGCCTTGACACAATTGTAGCAATTGCACCTAGAACTATGAATGACATCTTTAGAATAGGTCATTCTTTTTTAGTATTCTCTTGGTTTCTTAGGTTCTTTACAGTCTACAGCATAGTGATCTGGTTTACCACAGTTGTAACACTCACTGTTCTTTTTAACAACTTCTTGAGTTGGGTTGGATGGTGAATGACTGTATCTTCTATCAAAAGCTTTCTTTTGATGCTTCATGGCATTTCTGACAGCCATGGAGATGAGACTTGGGATGTCTTCTTGAGAGATTGGCTTTGATTCTTATTTAGGAGTTATGTTCAGTTTTTGTAGAGCATTGATAACAAGAGAGTCAATGTCCTGTTAAGAGAGTTGTTTCTGGGTTTGCTCTTGTGCAACAAGGGCAAGGGTTTGAGATATGGTGGATGCTGGTTGAATTTTGATCATTCCTTCTAGTTCATATGCTTCAAGTTTACCAAAGTATTGTTCAATGGTCATACTACTCCATTCAGCTCCTTCTCTAATGGGAAGGGGTACTTTCTCATATTCTTGAGGAAGATTAGAGTAGATTTTTAGGCATAGAACAGATTGTTCAAAAGTTTTGCTATGGTCTGAAATGGCTCTAACAAGATCTTCAAATCTTGGTCTTGCAGCACTCACTTTTTCTCCAGGATAGAATTTGAAGTTGTCTAACTGTCTTAATAAGTTGTATAGATTCTGGGTTCTAACACCGGTGTGTTTAGTGAACTTTGTGTTAATTAATTCCCATGCTGCTTTAGCACTTGGTACTTTAGCTATTTCTTGAGCTAGGGAGTCATTAACACTTTTTTGCAGAATATTTTTTACTTTTAAGTTAGCAGTGATAAGTTGTCTTTGTGCATCAGTCCAATTTTCTGGAGATTTGAGTTTGCTACCCCCTCCATTGACTTCTGCTTGAGTGGGAGGTTCAACTTCATTCTCTAAGACATACCAGTTCCATATGCTATTAGCATCTAGATAGGTTTTGATTTTTGAGGAATAAATCTCAAAAGATCCACAATCATCAATGTGTGGAATGTCTTTCTCATTGTTTCTTCTGGGTTGAGGCATGATGGGTTGAGAAGATCTTTCACAAGTTGTTAGACTCTTTATGGTGAATCCAAGCTCTGGTGCCAATTGAAAGGTCTTATTTTACTAAAAGAATAGAAATGTTAAAGATGAACAGCTAACAGTTTGGGTGGTTAGCTGTTGAGAGATAGAGTAATTATGCAGCGGAGAATATTTAAAAGAATAAATGAAATAGACAAGGTGTAGTGTGTGTATAAGTGTAGAGATAAGGGAAGAAAATACACAAGGAGTTTTTAAAGTGGTTCAGAGGCAAACACTTCTCTTACATCCACCCCCACTGTAGTCAACAGTGAGATCAATCCACTATAATATCCACTTACTTAATAAGCTTACAATGAATAATAAAGGCAAGTTCCTCGAACCCCCTCTTCTTAACTATCACTACAGTTAAGGAAGCCTTTTGACTAAGGCTATAAAAAGAAAAGAAAAAATACAAAAGATTTATATAAAAGGTTAAGCTTGGCTGATAGCTTAGGCTAGGTGTGGGTTGTAACTGGGTGCACAAGGGGAACAATAGTTGCAGGGGATTATGCAAATTTTTAGATCTGCAGATTGAGAATGCAGAAAGGCTAAAAAAGGGAGTGAGGTTGTAAAAATGGGTTGAAGGGTTAAAAAAGGGTCACTTGACAACATGCCAGTATACACCTTTATATAGGGGAGGCCATATAGCCGTTGGGGGACAAGGGTACAAGGGTAGCCGTTGGGGGACCAAAGGTACAAAGGAGTAATGGCTTGTCTTTGACCTGGTTGACTAATATGTTGTTCCTCTTGAATGCAGGTTGTCAAGTTAAGGGGAAGGTGTATTCACACTTGATTAAGCTTCAATAGATTTATTCTAATGTTTGTTAATATTTAGAATAGTCATTCTTCAAGAGTCTGATGACGTGGAGATAGTTGTTGAAGAAGAACAGTCTCAGCAGTTGAGACAGAGGAGCTTAGCTGTTGGGTTTGTAGAGCCTTAGCTGTTGAAGCTTGATTGAATTTAGCATCTTGCTAATTCATTTGAGATTGAGGGAGTTTGTAATAGGTAGTTCTTCAGTTTGTTGAATGTGTAAATGGTAGGTAGATCATGAAGTGTTTTGACTGTTGGCTTGAACAGCTAACAGGATGGCTTAGCTGTTTGAGCTTTGTGATGGGCTGCCTGTGCTCAGGTCTTTTGTATACATCATATAATCAAGAGGTGGTCTCCCATGAGAACAAGGGGATCCGTCTCATGCATGAGACGGGTCGCCCCATGACCCATGGGCCGAACCCACCACGTGGCAACCCACCATTGACCGATTTTTTTTTTTTTTTTTTATATATATATTTTTTTTTCCGGCTTTTCAGTGGTTTAGCAAAAAATAATAGTTACCATCTCTTAAAGTAACATTGTTTATAAGTAAACGTAATACTTGTTTTAAAAAAACAAAAGATCGTTTTTACCCATTTTTCCAAATGTAATAGTAAATATAATTACATGTAACCCAAACAATATCTAAATGTAATAATCATCTATGCTGAAATATAATAGTGCTTTAGCTAAAATGTAATATAATGTGTATTTTAAATTTTATTTTTTAAAAGAAAATAACATTTGAAAAGTAATAGCTTATGTATATGAATGTTATAGTAAGTTTATACAAGTAAATGTAACACTTTGATTGACGAAATTGTAACAGATTTCTATAGATAATGTAATACTTTTACATGTATCATGATAAATTTGACCCCATTGTAACTTATTGTTTGAAAACATATAGATATCTATACATATGTATTACAATTATGTACAAATACTATTACATATAAATAACACATTTGTTACATTTTAGTTATAATAAGTATTACTTTTGACAAACGAAGAAAACATAGGAAAAACACTATTACTTTAAAAGATGGTAACTATTACTTTAAGAGATGGTAACTATTACTTTTCACAAACCGAAAAAAACCAAAAAAAATAAATTTAAAAATTAAAAAAAAAAGCCAAAAAAAATAAAATAAATAATAATTCCGGCCAATGAGGGGCTGCCACGTGGCAGGGTCCCCCCATGGGTCCTGGAGCAGGGTTGTGGGTCGGGTAATGGGTCAAAAAAATGACCCGTCTCACCCATGAGACGGGTTGGAGTGTTCTCACACAAGTTTTTGTCTATAATCAATGGATTGATTATTTATTTATCAAAACATTTTTACTATGATTAATTGTGAGTCAAACATAGTGAGGTACTAACAATATTGACCGCCTTCAACGACACCACGAATTTCCAATACAAGTCGACGGTTGTTGTGATGGCATAGTTTGTGTTTCCGCCATAGTTTTTCTACCTTGAGAATCAACAAGATCATAACCTACGATCGAACTCCTTTGTCACATTTCTGTGTTGGATTTGGTCATCACGACCGAACTAATGATTACCAGGTTATTAAATTTGCTTCCCAACTTTCTCCATTTTCATCAATCCCACCCTGTTCTTCAGTAGCAACTCTGCTATCTATCGCCAGAATTTGAAAACACGTTTTTTCCTAATTGTTAAGATTATAGAATTTGAAAAATATTCCTTAAATCGTTCATATATAGGAATAGTTATATTAATTTGGACACTTCGATAACCAATTACAACAATAAAAATTTGGGTATTAATTAGTAAAATAATCTTTGTACGTATATGATTCCCCTAGCCTAAATCATTAAGGATTGGATTCATAAAAGAAAAGAGAAAAAAAATAAATTCATGACACATGCGGAACCTCAAACTGTATATAACCAATCCAATTCCCAGGCTTCTTATTATTTATTTTTTTTTAAAAAAAACAACGTGCTCAGGAGATTGAGATATCCGTACAAACAGTGAGTAAAGATACAAACAATAATGGTGAAGAAGAAGTTGAATCTTCCCGATGATATTATCGAATCAAACATACTGACCCGATTACCAGTTAAAACCCTAATCAGATTCGCGACCGTCTGCAAATCATGGCACTCCCTCCTCTCCGATCCTTATTTCACAAATCTGTATAATCATATCCAGAAAAACAATACTAGTAATTTCCTTCTCGTAAACAACCGCCATGAAAACAGCATCGTGGTTACAAATGGTTGTTCGCGGGAGCAATCTTTCAAGTACACCACAACTGATTTATCACACAAGTTGGTAGATGTGGTTGGTTGTTGTGATGGTTTAGTTTGTGTTTTTGAATGCTCTTTCAACATGGAAACTATCCAACATAAGATCACTTTATGGAATCCATCTTTGAGAATCAAAAAGATTGTTGACATAAATGAGCGATCTGCTTCGTCCACCACAGGTCTTAGGGCGTGCGTTGGATTTGGTTTTCACAAATAATCTAACGATTACTATGTTGTTAAATTTTACAATGATTTTCTCCAACTAAACCATGTCGTTGAGGTTTACTCGTTGAATTCAGATTGAATTAGATAGTAATCAGCTTCTTCTTACAGATAGGTACAGTGTACAACAATTTGGAGTCTATGTTATGTCTTCTTATTATTGGCTTGCTCGTAAATGGGATAATCATAAAGGATATTTTGATGAAGCTCGAATAATTTCATTCCATATGAAAGATGAGGCATTCAAAGAGATTACTCTTCCTTATGCCATTGATCATCGTGGCGAAAACACCCTCTTTGTATATAAGGACTCATTAGCCTTATTACATTCGCATAATTCGGATGATTTTTCTCGACATAGTTCTAGGATGTGTTATATCTGGATGATGAAGGAATACGACGACCCAAAGTCTTGGTTTAAGCTATGTAAATTTGATTCACTGAGTCGTCGTGTATTGTTTTTAGGTATTATAGAAACTGATTTGATGTTATTGTTGTTGTTGCGTTGTGTCGAACGTGGTTATACGAAGACGCGTATTATCAAGGAGGAAGTGATTTTGGTCGATATTGGAGAATCACAACTGAAGATGAAAAGGTCCGTCAAGGATATCGGGTTTTTGAGAAAGGCAAATTGGGTTTGTTCTTTCTCAGAGAGCTTAGCCTTGCTCAAAGGAGTTCATTCGAAAAATTCTTGTAGCAATTGACTATATCATGCATACACGGAATGTTTTATAAAGCTATTTATTCCATGATTTGTGTTTTAGTTACATTTTATTTGAAAAGTGGTATGAAATTGTTGGTAATTTTAGTGTCATCAACGATTTTATGTAATTGTGATTTACTAGAGACCAATGCGATTTCATATTAGGCTCGGATACGAGTAAGGGAAAGTGTGGAGGACACACTCGTTTGAGTTAATATGTTTTCGACCACGATAAAGAAGCAAGGGGCAGCGCCCCTTGCGGGGTCAAAATAAGGTTAAATCGACATTGTTCTTTTGATGTAATGTCTAGAATTCCTTCTTTACCCTCTAAAATAGTTCCCAAACTCAATTGTAATGACAGCACTGTTCCATGTACTATATATCCTATTGCTAAGCAACACAAGATTCCTTTTCCCATCAGTTCTATAAAATCTGTTGCTCCCTTTCAGCTTGTTCACTGTGATCTATGGGGTCCTTATAGAGTCCCCACTATGAATGGATGCAAGTATTTTCTTACTCTTGTCGATGATTTTTCTAGGAGTGTTTGGACTTATATCTCATGCCCACCAAGCGGTTAGCTCCACCTGCTCCACCCAATGGCTCCGATTAGAGCCACCTCATTGGACTTTGTGTTCGACGGATGAGATGTGTCCGAGCTCGGTAGGACCCACAAAAAATTGAAATCATCTTAGCAGCACAGATGATGAGCTCGCCTATGTGGCCTTGATCGGAGCCGTTGGGTGGAGGGGTGGAGCTAAAATGGGTGGAGCGGTTCCGGGTCCCTAAAATGACTTACATTTTGGAACAAATTTGTAAACCTAAATTGACTTACATTTTGGAATGGAAGGAGTTATAATTTTCATGTTATCGGTGATATATAATAATTTTTAGTTTGTGTATAAATTTAAAAATTATAAATACATGCATTGAAATTTTGTATTGAGGTTGTGGCAATAGTAAAAACAATACATCTACAAAAATACTCCCTCCGTTCCGGGTAAGTTACAACATGGAAGGGGAAGCACAAAAATTAAGAAAGAAGAATAATGAGTGGTTGGGAGGAAGAGAGAGGATGAGTGGAGAATAATGAGTGGTTAGGAGGAAGAGAGAGAATGAGTGGAGGATTATAAAAGTAATAAAAAGTTTCCTTATTTGGCATTGTTGCAACTTAAGTGGAATGTCCAAAATGGCAAATTGTTGCAACTTACTCGGAACGGAGGGAGTATAATTTTTAAAAAATAATTGTACGGGAATGAAAATGTTGGTTGAATTGAGTTAATTTTCATCTATTTTTATTTATTTATTATTTTGGGTCAAAAGTTCGAATGCTCTGTAATGATAATAAGCATGACGTATCTTATGTATGTAATGCTAATGTAGTGTTCATGGAAGTGTTTCATAATATAACAAAAATACTCTATTTTTTTGTAGAAATAACTTCATTTCTGTCTTCTTTTTTTTTTTTTTTTTTTTTTTTTTTTGTCACGGGAGTAACACTAGTATAACAAACATCAAATACGTTGCATGAAGATGTTTTAAAATTTGTAGTTAGTGTCTCCTTCTTCTCTCCAGTTTCACCCAACTTTTTTCTTGACTTTTTCTTTGATCTCGTAAGTTCTTCTTCGATTAAACACTCTTTTTAATCCAGATTTGGATTTAGATTTAGACAGAGATCTCTATCTAAATCTACTTCCAGATCTGGTTATTTCTCGCTTTTCGTTTTTTAATTTTTTATTTCAGTTTTTGAATAATTGAAGAGGAATATTATTGAAATTGAAATGGTGTTTGATCAATTGTATTCTCTCCGTTGTGGGAGCCTTTGCATTCTCTCCGTTGTGGGAGCCTTGTATTTTTCTTCTGTTTCTCGTCAATCGTTGTGGAATCATCAGTGGAGGATGATAGCATGGCTTGGAAAGTTTGGTTGGCAATTTATTGCTAACCCAGAGGCCTTACATTATAGTATTTTCAACGCTAAATATTTCCTGGTGGGGGATTTTGTGAATGCCGATATATGGCAGTGTCCAAGCTGCGCTTGGAGAGGCATCTGTGCGTTCCAGGGTATTGCTACAAGAGGTACAAGGCGGAAGATCGAGAATGCTAGTGCAACTTTATGCACAAACACCCTCTTTCGTCATCCCTCTTCTTACATTTTTAATGTATTTGTAACTGCTTTTGTCGTGAATGATTATATTTGGGTTGAGCTTCTAATATTTGTAGAGAGCCTACTCATATTTTTGTGCTTTTGCCCTTAATTTAATGGCAGTTTCATTTCGAAAAAAAAAAATTGTAGTTAGTTAACAACAGTATATATTTGAAATAGAAGTCCCATTTTTCACAGTAAAAAAACTCAAACTAATTTCAAAAATATTTTACATGAGAAAAATATGTGGGTTAGATCCTGTTGGTATGGTTTTTGTGGTCTTGACTTGAAAATTTAACTTTCAAGTTTTTTATTATAATTTGTAAAAAGATTTCAAACGGCTTTTTTTTATATATCATTAAAAGTATTGAAAATACTCCGTATGTATGCATGATATAAAATTTATAAATAGCAACACTGCAAATCTACCACTTACTCCTTCGGTTCCAGATAGATAGTTTTCTTTTGATTTTTTATGGTCAACAAAAATAAACTTTGTCTAACTATTGTTAACGATCTAATAATTCTAGTAAAATTCTAATCATTAAGTGATTTATCAATAATAATTTTTAGAATTTCATTGTAATCATAAAATTGACACCAATATATGGTCAAAGTTTATTTTTATTAACCATAAAAAATTAAAATAAGATTATCTTTCTAGAACAAAGAAAGTAATTTTTTTGAAAATATTTCAAAATAGTTAGTAGAAAAATAACGGTCATTTTGTGCTTTCCAATGAAGGAACAATCAAGATAAAGAGGAAAATAGTACAAATTGATTGAAGGACATTTTTTTCATTAATCATTTTTAAATATTTAAATACTGTACATGTACATGATCCCAACATCAAAATTCTAAAAGACATTTTTCTATGGAAAAAAACATTTAAACTGAACCATACATAAAAATATCAAATTTTTAGGAATGATTATCTCCTCTTTACTTCCTAAAGGCCACGTTCCCCAATTGACTTTATTCAAAGCTCAATCATGAAATACGTTCCCCATTTCGTCTGAGACTTGCTCTCTGAAAAGGACAAAATGATATATAGGAAAAACTCAAAGGGAAAATTTATAGTGAAACACTTTAAATCGTTGGATGAGTTTTTATTAGTGGGGCTCACAAACATTTATTACAATCCAACGGATTACAGTGTTTCACTATAAGTTTTACTATACTCCCTCCGTCCCAGCTCACTTGAGACTTTTTGACCAAAACTGGTCAACTTAAAGTCGGTTTGACCAACACTTTATAGAAATATTTATGTTCCAAAAAACTTTTTAAAAATTGTTATTGAGAGGATTTTTAATGGTGGTCATTTTACATTTTTTTAATTTTTGTTCGGATCATAAATATTTCTATAAAGTGTTGATCAAACCGACCTTAAGTTGACCAGTTTTGATCAAAAAGTCTCAAGTGAGCTGGGACAGAGGAAGTATATCATTATCCATCTGAAAAATATGGGAGTACACACAAATTATAAAGACAACTACTTGTACATTCAAACTTTATTACGCTAATGTTCCGAATTTGTGTGTCGAAACATGTGGAAACCCTTTCATCTGTCCTAATCAGCAAAACCAAAAAATAAAAAAAAACTGCCTACTGTTGAAAAGAATATAGAAAAACGCCCACGCATTGTTTGTCTGCTCTTGTTCCTCTTCTCTCTCTAAATTGTTTAAGAAAAGTCAAGAGAGTATTATTACATCAGTCTTAAAATATACTCCCTCCGTTCCTGATAAGTTGCAACAATTTGCCATTTTGAGTATTTCACTTAAGTTGCAACAATGTCAAATAAGAAAACTCTTTATTACTTTTATAACCATCCACCCATTCTCTCTCTCTCTTCCTCCCAACCACTCATTATTCTCCACTCATTCTCTCTCTTTCTCCCAACTACTTATTATTCTCCTTTCTTAATTTTTGTGCTTCCCCTTCCATATTGCAACTTACCCGGAACGGAGGGAGTAAATATCTATTTTGAGATATATATTTTTTTGAAAAAATGTAATTCTTTTCGTCCCAAACTGATGGCTACTAAAATTAAATGCATGAAGATTAATAAAATATGTTGGAAAAATAAGTTTTGTGAGTGTAGGAGAGAGGAAATAAATTAGTGGATTGTCGTTGTGAGTGAGTAAGAGAGAAAATTAGACATTTTAGGTAAATAGCCATTAGTTTGGGACGGAGTAAATTAAGAGAGAGAAAGTTGGTAGAGATTTTTTTTTTGTGAAAATGATAAGTGGGACTCATCGTCTATTTTAAGTAATAAAGCAACTAAAAACTTTAGGCTTTGACAAACCAAAAAATAAAGTAAGAACTTTAAGCTGGGTTGGAGGGAGTACTACTTTTAATTGAATGAGCGGGCTATTGATTTTTTTCTTCAAAATTGACAGTTACCTACTTTTAGGACAGAGTTAAACATTGGTATGTTTATTTTGGGACTGATCAAGTAATACTCAGTATTACTTTTTAACTGACAACTTGTGCATTTTCTATAATTAAAAATTATCTTAATAAAATTAATAATAAAAAATAAATTTTAAAAGACATTTCGCTGAAAAATATTTTTTCCATTCTTTTGATGTACTCCCTCCGTCCCAAAATGATCTTTTCATTTGCTATTTTTCATTGTCCCAAAAAGTTCTTCTAATTTCTACAATTTAAACTTAAATGTTTTTTTTTTTTTTTTGAAAGAAGACTTAAATGTTTATAAACACAATATGGCTAGTGAAGCAAGTATTCATATCCTTAAAACGATTGAATAGTCAAATGTGAAGATCATTTGGGGATATAGGGAGTATTACATTCAATACATAGTGTGTTGCAAGTATTTATATACTCCATCCTTTCCAGAATGTCTCATTCTTATGTTAGTATATATGAACGAAAGGATTTTGAGAAATAATTTTTAGTTTGTTTAATCATTTTAATATATTTAATAATTATTATTTATATTATTTATAATGTGTATCAATAACAAATTTCATAACTTTGTTAAAATGATCAAATTAATTTAAAATTACTGCTTAAAGTTCTTTTGAACTAATATACAAAAAAGTGCGACATTTATTTAAAGACATGAAATTAAAATAAAAAAGATAATTCTGATATAACAAAAATTGTGTTCTACTAAGTGCTTAAGTTCTAAATTTTTATTTGTGTTAGGATAGTGTTTTTTTCTTGAAAATAATTTTTAAAGGTCATAGTGTATGGCTGTTGAGGGATGTGGAAAAGGGGAGTCCAAATCCTCTGTTCCACTTTGTGTACCGAGTATACTACATTTCTGACATCCGTATTATTGCAAGAATATCACTTTAACATATGTACTATATAAACAACAAAAGCAACATGCGTACTATTAATAAATTAGCAAAAGTAACCAAAATCGTTAATAAAGTTAACGGACGTTAATAGGCGTTAGTAACTTAACAAGTTAAATAACTGGTTCAGTCCTAATTTATGCATTTGTTACCTTTCCAGCTCCTCCATTGCCGTCACCGACGATCCTATCTCTATAACACCTAACATTTAAACAGAGCCGAAGATCAAGGCGACAAAGAAATCGCTTTAAATTGATCGGAATTTCAATTTCAAATTTCAATCGGCGATCGAATTGAAGAATATTGTCGTATAGATTCGAGAATGGCGAACCAGTTGGAGAATTTGGTGGAGTCGATTAAATCAAAGGTAAGAGCGTCGACCGTCGGAGAGGATATAGGGCCTAGGCTTTTCGCCGGCAAATCGAAGAAGACGACAGGGGACAACGTTGACTGATGATGGTGGCCGGTGATGAGAGAGAAGATTCGGAGTGGATGGTGTAGGCCCAGATTTGAGAACAGGAGGTCGGCATTTGGTTCTATGTGGACGGCCTTGAGAGGGACGGCCGGAGATTATGGATGGCCAAAACCGGTTCCGGGCCCGGTTCCGGTTCGGCATATATGTGACCCTGAACCGGCCCATGCTTACCCCGGTCCGGTTCCGGTTCCGGTTGGCACAATCCGGTTCCGGTACGGTTCCGGCCCCCATTTAAAATTATTGAAAAACAAGGGATTTTCGGTCCGGTTCGCCATTTATATGAACCGTAACCGGCCCGGATGAATGGCGGTTCCTGTTACTCCGTTCCGGTTTATTCGCCGGTTTGCTCCGGTTCCGTGCTTTCCCGGTCCGGTTCCGGTTCTGTTTGGCCATCCCTACCGGAGATGGGATGAGGGTAGCCGGCGACGATGTTGAATGGTGGTGGGTGAATGAGTGAGACGGTGAGAGCGAGCGGATGGGCTAGGGATTTCTTTGATTTGGGGATTCCATTCCAGGCCCAGATTTGTTTTCTCAAATAAAACGTTAAAAAAAAGTCAAAAATGTAAATATTAAATTTGTGATTAATTGTTAAAAAAAAAAGTTTTCTAGTTAAGGGGGACAAATTGAAAATATTAATAGTCATATCCGTTAAATTTTTAACGCCCATTAACATCCATTGACACCCATTAACGGTTTTGGTTAGTTTTGCTAATTTATCAATAGTACGCAGGTTACTTCTATTGTTTCGGTAGTACATATGTAAATATGAAAAAACTCAATAGTACGAATGGCAAAAATGCAGTTTACTCTTGTGTACCACTTTATGTGCCATAAGTGATCTAATGGCTCACAGTTATTGAGATTGGTATTATAGTAATATTTTGCAAACATGTGAACGGTTGGATTACAAGTGGTACACGGAGTGGCACACAAAAATGGTACATGAGATCTCGACTCGGAAAAGGGTATATGAAAAGATTAAAAATAATTAGAGTTTTTTTTTTCTTAAAAAGATCACAGGCTTTTCATCTTTCAGCTGACTAGGATACTATGATAACCATTCCACGTAAGTCAACATAGAAAATCGAAGTCCACCTTCGGTATATGTATATGTATCTTTTTTCTTTTATTTTTTTGGTTTTGCTGATTAGGACAGATGAAAGGGTTTCCACATACACACAAATTCTGAATAGAACATCGGCATACCTATATCATTATCCCAAGAAAAATTACTCCCTCCGTCCCGATTTAAGGTTCTTAGTTTGACTTTGCATTTTTATTAAGAAATCAAGTGTAAAACAAAAAAAAAAATGGGTCAACAAAAGTAGGGAGGTAAGGATATAATTGTCCAAACACTATTCATAAAGCAAATTAGAGAAAAGTAAGTTTGGTAAGTAATGGTTTTTTTGTAATTAAATGAACCTTTTGAGGGCAAGATTATCCAAGGCACTATTTATATTTTGCCATTTAAAGAATAAAGCAACTAAGAACTTTAAACTAGGACAGACCAAAAAAGAAAGTAAGAACCTTAAAATTGGACGGAGGGAGTATCTTTTAGAGGAGAAATTATTGGGAAAATTTTTTACACATATTGGTGAAGCTCCAAATCCAAACTTTGACAGAGAAAAATTAATTTGAATTTGAGAAATTTACATCAGCTTAATTTCTACGAACTTTACAATGAACTTTACGTAATAAACCGGGAAGAATAAAGTAGACAAATATAGAAAAGAATAGTCCAAAATGAAGAGCAGGCACGCGTAACACTTACCAAATTCCACACAGGGAATAATTATATACCCGAAAATACCCCTCACGTGAGTTAATATTACATCACGCAACTTTGAGCGGGATTTTGAGCTTCCACTCATTATAAATACGTAGTTAATCCATGCCAATAATAAAAGCCCACACCACACCACACCACACAATCTTGCCGTCTCGAGATTTTTTGCATTAATTACAAAAACGCCACGCCTGAGAATCAATCAATCAAAAATGCCTTATTTGATATTTTATGCGGGTTTGTTTTCTTTTCAGCCAATTCACCGGCGAGAATATATCGACAATGACGGTGGCAAGTTTTTACAGAAGAATACTGCCCTCTCCTCCCGCCATAGATTTCTCTTCTCCCCAAGGAAAGGTTAATTATCTTTTATTTTTATCTAAATTACTTTTTTTTTTTTTTTTTTTTTTTACTTTATACTCCACTTTTGATTGGTAGTATCATATTGATAATGGCATTTTTTTTTTTACTAATATTTGGTTTCCGTGTTTGTTCTGAAACTGCAGCAACTCTTCATAGAGGCCATTCAAGGTGGGAATATGGAAGGCTTTTTTAAGCTGATATCTTCCTTTCAGACACAATCAGAACCTGCATATTGTGGACTAGCTAGCCTCGCCATGGTCTTGAATGCACTTGCGATTGATCCCGGTAGAAAATGGAAAGGTAGCATTAAGATTTGCAGTTTTACTATATTTTCATACTAAATCTCTCGAGCTTCATCACATAAAACTTGATGAGAATCATAAAGTTATCTCGTTTCAGGGCCTTGGAGATGGTTTGATGAATCCATGTTGGACTGTTGTGAGGCTCTCGAGACGGTTAAAGCTAAAGGAATTTCATTTGGGAAGGTTGTTTGCCTAGCACATTGTGCTGGAGCTAAAGTTGAAGCTTTCCGTACAAACCAAAGCACACTTGATGACTTCCGCAACTATGTTATGTCATGTTCTAGTTCTGATGATTGTCATATCATCTCATCATATGATAGAAGCACTTTTAAGCAGGCAAGTTTCTATATTAGCATAGTCGACTAATTAATTACCGGTTTATGGAATGTGTTTTACTTGTTCGTACATTGCTTGTTCCAGTTCTCGTTATCTTGAATAGATCCACAAGATCTACAATGATGTTTGTGTCATTACACTTAAGTCAACGGTTTTCTTTTTTTTTTTTTTTGCAGACAGGAAGCGGTCATTTTTCGCCTATTGGAGGATATCATGCTGGAAGAGACATGGTGTTAATATTAGATGTTGCACGGTTTAAATATCCGCCTCATTGGGTTCCACTTCCACTTCTTTGGGAAGCCATGAATACTGTGGATGAAGCTAGTGGATATCTCAGAGGGTAAAACATTAGTAACATCTTTTTGTTTTTGCAAGCATAATTAAAATTATGAAACCGGTGCACGTATGTGGAGTACGTATATTTTTATGCGGATATGTTACTAAGATTTACAAGTTGCTGCTAGAAATTACAGAGGACACTAAAGAAGTGTTGTTTTTTTCTTCTCTCAAAATTTGTTACTGCATCTGTCCCAGTTTAAGGTTCTTAGTTGCGTTATTACTTAATGTGAACGATTCACTTGAGGTTGATTTTATTTTTCAGGTTCATGCTAATATCTAAGCTTCACAGAGCGCCATCACTTCTTTACACCCTGGTAAGATTTAACCGATTGAAATTGCTATCAACAATTTACTTATTTATTCGCCATTGTTTTGAATCCTGGCAGCATTTGATCTTATTAGTGTGTTTTTTTTTTTTTTTTTTTTTCAGAGCTGTAAGCATGAAAGTTGGGTCGGTATTGCCAAGTATTTAGTGGATGATGTTCCGGTATTGTTAAGTTTGAAGGATGTTGCAGTTTTGAAAGATGTCCTCTCCATAGTTTTTAATTCTCTACCCTCAAAGTTTTTAGATTTCATCAAATGGTTTGCGGAAATTAGAAGACGGGAAGGTGATGGTCAAAGTTTAAGCCAAGAAGAGAAAGACAGACTCACCATTAAGGTCTTATATCGCCTTCATCTCATACACCACCTCTGCCATTCTAGTCGTCATGGTCATTTTTATATAATTTTTTTAATTGTTTTTTTTCAGGAAGAGATCTTGAAAGAAGTACAAGAAATTGATCTATACAAACACGTGTCTGATTATCTATTAACTTGGAAATCCTGTTGCAAACACGCCAATTCTTCGAATATTGAAAATAGTTTGTCAAATATTGCTGCAAGTGTCTGTTGTCAGGGAGCGGGAATTCTAGAGGGAAATGCTAGTTCCTCAGATGGCTTTTGCTGCAGGGAAACTCGCGTGAAGTCTATACAATCCAACGGTGATAAGACCATCACTCTAGTAACTGGGACGGTGATCAAAGGCAATGCAGAAGAACGAGTGGATATGATTGTCCCAGCTTCTCCAAGAATGCAAAGTTGTAGCGACTCTGACACAAGTAGTTGCATCGGAATGCACCCAGCAACCAATGATGTTCTGACAGTACTTCTTTTGGCTTTGCCGCCTCAAACTTGGAATGGCATTAAAGACCAGCAACTTGTGCAAGAAATACACAGCCTTCTTTCGGTAGACAACCTCTCTGCTCTGCTTCAAGAAGAGGTAATATTCTACTACCTGTGAATGTCCTGACTTTCATTTAAGGGGTATTTTTAAAAATGTTTACTTTTTAGACTGACGCAGCACGGAAGCGATAAGTTTCGTGATTTAGCGCACTAATCACAAGATCTCATCCAGCAATGACACCTCAAACACAAAACCTTGGAATCCACCAAGAAATCCGGAATCCACCAGATAAAAGAGAAAATCTCTTTGAATAAAATTTCAATAATCAAAATAAAAGTTAACCCTAACACAATGAACTAAAGTGTATTTATACTACTAACAACTAACAAACCCTAGTCTAATAAAATACCTAAACTAAATAAATAATACCAAAACTAACCCTAATTAATTTGCGCAAAAACGATAAAACGCGAACTAACAGTTTTCTGCCCGACAAGCGGGCGGGCGCCTGTTGCAGACCAGACGGGCGCTCAAGTCGACAGAAAGATCAGTCTTTTGAAAACGAATTCCAGGCGGGCGCCTGGTACCTAGCGAGCGGGCTCTCGGTCTGCTTTGCCGGAAATCCTGCTGTCTTCTCTCCTACATCATAGACGGTCAAATGGCAAAGATGCATAAATATTGCTAGTATAAAGTGACTAATGATTTTTTTTTTTTTTTTTGTAGGTTTTGCACTTGCGTGGTCAGCTTCTAGTTCTTCAAAGATGCAAAGATGCAGGGTAGAGGAAGAACTCGGTCCGCCTCTCTTCTAGCACCCACCCTTTTTTTTTTTTTTTTTACTTTAACATTTATAACAATTTTGTTGTAAAACAATACTTCTCTGAACCCATTGCGAGAATGCGACCGTTATATATAAAGCTTTGAGAAATTCCAGAAGTGCAGTGAACGAAGTGGTGTTTCCTGGAGACAGAAACAACCGGTTAAACCCATGGCACGATCTGTTGTGATGATCAAGTGATTTTTCTTTTCAGTTTTTTGGCTTTCTTGATAAAAATGTATTATGATTTATTGATAAATTTGTATTTTTAATTTATCAATTAGGATATTAACTTGACTTGTGTGGTTTTCACTTATACCTCTCTCGGCCGTGCGAGAGAGGCGAGGAGCATTTTCTTGGCTGGCAGGAGAGGTGCCAAGTTCGATATGAAGTATGAATTGTAAGTCTCAAGTAAGCTGGGACGGACCAAGTATATATATAACTGAAAAAATAAACTAATTTATCATACAAAATTTAGAATATAGATTGAATCTCAAATCTTGGAAAAGCTAGCTTCATAAAAGAATGGTATAGTCAGTTGCTACAAGAATTTTTTTGAATGAACTCCCTCTAATAAAGCTAAGCTCTCATAGAAAGAGCTAGCCCAGCTTGCCTTTTTCAATAAACCGATACCCTTGACAGAGTTGGCCTGTCTTCTTTTGTGATTTACCAATATCGATCACAATAACTTCCTCATCAACACCGTTCATCACAAAATTACTATCACGATCGCCACAACGCAGCAGCATCAGTTCAGATTCCATAACACCCACAAACGATACAAAGCGACTGGGGGAATCAAATTTACATAGCATAGTCCAAGAATTGGGGTCATCATATTCCTTCATCACCCAAATGTGACACATCATAGAAGTTTGTCGAGCATCCTCCGTATAATACGCATGTAATACGGCTAGTGAGTCCTTATAGATAAAGATGGTGTTTTTACAGCTTAAATAAGATTTAGCATAAGGAAGATTAATCTCTTTGAAAGCATTATCTTCCATACGGAATGAAAGTATCGTAAATCTTTTATAATCACATTTATAAGCGATCCAACAATAAGCTCCACCACCACTAACACAGACTCCAAGCTGATCAACTCCATACCTTTCCGTAAGAAGCTGATTACTGTCCAATTCAATCTCCCTCCATGAATCTGAAGACAACGAGTAAATCTCAACACCGCTTGCTCTAAAAATATCATTGTAAAATCTAATAACATTGTGATCATTAGTATGGCGGTTGTAACCAAATCCAAGACTTACACTAGGTCGGTAGTCGCTCCCAACGATCTTGTTGATTCTCAAGGCCGGATTCCATAAACTGATCCGATAAATATTTTCAGAGCAATCGAAAATACAAACAATTCCATGACAACATCCAACCACATTTACCAACTTGTCGAGAAAAATTGGACTGTTAGTGTAGATGAAGGACGGCGACGATGATTGCTTGCCCGAAGAAGGATTATCTGTAACCACAATTCGTTTTTCATGGAAATAGTCTACGAGGAGAAGGGGATTATTGATTTTGGTTTTTTGAATCTGATTATACAAATTAATGAAAAAAGGATTGGAGAGGAGAGAGTACCATGATTAGGGTTTTGACTGGTAATCGCGTCAGTATGTTCGATTCGATTAAATCACCGGGCAGATTTGTCGTCGGCTTCTTCGCCTTTGTTTGTACGGACTCCCTGCGCACCTTCTTCGCCAGTGATTGTACGGAGTCCCCCCTCTTCATCGCCATTGTTTGTACGGAATCCTCCGTCAGCCTTCTCTTATCCATTGTTTGTTTGTAGTAAGATAGATTAGATTTGGAATGTTTATATACGGTTTGACGATTGAAATTCCAAATTATAGGTTTTTAAAAAAATAATTACCAAAACAACAACCCTAAAAAGTTATTTACCAAAATAGCACTTTTTGGTAAAACCGGAAGTGGGAGTGCCGGTTTTAGGGTTGAATCCGGAAGTCCCACTTCCGGAATTGACCTTTTATTTTTTTTTTTTTTTTTTTTGCGAAATCTGATTTTTATTTATTTTTTTTGAAACCGGAACTGAGACTTCCGGTTTTAAATTTTTTTTTTTTTCGAAATAACAAAAAACATTAAAGTTGTTTACATAGGAAAGGGAGAAGGCATAGGGGAAAAAAAAAAGAGAAGAAAGAAATGATTATTATTTTTTTAGAATTTTATGTATTGTGGTTTTTATTTAGTGACCACATTCCGGTCACATAGGAAAGAAATAAATAAATAAACTTGTTCACAAATTTCTGTAATATTTTAGAATTTTATGTATTGTGGTTTTATTTGACCTTTTGTTTTTTTTATTTTCGCGAAATCTGGGATTTTTTTTTTTTTTTTTTGCTTGAATCCGGAACTGAATATCTGGCATTGGAAAACGTTGATTTTATAGGATATAATAAACTTCTCCACAAATCCAACATTAGTACATTCAAACACTTAGTGACCACATCCCGGTCACATAGGAAATAAATAATATATAAATCCAATTATTCAGTGACCACATTCCGATCACATAGGAAATATATAATACATAAATCCAATTATTCAGTGACCACATCCCAGTCACATAGTAAATATTACATAAGTCAAAATATTCAGTGACCACATCCCGGTCACATAGTTAATATTACATAAGTCCAAATATTCAGTGACCACATCCCGGTCACATAGGAAATCCGACATAAATCCAAATATTACATATCCAACAAATTAACTCAACAATCCTTAGGGAATACCTTAAAAACATTGGAAAGTGTAATGTTAAGGACTTTTTTTTAGCGTGAGACGGCGAAGACAACAACCTAATAGATCAACAAAACAAAACATTTAGAACAAAATGTTAAGGAAAATATCCTTAGGGAGTGTAATGTTAAGGAAAATATTTCATACCTGCTTAAGAATCAGAACAGCACCAACACCTATGTCACTTCCATACTCACTTTCCTTAAGCACTTTGTCACCAATGGTAGCTTCAATTGTATCCGTAGGATCTTTCAAAGTCACAAAAAGAGAGCCATAATCACTTCGTGTGCACTCCTTGACAACAACAACAACCTAATAGACCAAAAAAATAACGACCAATTATTTTTAAATATTAACCTTAACTATAAATAATATTAATATTATACCTGTTCCACCCTGTCATATTTATCGCATTTTTCCTTGATCATTTTCAACGGATAACATGTACCCTCTGCAGTGAGATACTCCATTGCAGATAGCCAAGGTCTGCGCTGGAAATGTTCATCCTCCACCGGCTCTTCAATCGCTCTCCTTATGGACTCTTGTGTCGACATCGGGGGTGCCTGAGAGACATGAGCTTTTCCGGAGCGATGCCGACGCATCGCGGACTGTGCGACACCGGCGGACCAGGTATAATATGAGGCGGTGGAGATTCTAACTCTCGTTCGATTTGAGAGAGATTAGATTGCGGATTAGAGGGTTGACCAGGATGACCAGGAAGAGGTCGTCCTCCAAGATACCAGCGGGGGAGCGATGGATCCATTTTGAAGATGAATTAGTTTTGAGGTCGAGGGGCGGAGGTTTGGATGGAAGAATAGAGGAGGGATGGATACGTTAGGTTTGAGTTAACCGATCTTTTTAAAGAGAGATAAATGTGATAAAACCGGGATTGGCAGTTCCGGTTTTGAGATTTTCGATAAGACCGGCATTGACAGTTCCGGTTTTGAGATTTCTGATAAAACCAGCATTCGCAGTTCCGGTTTTGAAAGTTCAGTTAATTAATGATAACTAAATTTCCATACTATTTTTTACAAAACCTAAAATAACAATAACACAAATTTTTAAATAGATAAAATAACAATATAGAAAGAAACAGTACATCGTCAGAGACTACATAAATAGTGACCACATCCCGGTCACATAAGATAAAAATCCCTCAAGGATGATCGGATGGGGTGTAAGTTGCAGGACGACGTGTTTCCCTCCTATTTGTTCTTCTAATGAAACGAGATAGTAATGATGATTGTTGTCGTGGTTGCTGTGATGACGATGAAGGAGTAGGGTCTATATGAGTACTACCACTCCCACTATAAGATGGAACACTGAATGGAGGAATAGGAATACTACTACCAGCATATGGCTGAAATCCGAAGGAAGGCTCTGGAGTCTGAGGAACATTTCTTTGTGTGATGCCGCTCTGCCCACTTGGTAGATTGAAGTTACCGTGTAGAAAATTTGCTCTCATATGCAACATGCACCATCTGTGTACAACTGTTCGTGGCCAAGAATCCTGTGCAGTGGTGGAAAGGATGCCAAGATGACGATCCGATATCAAGCAACATTCACGACCCCTGATAACATGTTTGCAAACAAGCTCTAGAAACCAATTCCAGTTACGGTAGTCCTCTTTCTCAACAATAGCGAATGCGAGAGGAAGCAAACTATCATTCGCGTCAACACCCATGGCAATAAGTATAACCCCTTTATATCTTCCATGCATAAATGTGCCATCAACAGAAATGACAGGACGACAATAAGAAAATGCATGTAGACAAGGGCCAAATGCCCAGAACGCAGCGTCAAACGTAGATGAAGTACCAGGACGAGTTTGTTTCGAATACTCCACAATGGTTCCAGGATTAAACTTTTGGATAGCTCCTAACAAACGCGGCAACTTTCCATAAGATTCTTTCCAGTCTCCATAAGCCTCTGCAATGGCTTTTTGTTTACCACACCAAGCCTTCCTATATGAAATATCCTTCCCAAATCGTGCATGCATTTCCGCCCTCACAACTCCAATTTTCAACTCAGGATCAGCCTTCACCATACTCAAAACCTCTCGTCCTATGAACTTAGCATCTAAGTTAGGATGATCTTGGTTTATTCCTGTAGCCAAGCAACAATGAGGACCAATGTATTTTGTTATTTCCCAATACGTACCGTTCTTCAAACTCACATTCACAT
The DNA here is from genome assembly GCA_026119855.1 of Campanula takesimana. Classification (NCBI taxonomy): domain Eukaryota; kingdom Viridiplantae; phylum Streptophyta; class Magnoliopsida; order Asterales; family Campanulaceae; genus Campanula; species Campanula takesimana. Next base: position 278,666 of record JAOWBW010000967.1, on the reverse strand, counting down.
TAAAATTACATGGGAAATCTTTCGCCCAACACTCAATAGTCCACTTGCTGGGTGCGCTTCTTTTTACCTTGAACCGCAGATTCTTCGTAATATGAAATATCTTCATTTTCTGTTGAACCTCAAACTTCTTTGCAAACCGAAGACCTTTGTAAATTTCTGATCCTTCCTCTTCTGCATTCCAAACATCAAACTTATCTTGGTTATCATCATAAATCTCTGATCCTTGCCCAATATCTTGATAAAAAGGATACTCTGCTCTACCATAGTATTGATTTTGCTGCTCTTCATAAGGAACCAATTCCACTCTCAAATCTTCCCTCACCCCATCAACACTCCCGTTATCAATAACATCAGTAGCACTATCCTCATCTTCATATCCATAATCATGACCTTCATTTATGTACGAGTCAATCATCTCTTCATAATCTTCATCTTCCTCTTCTTCATTAAACAAATCATTTATGTCTTCCTCGCCCCCTCTCTCTTCCTCTTCTTCTTCCTCTCCCTCTTCCTCTTCCACATGTCTTGATGAACTTGCTCCAAAGTCCCACTCACGGTGGCAGCTTAAAGAACCCATCTGAAGGTTATCTGCCTCATGACCATAGTCTTCCTCTTCCACCCCCTCTTCCTCTCCTTCATCAACATTTACATTATCAACTAAACTTATCTTAACATACAACTGTAAGCTAGACATCCCAACAAACTGAGTAGCAACATCAAACATGAGGTCCATACATGCATCATCCTCAATGATAAAAGGAATGTAATTTGCAACTCCATGACCAATTACATGAGGAAATCTACAAATAACTTGTAATTGAACAAAATGTCGATCTACACCAATCGCATTACATAACCTCTTAATCAACTTTTTATACCTCCAACGAGTTTTAGCCTTAAGATGTTTGTTTGGCCCCTTTTCATAATGTTCACCTTCAAACGGATTTTCATCATCTCCTCCCCAATAGCACATGAAAACAAGTGGAAGTCCATTCATATTTATTCCTAAGAATTGAAAAAATCAATTGTCAAAACCTTAATTTAACATTATAATCACCATGTGTTTTAAAAAAACAAACAAACAAATGAACTACACTTTTATAAATCACAAACACAAGAAATTGAACATCGAGCATAAACAAGCAAATTTCATACACAAATTTGTTAGGGCATATTTTAAATTTACATATGTATACTTGCATAATAACAAAAGGATGAACAAAATTTAAATCAACAGTTAAATATCTTACTTCAAACATAGAAAACGAAAAAAAAAAAAAAAAAAAAAAACTAACCTTTTTAAGATTTTGCCAAAATCTTAAAAATCCTCTTTATTTCTTCTCTCTTTCTCTTCTCAGAAACTCTCTTTAGCTTTCTTATGAAAAAACTGAAGTCGTGGTTGAATGGTTATATATATTCCCACTTCCGGAAATTTCACATTAAAAAAAAAAAAAAAAAAAAAAAAGCCAAAACCGGAATTGGCAGTTCCGGTTTTAAGTAAACGCCAAATCAACTTTCGGTGGGTGGGGTTTTAATGTTTTTTGTTATTTCGAAAAAAAAAAAAAATTTAAAACCGGAAGTCTCAGTTCCGGTTTCAAAAAAAAAAAAAAAATCAGATTTCGCAAAAAAAAAAATAAAAAGGTCAATTCTGGAAGTGGGACTTCCGGATTCAACCCTAAAACCGGCACTCCCACTTCCGGTTTTACCAAAAAGTGCTATTTTGGTAAATAACTTTTTAGGGTTGTTGTTTTGGTAATTATTTTTTTAAAAACCTATAATTTGGAATTTCAATCCGGTTTGACTGCCGCCCTAGTCCTTCATGATTTAGGTTAACGTAATCTGCTCTAATTGGTTATAGACAAAAACTTGTGTGCATGCATGATCCATCTCATCCATGAGACGGGTCGGTTTTTGACCCGCCCGCCCGACCCACGAACCGGCTTCAGGATCCAGGGTTGAACCTGCCACGTGGCAGCCTCTTATAGGCCAAAAAAAAAAAAAAAAAAAATTTGTTTTTTTTTGTTTTTTTTTTAAAATTTTTATTTTTTTTTTTTTTGTTTTTTTCGGTTTGCCAAAAGTAATAGTTACTATAACTTAATGTAATGACTGTATTCATATAAAGTAACAGTTTGTATACATAAAAGTAATACATATATACAGAAAAGTAACAATGTTTTTTTCTATGTTTTTTTCGTTTGCCAAAAGTAATACTTATTACAACTAAAATGTAACGAACGTGTTACTTATATGTAATAATGTTTATACATAATTGTAACACATATGTATAGAAAAAGTAATAATTCAACCATTTACATTTTTAGAGCTAAAAACACTTGATTAGTGTTACATGTAAAAGTATTACATTATCTATAGAAATATGTTATAATTTTTTTAATTAAAGTGTTACATTTACTTGTACAAACAATTACATTCATATATGAGTTGTTACTTTTCAAATGTTACTTTCTTTCAAAAAATTAAATCAAAATACACAATATTTTACATTTTTGCAAAAGCATTATTACATTTCAGTATAAATGATAATTACATTTAGATATTGTTTGTGTTACATGTAATTATAGTTAGTATTACATTTGAAAAAATGGGTAAAACGAGCTTTTGTTTTTGTAAAACAGTTGTTACTTATCTTATGAACAATGTTACTTTATATGTATACAGTCATTACATTAAGTTATGGTAACTATTACTTTTGGTGAACGGCTGAAAAGCCGAAAAAATAATATAAAAATTCAAAAAATAAAAATAAAAAATTTGGACCTCTGAGAGGCTGCCACGTGGCGGGTCATGCCCCATGGGTCATGGGTCGACCCGTCTCATGCATGAGACGGATCCCCTTGTTCTCATGGGAGACCACCTCTTGGTTATATACTACTCCCTCCGTCCCATTTCAAATTGCAAAAGTTGCCAAAAAGGGTGTCCCAACTAAAATTGCAAAATCCAAAAATGGTAAGTTTTAACCCACTTGCACACTCACATCCACTAACCCACTAACTATTATCTACCACACTTTCTCTCTCCCACTCAACTATCAACACTCACAACACATCACCTTTTTCACTTTTTTCCTTGATCCTCGTGCCAACCTAGTATTTGCAATTTGAAATGGGACGGAGGGAGTATTGTCCAATACTCTCTCGTCTCAGCACACGAGTAGGACAAGAGATATGCGCACAAAAATTAAGTAAAAGTAATATAATCCCTCCGTCTCAGTTTAAACTTTAAAAATTTTCATTTTGGTGTCTTATTTTAAACTTCAAACCTAGAAAAGATTGTTTTTATACTCCCTCCGTTTCATATGAATTGAGACAAAAAAAAATGGGCACAATAATTAAAAGAAAGTAGTGAATGTGTGGTGGAAAATGAAGAGATAGAATGAGTGGGGTAAATAGTAGTGCCGGTTGGATAAAATGAGTGGTGGAAAATGAAGAGAGAGAATTAGTGAGGTTAAATGGGTGGGTTGGGTGAATATAAAATATTAAAAAGTTTGTCATTTTGGGCAGTCTCAATTGAGGTGAAACGGACGAAAAGGGAAATAAGTCTCAATTCACATGAAACGGAGGGAGTACTTCTTTATTTGTTGGTTCCACATTTCATACTGTAGACACCCCGCCTTGGACCGCTCACCCCGATTGCACATTTGATTTTGTGTTTCTCCCCATTTTAAGTGTTTCTCGTTAGTTTCTGTCACTTCCGTTAAGTTCCTGACTGACTTCGTTAAGTCCAGGGACTAAACTGAATGACAGGGCTGACTTCCTAGTTCCATTCTGTCAAAATTGCCTTCTCTGAGTCGCGCGCCTCCGACACTAGGAGCCAGGCGCGCGCGCCTCCCGCCCCCAAAGCAGGAAGCGCGCGCCTCTGGGCGTCAGTTACAGATTTCTGGCCAGGATTCCCTCCCTTGCTCAATTTACAGGATTTTGCCCGGGAAAGATTTATTGGTGACTGAGTTTTGGCACCAAAAACACCCCTCTTTCACCTATAAAAACCTCTCTTTACCTCCATTTTCAAGGATCGAAAACTTAGACCGAAAATTGAACTTACAAAAACTATACCAAAATCACTTTCTAAAGGTTCTCCAAGGATTTCATCAAGAAATATTTGAGGGTCTTCAAATTGTAGGTAAAAGTCCATCTTTTCCTTCCTTTTCTACTTCATCTCCTCTCTCTTTTTACTTTAATCAAATGTGCAATCACCCAAATCATTTTGGGACATGACTCTAACGATCACCTCATCTCATTGAGGTTGGTTAAGGAGTTATCTCCTACATTCCAAATCATATTTTAAACCCCCCTTTTTATGACTTAAAGAAGAAGAAGAAGAAGAACATTTTCATTTATGTAGATTTTGATCAAGCAAGACCAACTTAAGTTGGGCGAGATGGGTGTTTCGGTACTTCCCATCTCGTAATCTAACCCCGGACCTCAAAACAAAGAATCTCTGTTTTCGTAACCAAAACTTAGGCTACAATCAATAGGTTTTTCTTATGTTCCTCAAAACATAGGTGGCGACTCTAAAACAATCTAAAATCAAGTTAGACATCCTAGGATGATATCACGCGCTCGAGCCTAAGGCCGTGGTGTTCCCACCCGGGGTATCTACAGTGGCGACTCCGCTGGGGATTATTTGAGGGTTAAACTTGCGTTCTGATCGAAATCTACATCTTTTCTGGGCATTCTGTTTCCTGATGGGGGAGGCGCGCGCGTCTGGCCTTTTAAGCCTAAGGCGCGCGCATCCCACATCAAGAACCAGAATCGCCCACTTCTTCATATTCTTCATCTTCTTCTTCTGTTATTCTGCACTAATCACTTCTGCAGGGGTTACAATATGAACATAGGACCAGGGCAATCCCCTGAGTCCAAAGTCTGACATTCTGACAGGTGTGTCCCAGAAGCGCGCGCCTCCCATAATGATTGCGCCATGCGCGCGCGTCCCACATGAGAACTCAGAGGCGCACGCTTCTGGGTTGGTTCCAGAACAGAGACAGGTTTCAGTGACTGAGCAGTACAGTGGGGTGTGGGCACAGTTGCCTGCATCAGAACAGAATTGAACCCTCGGACTGTTTAATTTTGTGTTTTATTTACCGGTCACACGGGTGATTCGGGAGTTGTAATTTTATGTGCTTATGTGTTTTGTGTGTTTTTCTTTCTTTTCAAAAAAAAAAAAAAAAAAAAAAAAAAAAAAATTTTTGTCACTTGTTAGACCTCACACTACATGCACATATTCCTATGAACTGCTCACTATCGAGTCGCACAAGTCCAACCCCAAACCCGTCGAGGCCCGTCCTAGAAAGTTTCAAGCTCCACCAGACCTTGGCTCTTTCGAAGCGGTAAACCTCAGCCCGTGGCGTAGTTCAAGACTACATGCCGGGGGTGACCTTTGAGCCTCATATTCAAGCCGAGCACAAACCACACAATTCTAGTTAGGGTCTAACACTCCGTGACTCAAGTCGGTTTCCATGTACCGAGATTTCCCTAAACTAATGTCTTCAAATCATACATGCCAACTTGTTGAAAGGGACGCAATAAAAATCCGTCCCCAAAAGTGGTTATTTTGGACGAAAATAAAAATCCGTCCCCGCATGTATGCTTTACTACATTAATTTAGTCTAATCCCGATACATGTAGGATTCACAAGCGTGGTGGAATCCGATGAGTATATGGGACCGCGAGATGGTCTATATACTAGTGTGACGATTCCATTATTTTCTTAGAAACCCCAAAAGGGATTCATTCCCTCCGACTTATAAAAAAAAAAAAGAGTCTTTTCTTATGTGGTTCGAGTCGTGTGCCCAACTGTGTGCTCTAAGCCTCTTCATGGACCGCAAGTGTTACTCAAGACTGACAAGGGCCTCTTCTGCAATATAGGTTCAATTGGTACTTACAAAGTCTACCGGGATTCAGCAAATCGGTTAGTCCGTGAAGAGATCACTCCAACAGCTCCAACATCAACCATGACCGGCAGTAGCAACACCATGTCTCTCGAACAGCTCTCAACTATGGTCCAACTCCTCCAAGAGCAAGTCTCCACCCTTAACAAGGAGGCACAAAGCAAAGATGACATTTGGCAATCCCACCTCGACAGCCAAAGGGAGGCCCACGAGGCCGAAATGGAGCTAATGAAAGAAAAGCTCACCAACCTTGCCAAGGGAAAGAACAAGAACAATGATGATGAATCCGAATGGACCGAGGGTTTGTTCAAGAGTCCTTGTGTCAACACCAGCACCAAGAAAATGGGGGAACCAAGTTCCGAGAACAACGAGCCCAAAATGGTGGATTCTATCATGGCCTACATCGACCAAAAATTCAATGGGCTCAACATGGGGAAAGGCTCCGACACAAGCCTTTATCAATCATCCATCCTCATGAGTACTATGGCCGCCCTTCCCGATAAGTTCAAGATGCCCGACATAAGCAAATTCAAGGGCAACTCTTGCCCTATGGCTCACATTGAGACTTATATTTGGGCAATGGTTCCAAAGAAGGTCTCCACCAAGGTGATGGCTCAATGCTTTCCTCTCACTCTCGAGGGGGCGGCAAAAGATTGGTATGCTACTCTCCCGCTCACTGTCCGTCTTGATTGGGACTCCGCCATGCTTGCCTTCAAGAACCAATACCAAGGCAACACCACTCACCGGCCCACAAGGAAAGAGCTAGAGAACACTACTCAACGAGACAATGAGTCCTTCATCGACTTCACAAGGAGATGGAATGACAAACTCTCTGAAATTGTTGAGAGGCCGAACACAAAAGAGCAAATGGACATATTTCTCAAGTGTCTCAAGATTGATCTCCGCACTCACCTCAGTGGAGCTTGCTACTCCGACTTCTCCCAAATGTATGAGGCGGGTGTACGCATGGATGACTTGCTCAAGGAGATTAAGAAGACCACTCCTACTTACCGCTACAAGGCCGCTTCCAACTCCACAAAAGAGGCCTCGGTCAACGCCGTCACAATTGACAAGGGGAATTACAAAAAGGTTCCTCCACCTCAAGGGAAAAGGCCCCGAAGTGACCGTGTCTACACGCCTCTCCAAGGCATGACTCAAACCGAAGTGTTCGAGGTCCTCAAGGCAAAGGGTCAAGTCACACCCGTGCAAGGGTACCAACCCAAGACGATCCACGACAATCATGCTCACCACAAATATTGTGGCTACCACCAATATAGTGGCCACACCACCGAGGAATGCTTCGTTCTCCGCAATGTCGTTCAAGATCTCATAGATAAGAAAGAATTTGTAGTGACTAATGACGAGCATGTCAATGTAATAGAGATAGGAGAACTTGAGGGGACCACCCATTCAATCCCAATTGTGAATGGGGGCCCCAATGTTATGAATAAAATTGACAATTCTTGTTATGTAGTGACTTATGATGAGGTAATGAGGGAAGTACTAGAGAATAGGAAAAAGAAGCAAGATGGGAACGTCAATATGCTAACTTGATCCGGTCGAGTCATAGCAAGCAACCCTTCCACTTCCGCACCGAGCTCCTCTTCTCAAAGGCCGCAAGCTCATAACACTCCCGAAGATCCTCTACTTGTCCAACTCAAGAAAACTCAAGCCAACATCTCTATTTGGGACCTCATTGCATCCTCGAAGAAACACCGAGATCTCGTCATCCGCAATCTCGATGATACAACAGTTTCTCCCGATACTACTCCCGAGGACCTCACGGCAATGATTGGTCACATTCATTTTAGCAATGACATCACCTTTGCCGATATGGACCTTCCACCGTTTGGTTCCGACCACAACGAAGCTATTTACCTCAAGGTACGAGCAAGGGGGAGGCCCGTCTCAAGAGTCTTAGTGGACGGTGGTTCCGCACTCAATCTCATGCCAGGTAGGATCATGGGCATACTGGGGCTTAAAGATTCTGATTTGAGGCCTTCTACTCAAGTAATCCGAGGTTATGACAGCACCGCCCGTACAGTCATGGGTATGATCGTAATTGACATTGAGTTTGGGAGCATGGTCATGTCCGTTCCATTCCAAGTGCTTGATATCCCTGCCTCGTTCAACTTACTGTTAGGTCGACCATGGATTCATAGTGCTAATGCCGTACCGTCAACTCTCCACCAATGTGTCAAGATCCGAAACGGTGATGAAATAGTGACCGTAATGGCTGAAAACATTACTATCCACAGAAAAGGTGAGCCCGTCCACCAAGTTCAGCACGGTCTACCAGACTCCACTCTCTCCGGCGTCTCAATCAACGCCATTGACAAAGAAGGGGGAAATGGATCATGGACCCCTAGCAATCACAAAGTACTCCGCATGATGAGGGATATGGACTACTTCCCTGGTTTAGGCTTAGGGAAATATCAGCAAGGAATCCTACATCCCGTGCAAGTCCCATTTGTCAAGAACACATTCGGTTTGGGGTACGAACCTTCCAAAGAAGACTTGAAGCAAGAACAAGCAATCAAGAGCGAAAAGGCCCGAGCTCGTAAAGAGGGCCGTCGTTATGAGGTCCCTAATCTAAGGCCTTACCGCAAGACGTTGAATGGTTATTTTGTCCGCCAAGGGGAAGACGTTCCATACATGATCTTTCCCGAACCATGGGTTAACAACAAGGGTGTCAAAAAGCCCGGCCTCGAAATCTTCTCCGATTGTGAGATCCAGAAATCCGAAAGGGAACCAACTCCCATGTCGCCCCGTGAATGGTGGGGAAGGAAGGTGACTATAGAGTCCGAGACAGAAATCACCGAGGGGGAAGAACTGACAGATTTAGCCTCCATGTTCGAAGAGCTTGCCGTAATGAATGAATGCCAAGTCAACGCCATCCATGACACCGTCATCATGAATGAGACTATCAGTGAGATCCCGCCAAGCTCCGAGCCGATCAACAATTGGTATTCAACAAAAGGGCCCGTGGTATCCGAGGAATTCTTAGTCCAAGAAATGGGTTGCATACCCCGCACAGCAACAAAGGAAGAGCAGCTTACACTTACTTTCGAGTCCGAGAGTGTCTCTAATACCCTCACCCAAGAGGATTTGGAGGCCATAGCCGAGCGTGTGTTTCCTTTCTTTGCTAATGAAAAATTTGATATTTCTGAGTACCCTGAGATTGCAAACATCATAAATGATGAATTAACTAATAATGAACTTAACGAACAAGTTAATAACGATTCAAATTATGATGAAATAGACCACGAAAACACAACATACTTAAATGAACTTGCTCAACAAGTCCGTAGTCGTGGCGAGAATGGTCCAAAGGCTAACGAAGAATTGCAGGTTGTTAATCTGGGTACCGAAGAAGAGCCAAAAGAAACCAAGATTGGAAGCTTCTTCAAGGGAGACGACAGAGACAGGTTGACTGCATTACTACGAGAGTTCGTGGATGTGTTCGCATGGTCATACAAAGACATGCCGGGTTTAGACAGAAAGGTAGCGGAGCACAGGATTCCGATCAGAGAAGATGCCAGGCCAGTAAAGCAGAAGCTCAGGAAGATCAAGCCAGAATGGTCTCTGCAGGTCAAAGAAGAGATTGAGAAGCTCCTCAGCGTGGGTTTCATCAAGGTTATCGAGTATCCGACATGGTTAGCCAACATTGTGACAGTCAGGAAGGCGAACGGCAAGGTCCGGGTTTGTGTAGACTTCCGGGATTTAAACAAAGCTTCCCCAAAGGATGATTTTCCACTCCCTAATATCGACATGCTAGTCGACTCCACTGCTGCCTACGAGGTTCGCTCATTTGTGGATGGGTTCGCTGGGTACAATCAGATTCTCATGGCCGAGGAAGATCAACATAAGACAGCCTTCACAACACCATGGGGTACCTTCTGCTACACAGTCATGCCGTTTGGGTTAAGAAACGCTGGGGCTTCCTACCAAAGAGCCGTGACAGACTTGTTCCACGATATGATTCACAAAGAAATCGAGGTCTATGTGGACGACATGATCATTCACTCCAAAGGGACTGATGGTCAACATTTGATCGATCTCCGCAAGTTCTTCGAAAGGCTTCGTCAACACAAGATGAGGCTCAACCCTGCAAAGTGCACATTCGGGGTTATCCGAGGCAAAGTTCTTGGTTATATGGTCACCGAAAGGGGAATCGAAGTAGACCCCTCCAAAATCAAGGCAATCATTGACATGCCTCCTCCAAAGACACAGAAAGAGATTAAAGGTTTCATGGGCAGACTACAATACATCAGTCGGTTTGTGCACCAACTCACTTCCATGTGTGAGCCAATCTTCAAGTTACTCAAGAAGAATGTGGCTCTAGAATGGACCGACGCGTGCCAAGAAGCCTTCGATCAAGTGAAGCATTACTTAACGTGCCCTCCTGTTCTAGTTCCGCCGCACAAGGAGAAACCTCTGTTGCTTTATCTCACTGTCAATGATGAAGCCCTAGGGGCTATGTTAGCACAAGAGCAACGAGAGTCCACAAAGGAGAACGCCATTTATTTTGTCAGTCGCCGATTCCAAGGAGGCGAAAAGAACTACTCTGTCTTAGAGAAGTCATGTGCAGCATTGGTTTGGGTCACTCAAAAGCTCAAACACTATATGGAAGCTTTTCCGATCAAGCTAGTAGCAAAGGTGGACCCGCTCCGCTACATCTTCGAGAAGCCTTTCATGTCAACAAGAATAGCCAAATGGTACTTCATGCTCGCAGGCTACGATATCACTTACGTCACACTAAAATCCATCAGGGGGAAAGTGTTCAGTGACCAGCTTGCCGAATTCCCGTGTGACGAAGTGAAGGGGGAAGATGTACAGTTCCCCGACGAGCATTTAATTTGTACTGCAACCGAGGAAGACAAGTGGCAACTTTTTTTCGATGGCGCCGCCAATAAACACGGTTTTGGTATAGGGGTATTGCTTGTCGATCCAAAAGACATCTACACTCCCATTGCCATACGCCTGGAATTCGAAGCTACCAACAACATTGCCGAGTACGAAGCATGCATAGCAGGGCTCGAAGCAGCTCTCGAAAGAAACGTCACGGAACTAGAAGTGTTCGGCGACTCTTTGCTCCTTATCAATCAGCAATCGGGTAAATGGCGAACCCAAGACCCGACTCTCCAACAGTATGGTCAGCACCTTGAAGAACTGGTTGAACAATTCCAAGAAATCACTTTCAACTACCTGCCAAGGGATAAGAATCGCTTCGCCGATGCACTGGCCACTATAGCTTCATTAGTTGAAATGCCCAAAGGAAAAATGGTGAAGCCCTTCAAAATTGCTCGAAGGAACAGTCCGGCATATTGCATGAGCATCGAGATCAACGAGGTTCAAACAAACTCTCCGTGGTATTCAGATATCATGAACTTCCTCAAAGACGGCACTTATCCCGAGAACATCAATAAGAAGTCTCAAGCAGCTCTGCAAAGGTTAGCCTCTCGGTACGTACTGATTGGGGACCGAGTCTATAAAAGGCACCACGACGGGATCAATCTCTTATGCGCCAATGAGACCGAAGCTCAAGGAATAATGTGTGAAGTGCACGAAGGAGAATGTGGACCCCACATGAATGGGTTTATGCTAGTCAAGAAGATACTTCGCATTGGTTACTATTGGAGCACTATGGAACGAGACTGTATCGAGAAAGTCAAAAGGTGTGCCAAGTGCCAATTCCACGCTAATCTGCAACATGCTCCACCCTCACAACTTTACAACATGGTCACACCTTGGCCTTTCTCTTGTTGGGGGATAGACATCATCGGTAACGTTCATCCTACCGGGAGCAATGGGCAGTCATTCGTCCTAGTAGCAGTCGACTACTTCACAAAGTGGGTCGAAGCACAAGCCTATCGAACCCTCAACGCCAAGAAAGTGGCCGAATTTGTAAAGATTAATATCATGTGCCGATACGGCGTGCCTCATGAAATCATTTCCGACAACGGCTCTCACTTTGAGAAGGAAATGGATGCACTTTTGGTAGAATACAAGATCACCAAGCACAAGTCATCTCCTTACCGGCCCCAAGCAAATTGCGTAGTCGAAGCAGCAAATAAGACCATCGAGACCATCGTCAAGAAAATGGCCTCAACAGGAAGGGATTGGCCCGAAAAGCTACCATTAGCATTGTGGGGCTACCGCACATCGATACGATCCGCAACAGGAGAAACTCCTTATGCATTGGTCTATGGTTCTGAAGCCGTACTCCCTATCAAACTTGAAGTCCCATCTCTACGGGTCCTCCTCGAGAATCAAGTCAACGAGGTCAACTGGATGCAGAGTCGATACGAACAGCTAGCCTTACTCGACGAGAAAAGGTTAAGGGCACTCGAACGCACGAGGGCATATCAGCAAAGGATGGCAAGAGCTTTCAACAAAAAAGTGAAGCCTCGAAACATCAATGTGGGAGATTTGGTCTTAAGACAACATCCTCCTAATGCCATGAATCCCCTGGGGAAATGGGGACCCCGATGGATCGGTCCGTACGTGGTCAAAAAGATACTAAGCGGTGGTGCAGTCCGGCTCGTGGATTTAGATGGTGACCAGCTGCCAAAGGAGGTCAACCTCGACAAGCTCAAGAGGTTCTACGCTTAATAAACAAAGACCATTAAAAAAAAAAAAAATCGCTCGCTAGGTTGAAAACCCGCAAGGGCGGCCTAGGCAAAAATTAGAGCACGTGCAAAAAAAGAAGCCCGCTAGATTGAAAACCCGCAAGGGCGGTCTAGGCAAAAAACAGGGTGCACAAAAAAAAAATGGTCTTTGTTTGTTTGAACTACGAAGACCTGAGCCTCCCAACTGGAGGAACGTAGGCAACCTTCGGGTGCGGTCTAAAACATATCAAAAATACCCAATTCACTTCAAATAACAAAATGCAATTTTTATTCATTCAATGAATTATTCAAACCATTACAACGGATTTATTGAGCAACAATAAGACATCAAAACATTAAATCCTAAACACAAAGTGGTCTAAATTGCAATCTCTTAGGGTACTAAGAAAAATCCAATTTTCTCTTAGCTTTCAAAGGACCGCCCGATCTTCTCTCAATCCTTTTCTTCTTGGGTAACGAAGGAGCACTAATACGCACCGAAACCTTCTGTGCTGCAGCACGTCTCCTAGAATAAAAGTCATCCAAAGGAGTACCGAAAGGGTCAGCGAGAATGTTACTCGAATCAACAGCAGCCTCTCTATATCTCAAAGTGCTGCTAGGCTCAAAACCCTGTCCCAACAACTCGGCACGAAGCACATCAACCCAAGTAATGCCACGGTAAAGGGTGCCAAATAAATAATCCAAGTAGCTCTCGGGAAGGAAGACACTCCCCCGATGCAGAGGAGCGAAAGCCCAACGATGGCGGTCATCTCCCCAAGCCGACTGAAGCTCACTCGAGAAGTCAGGACCCATGTAAGCAACTGGACGAAGCATTCCATCCCTCGGAAAAGGAATTGTCTGTTGGCGACCAAACTGTCGCAAAACCCGCTCTGGCTGGTAAAAGGAAGAATCTCTCAAACTGGGCACAACCACGTGCTGAAAACCAAGAGTCCATTCCACAAAAGGACGAAGACCCCAAGAAGGAGGACACCACTCAATATCGATGGTCACCCGAGAGGCAAAGAATTTCTTCCAATCCTCTTCAGATAAATCCCGGATCAACAACTTCCTCCTATGAACAGCAAAAGGAGACAAATCACCATCCGGAGAATAAATTCTGAAATGTTCTCGGAGCCATATGGTCAAGAGCAAAGGGCTTCCCCGACACATCTTGCCCATCCTGTGTAACTCATCAAGACCATGCAACGTCTCCCCTACAATAAGAGGAATTACACTAAATCGCTGGTCCTTAGCTTGCAAAATAATCTCAGCCAACTGCGCGTCCGCAGTCCCGAAAGGTGTAACAAACAGTACTTCGCTGAAGAGACAAACAGCCATGGCATTTCTTTTGAAAGATTGAACCACCGGTCCTCCGAGTGCAAACTGAAGAACATCGGCAACTCAGTTATGTCAATCACGGTACCGTGCAACATCTTCCTCACATCCTCAACAGGGAGATTCAGTAACTCAACCCAAGAGTCGACGGCACCACGGTGATATTTGGGGACGGCAATCCGACCGGCCAAAGGCACGCCAAGGATGGCCCCGAAATCGTCAACAGTCGGCACCATTTCATTAGCTGAAAGGTTGAAAGTATGGCTGTCGCAATCCCAGAAAGCTGCGGCAGCTCTCAAAAAATCCCAATCCGGTTTCAACGTCCCCAAAGTAAAAAGAATTCGGAACCCGAAGTCTTTAATGAATGCCTTCTTGGGATGGGTCTTGAAAGCATACACAAAAGTGCCCAAGTCCTTTTCATACACACTAACGACCTTGGCGTCAATGACAAAAGAATTGGAAGCCATGGAAAATGTTGATCACAAGCGAAGTTAATCAATAATATGATGTTCAAAAATGGCAGAAAGGAGCTGTGAGAATAAAGTGGTCGAACAGAAGATGATATTATAGCTGTTGGAGGCTCTTTTGGTCAGCAAATGTCAAGCCCGGAATTCCGCCTCCCAGACGCGCGCGCCACCCGACAGCAGTATGAAGCGCGCGCGTCCCAAGCCTACATAGGAAGGCGCGCGCCTCCCAGGTCTAAATCGCTTGAAGAAAAGGGCCTTGTCAGAGATCTCCAGCCTAAATCAAGACACTGTCCCGATCCTCGGACACCCAGTTGGGCACACCTTTTCTGCTCCGCCCTTAAGGCATGTCAAAAATCGAAAGCAGGATAGAAACTCCCACTCATAAGTAGGCTGTCCTCTTCAAAAATCCGAACTCCTTAAGTTCTGTCACGGGTGCCACGCCCCCCTCAAGAGTCAATCTCAACATTTCATCCCCAGCAGGAACATTTTTCTGGTCGCAGTCAACTGTGCCCGTACCCCACAATTCAAAAGTCAAGTGTGACTCCAAATGGCACGAGACTTCAAAGCAATATTTCATCAAACGGATTCACCAACGGATTCGTCAACAAGGGTTCACCAACGGACTCATCCAAGGGATTCACTAACGGATTCATCAAACGGATTCACCAACGGATTCGTCAACAAGGGTTCACCAACGGACTCATCCAAGGGATTCACTAACGGATTCATCAAACGGATTCACCAACAGATTCGTCAACAAGGGTTCACCAACGGACTCATCCAAGGGATTCACTAACGGATTCATCAAACGGATTCACCAACGGATTCGTCAACAAGGGTTCACCAACGGACTCATCCAAGGGATTCACTAACGGATTCATCAAACGGATTCACCAACGGATTCGTCAACAAGGGTTCACCAACGGACTCATCCAAGGGATTCGCCAACGGATTCGTCAACAAGGGTTCACCAACGAACTCATCCAAGGGATTCACTAACGGATTCATCAGAAGGTTCACTAACGGCCTCATTCAAAACATTCAGCTGGCAGGTTCACCTAACGGATCATGCCACCCCCTCTATCAACAAAAGCCGCTCACACAGGGAGCGCACCACTATCTCTCGCAATTTCAAATTCCTGCTTTCATCGAGTCTTTGCCTTTTTGGTGATGTCCTCGGCGGGTGTTTTTAACTTTCGTCGACGCGTTTTGCTTTGCAATCCACGTCGCCGAGGGGCTATGTAGACACCCCGCCTTGGACCGCTCACCCCGATTGCACATTTGATTTTGTGTTTCTCCCCATTTTAAGTGTTTCTCGTTAGTTTCTGTCACTTCCGTTAAGTTCCTGACTGACTTCGTTAAGTCCAGGGACTAAACTGAATGACAGGGCTGACTTCCTAGTCCATTCTGTCAAAATTGCCTTCTCTGAGTCGCGCGCCTCCGACACTAGGAGCCAGGCGCGCGCGCCTCCCGCCCCCAAAGCAGGAAGCGCGCGCCTCTGGGCGTCAGTTACAGATTTCTGGCCAGGATTCCCTCCCTTGCTCAATTTACAGGATTTTGCCCGGGAAAGATTTCTTGGTGACTGAGTTTTGGCACCAAAAACACCCCTCTTTCACCTATAAAAACCTCTCTTTACCTCCATTTTCAAGGATCGAAAACTTAGACCGAAAATTGAACTTACAAAAACTATACCAAAATCACTTTCTAAAGGTTCTCCAAGGATTTCATCAAGAAATATTTGAGGGTCTTCAAATTGTAGGTAAAAGTCCATCTTTTCCTTCCTTTTCTACTTCATCTCCTCTCTCTTTTTACTTTAATCAAATGTGCAATCACCCAAATCATTTTGGGACATGACTCTAACGATCACCTCATCTCATTGAGGTTGGTTAAGGAGTTATCTCCTACATTCCAAATCATATTTTAAACCCCCCTTTTTATGACTTAAAGAAGAAGAAGAAGAAGAACATTTTCATTTATGTAGATTTTGATCAAGCAAGACCAACTTAAGTTGGGCGAGATGGGTGTTTCGGTACTTCCCATCTCGTAATCTAACCCCCGGACCTCAAAACAAAGAATCTCTGTTTTCGTAACCAAAACTTAGGCTACAATCAATAGGTTTTTCTTATGTTCCTCAAAACATAGGTGGCGACTCTAAAACAATCTAAAATCAAGTTAGACATCCTAGGATGATATCACGCGCTCGAGCCTAAGGCCGTGGTGTTCCCACCCGGGGTATCTACACATACTCACAACAATTACTCACTAACTATTCCCTACTCCGCT
Organism: Campanula takesimana; assembly: GCA_026119855.1. NCBI lineage: Eukaryota > Viridiplantae > Streptophyta > Magnoliopsida > Asterales > Campanulaceae > Campanula > Campanula takesimana. Next base: position 262,065 of record JAOWBW010000967.1, on the reverse strand, counting down.
TTCTCTCTTCTACCAAACAATTTACACTCACAAGACATTACCTTTTTCTTAATTCTAGAAACTAAAAGTTTTTTGAAATTTAAATTGGGACGGTGGGAGTATGTGTGGTAGAAAATGAAAAGAAAAATGAGTGAGATAAATAGTAGTGGAGATTGAATGGTGGGGTAGTGTGAATATAGATAGGCAATTTGCAGATTGGTCACCTGAGTTTGTCTAAAGTTTGCAATCACCAATATAAAAGTTTAATTTTGCAAATGGGATACCTAAGTTTGTCATTTTTTTGCAATGTGGTCGATACACTAATTTTTTGTTGATTTTTTATGTAACGACCCCAAAATCCGTTTTATTTATTTTATACTTATTTTATATATTTTGAGGATTTTAATTTAAAATTTTGTGTTGCATCATATTTTATGAGTTGCATATCTTAATTTATTATTTGTGTTAGTTAAAATGTTAGTAGTAGTAGTAACATTTGTTTTGATAGTTAAGTTGGGTAGTGGAATTTTATGGGCCAATAATTTAGTTATTAAAGAGTTGAGGGAATTAAGTAACTTTAGGGGCTTTATTGAAAGTTGGAGTAAGGAGTCTAAGTGTTTAAACTAGAACTTAGGTGATCAAAGTTGAAAGTGGGAGAAAATTTTATAAAACAATGACTTCCCTCCCCCCCCCCCCCTCTCAGTCGACCTTACCTTCTCCCTAAACAACTTTCCCAAATTTTGTTCTTGAAGATCTTCCATGGTTGTAGAAAGCTAAGGTAAGGTTTTGGTCTTCTCCATTTTATTTCTTTTTAATTACTACTCTATTTTCAAATCTAATTATATATAAATGTTCAGGGAGTTGAATAGAGTAATTCTACCCGAACAAATATTATTTTCTTGATACTTTTCCGGAAAATAGGTAAGTTACTAATCCCCCCTTTAAGTGTTAAAATGGTCATAATCATGCTATATATGCTTAATATGTGGTGAAATGATGTTTTGGTATACTTTTATATATACTTGTAAATTTGGGACGGAGGGAGTAGTAATAACTTTTATATATACTTGTAAATTTGGGCGGAGGGAGTAGTAATAACTTTTATATATACTTGTAAATTTGGGACGGGGGAGTAGTAATAACTTTTATTATACTTGTAAATTTGGGACGGAGGGAGTAGTAATAACTTTTATATATATTGTAAATTTGGGACGGAGGGAGTAGTAATAACTTTTATTATAATTGTAAATTTGGGACGGAGGGAGTAGTAATAACTTTTATTATACTTGTAAATTTGGGACGGAGGGAGTAGTAATAACTTTTATTATACTTGTAAATTTGGGACGGAGGGAGTAGTAATAACTTTTATTATTATGGGTATATGCTAGATGAGGTTGGTATGGTAGTGTTGTGAAGTTATAATGATGTTGTTGTGCTTTAGGATTGGGTAACAACTTGGTAATGAAAGTGAACTTTGTTAGATTTTTCCTGGGAATTGGCCATTCTGCAGTGGAGCGGCCGAGTCAGTAAATTAGAGCGGCCGATCCCCTTATTGTCGAATGTTGAGTTCTAGGAGAGCGGCCGATCAAAGTAAAGGACTCGACCGATCCGCTCGGCCGAGTCAAGTAAGTAGAGCGGCCGAGCAGTCTGAGTTTTAACAACTTGTTTGTTTTTCGTTAAGTATTGGGATAGGTCTTAGGCGATGTCCTAGGATGCCTAGATAATTGTTATGAGGTATCAAAATGATAGAATTGGTTCTTTGTGATCGGGTTTGACTTAATGTGATTGTGTAGATGGATTGTGTGGTGGCTTAATGTCAAGATTGTGCACATTATTGTGAAAACGTGTTTACTTCTCTATGATGAACTTGTGTGGTTTCCTTCTATGGAATCATGCCCTGGTTGTTGTTTTAGCAAGTATTTATTACTGTGCTCTTTGTTGAAAGTCCAGCTGGTTTTGTGTGTTATCGAGTGGAGGTGGAAAACATTATAGTGGCACACTAGCCAAGTTCACTATAAGGCTTTTCCACTGGTCCTATTTCCCAGGTTTGGGATGTTATCGAGTGGAGGTGGAAGGCATTGTAGTGGCATCAGTTAAGTGCACTATAAGGCTTTTCCACTGGACCTATTTCCTCAGTCCAGATTGGCCTTGGATGGGATGAACTCGCTCCCTCGCGTGAGCATTTAAGGGTATGACTTTGTGTCATTTTCTCCCACTATTGTTGTTGTTATGTTATATGGTTCCGGAACCTGTTTCAGCTATTGATGTTGCCCGTTGTTACTTTGGCTCTGTTGGATATGGTTTGGTTTTCGGGATCCCGGCTTCAGCTATTTATGCTGCTCAGATGGTTTCAGACAGATGGTCTTCTCAGATGGTTATTCAGATGGTTTTCTCAGATGGTTTTCTCTGATGATCATGTTATTTCGGTAAACCTTGGCTTGGTATCCTCGTAGGAGTGTTTACTTCTACACTATGTGTTGTATGATGAGTTGGTCGTTATTTCCAACCGGTATGGGACGGTTGGCGATAGGGAGCCTCTCATATTATGTGCTATATGCTATATGATCATTTGTGACATTGTTCATTTATGTTTATCATATAAGCATGTAATGTAGTTGCATTTTAGTAACTTACTGAGATTTATTCTCACCCCTTATTTGTTTACCGTTTTAGATAAGGAGCCCAGGGGATAGTTCATACACAGGGAGGACGTCGGGAAGAGGATCTTTGGTAAGACTTTTGGGAAGTGGTGTGTATGTTAAAGGATACATTATGTAAATGTAACACCTTTTGGGTAGTGTACCCGTGACTTAGTTTAGTATCATCTCTTTTAGTAGATGTCGGTGTTGTATATTTGTAAGTAAAGTTGTGGCCAAGTGGCTCAGTACTCGTTGTGAAAGTTGGTTTGTTTTATGACTTCAAGTCAAGTTTCAAGTAGTTGTGTTGGTCGTGTGATCCTTTTTATGAAAGTATATTTCAAAAAATTTCCTTTAAATTGTTTTATGACGTCTTCCGTGCGTGTCACGGACGTGGGGCCAAGTAGGACCACGGGTCGGGGCACGACAGTTGGTATCATAGCTAGGTTGTAGATGATCTAGAATGACTAAGTGACCTAGGAGGGTAGTTGAGTATGGAGTGAGTAACGTTGAGTGTTTTATGCAGGTACTCAGTAAAAATGGTTGGAACTGAGGGTGAACAGTCGGGTACCGCTGGCCAGGGTAATGTAAGAGAAGAAGCTCGAGCTATGTTTCAAGGAATGTTCGAGACAGCTATGAAAACTATACATGATCAGAGGCAAGGAGGAGAACATGCACCTCCGAGGTATGGTCTGGAACAGTTTTTAAAGATGAAACCAACCAGCTATGATGGAGAACCGGATGTGACCAAGGTTGAGAGGTGGATTGAATCGATGGAAAAATATTTGATGTTCTCAGATGTACTAATGAAGAACAAGTCAGGTTTGCTACTTATAAGTTGAGTGGAGCTGCTGAGCACTGGTGGAAAAGTTTGAAAATTAACTGGGATGAGAATCATATACCATATACTTGGGAGAACTTTCTGAAGAAATTTAAGGAACATTTCATTCCTCGGGTAGATCAAGACAAGAAGGAAATGGAGTTTTTTAACTTGGAGCAGAATATTATGTCTGTGGCTCAGTATACATCCAAATTCACGGAGTTATCCAGGTACTGTACCCACTTAGTGGCAACTGAGAAGAGGAAGGCTATGCGATTTGTAAAGGGATTGAGAACTGCGATTAGAACTCAACTAGTATCCCACAAGTTGCAAGATTTTCAAGATGCAGTTGATCGAGCCTACCAGGTGGAGAATGATATTGAGGAACACAAGAAGAAAATGGAATTGTTAGGTGCAGGGAGGCAAGGTAGGCAACAACAACAACTTGAGGATAATAAAGGGAATCACGGTGGATCTTCACAATCAAAAGGGTCTTCTCAAGGACAGACAGGTAATAGAAATCAGGGTAACACTTTAGGGTATCAAAATAAGAAGGTTTGTAACTATTGTAAAAAAGAAGGGCATTCTGAAGAGAAATGTTGGAAGAAACAAGGTAGATGTATGAATTGCGGTCAGTTGGGTCATTTCCAGAGGCATTGTCCCAGGTTCACTAATCAGTCTTTGGGAAGAGTAGTTGAGTCTTCACAGGGCCAGAAGAGGGATTCTTCAGGAAGGCCTAAAGTGCAGGGTCGTGTCTTTGCCATTACTCAACAGCAAATTTTGGATCCTTTTAATGTGACTGAAGGTATAATTTCTATGTCTAGTCTGAGAGCACATACACTTATAGACCCTGGCTCTTCGCATACTTGTGTGTTTGTGCATTTTGTCTCTTGATTACATGTGTCTTCTGAGTCTTTACCTTCTGTGATTAGATGTGTCTTCTTTAAGGGGGAGTTTTTGACGACCGATAAAGTGTCGTGTACTTGTGATGTGCGTATTCATGAGCATGTTTTACTTGCCGGTTTAGTGATGTTGCCATCACAAGATTTTGATAGTGTTATGGTGGAGTCTTATATGCTAGTGTGCTTTAGTTAAGCATGGTAGATATATATGTGTTTAGCATTCATGCTATTTATGCATTAAAAAATTTGTAAATTGTTGTCACAAGTGCCTGGTAGTTGGTTTATGGAGTTGGTAGTGAAATATCTGCATTTAAATTGGAAGACATCTTTTTCTTGTGAGATTTCAAGTGTATTTCCCCCTTGAGTGGTACTTGTTACTTGATGAGAACCTTGGGTTATTTTGAGTGGTTGAGATTGGTATATTATTAGAGATTCATTGATGGATTCTCAGGTAGTTGCCGTGTTAACTATTCAGCATAGAAAGTTACTTTCTCGATGGATTGGTAAGAGTGGAACGAGTTTAATTGTTGCGAGTTAATTGTTGAAACGAGAGCTGATGACAACTTCAGTATTGGTATTGCTTAATGGATTTGACTAGTATTATCGTTATCTAGAGGATATGATCTGTGTTATTATTTTCTAGTGGATATGTCGAGTTTTACCATTATAGTGGATTTAATAATTCATTATTCATTGAGATGCCTTAAAGAGTGATTGAGATGTTTATTGCTTCAGAATGGAACGGTAACAATGTGTGCTTTGAGAAGATTGATTCTTTATGAACAAAAATTATCCTACCCATAAATTGAGATTTATTGCGATTATACATCTATTGCATTAGTGAATGACTTTGAAGAGTTATATTTAAAGTGTTTACTATGTTATATCATCGGAGAAAGGTAATGTGTTAGAGGATATCTTGACTTATAGTTCATGTTTGATAAAACTAACTGGAGAATGTTAGAGGAATTAACATTTTGAAATCTTTGTGAGTTGAGATATGGGGTGATTTTGCGATTGTGAAAACTTTAAGTTCTACTTTATTGAAGGATTTCAACTATAGAAAATTTCTAGTGGAATGAACGAGGATAGACAACCCGATTTTGTGCGTTGCTAGTGATGGAACTTTAACTTTTGTGGCAGAGTATGTAGTTAACACTTAGTGGAACCAACATGCCTGACGGAATTCAACTCCAGATCCTTGAAGAGATATACAAGACCAATTTAATTATGAATCAAAGTAAATGTAGAATTTTGAGATAAATTTGAAGAGTTACATTTGATTTGTTGACACGAGAAATTCTAAGCATTCAACTAAGTCATTGAGTTGCGAATAATCCGGAAGTAAATATTAGTGATCAGTTGGTTTGTGACAAGCCTTTGAGATTTCTGAGTGGATATGAATCTATTGCGGAAGGTTTCATTGAAGGAGCTACACTGAATAGATGAGACCAATGAGGTTGATTGATAGCGGATTGATTACCAAGTTTTCTCACCTTATCTATCTTGAGAGTATGAATGTTAATTTCAGTTGTTACTTATTTGTTCAGAAGATAGTTCAATTTCATGGAATGTCTACGAGCATGGTATTAGATATGGGTTCCTTATTTGCATCTTGATTTTGGCAAGTATTTCAGAAGGTCTTGGGTTCGGGATTGAGATTTAGTATGACTTTCATCCTCAGACAGATGGTCAGTTAGAATTAACCATTCAGATTCTTGAGAAGATGTTGAGCACTTGATCAGTTGATTCTTAGAATTGTGGGATATACCTTTACATCTCGTGGAGTTTGCTTAATATATCAGTTCTTTTGAGATTTTGGAAAGAGCTAGAGATTGAGCTTATCGTCTTGTGTTACTTCCTTCTCTTGACGATGTTTATAATGTATTCTATGCTTCTATGCTCCGAGGGATGTTTATGATTCTTCTCTTGTATGTTTAAAGTTTTAAAGGATATTGAACTCAGTGTGAAGCTTCGGGATTGGAATGAAAGTAAGTATCTTGGTTGTTTGAGAATGGAGGTAAGCAATCCTAAAATTCGGGTCGAATTTTTTTTAAGGGGGAGTGAGTGTAACGACCCCAAAATCCGTTTTATTTATTTTATACTTATTTTATATATTTTGAGGATTTTAATTTAAAATTTTCTGTTGCATCATATTTTATGAGTTGCATATCTTAATTTATTATTTGTGTTAGTTAAAATGTTAGTAGTAGTAGTAACATTTGTTTTGATAGTTAAGTTGGGTAGTAGAATTTTATGGGCCAATAATTTAGTTATTAAAGAGTTGAGGGAATTAAGTAACTTTAGGGGCTTTATTGAAAGTTGGAGTAAGGAGTCTAAGTGTTTAAACTAGAACTTAGGTGATCAAAGTTGAAAGTGGGAGAAAATTTTATAAAACAATGACTTCCCTCCCCCCCTCTCAGTCGACCTTACCTTCTCCCTAAACAACTTTCCCAAATTTTGTTCTTGAAGATCTTCCATGGTTGTAGAAAGCTAAGGTAAGGTTTTGGTCTTCTCCATTTTATTTCTTTTTAATTACTACTCTATTTTCAAATCTAATTATATATAAATGTTCAGGGAGTTGAATAGAGTAATTCTACCCGAACAAATATTATTTTCTTGATACTTTTCCGGAAAATAGGTAAGTTACTAATCCCCCCTTTAAGTGTTAAAATGGTCATAATCATGCTATATATGCTTAATATGTGGTGAAATGATGTTTTGGTATACTTTTATATATACTTGTAAATTTGGGACGGAGGGAGTAGTAATAACTTTTATATATACTTGTAAATTTGGGATGGAGGGAGTAGTAATAACTTTTATTATACTTGTAAATTTGGGACGGAGGGAGTAGTAATAACTTTTATTATTATGGGTATATGCTAGATGAGGTTGGTATGGTAGTGTTGTGAAGTTATAATGATGTTGTTGTGCTTTAGGATTGGGTAACAACTTGGTAATGAAAGTGAACTTTGTTAGATTTTTCCTGGGAATTGGCCATTCTGCAGTGGAGCGGCCGAGTCAGTAAATTAGAGCGGCCGATCCCCTTATTGTCGAATGTTGAGTCCTAGGAGAGCGGCCGATCAAAGTAAAGGACTCAACCGATCCGCTCGGCCGAGTCAAGTAAGTAGAGCGGCCGAGCAGTCTGAGTTTTAACAACTTGTTTGTTTTTCGTTAAGTATTGGGCTAGGTCTTAGGCGATGTCCTAGGATGCCTAGATAATTGTTATGAGGTATCAAAATGATAGAATTGGTTCTTTGTGATCGGGTTTGACTTAATGTGATTGTGTAGATGGATTGTGTGGTGACTTAATGTCAAGATTGTGCACATTATTGTGAAAACGTGTTTACTTCTCTATGATGAGCTTGTGTGGTTTCCTTCTATGGAATCATGCCCTGGTTGTTGTTTTAGCAAGTATTTATTACTGTGCTCTTTGTTGAAAGTCCAGCTGGTTTTGTGTGTTATCGAGTGGAGGTGGAAAACATTATAGTGGCACACTAGCCAAGTTCACTATAAGGCTTTTCCACTGGTCCTATTTCCCAGGTTTGGGATGTTATCGAGTGGAGGTGGAAGGCATTGTAGTGGCATCAGTTAAGTGCACTATAAGGCTTTTCCACTGGACCTATTTCCTCAGTCCAGATTGGCCTTGGATGGGATGAACTCGCTCCCTCGCGTGAGCATTTAGGGGTATGACTTTGTGTCATTTTCTCCCACTATTGTTGTTGTTATGTTATATGGTTCCGGAACCTGTTTCAGCTATTGATGTTGCCCGTTGTTACTTTGGCTCTGTTGGATATGGTTTGGTTTTCGGGATCCCGGCTTCAGCTATTTATGCTGCTCAGATGGTTTCAGACAGATGGTCTTCTCAGATGGTTATTCAGATGGTTTTCTCAGATGGTTTTCTCTGATGATCATGTTATTTCGGTAAACCTTGGCTTGGTATCCTCGTAGGAGTGTTTACTTCTACACTATGTGTTGTATGATGAGTTGGTCGTTATTTCCAACCGGTATGGGACGGTTGGCGATAGGGAGCCTCTCATATTATGTGCTATATGCTATATGATCATTTGTGACATTGTTCCTTTATGTTTATCATATAAGCATGTAATGTAGTTGCATTTTAGTAACTTACTGAGATTTATTCTCACCCCTTATTTGTTTACCGTTTTAGATAAGGCTTTTGGGTAGTGTACCCGTGACTTAGTTTAGTATCATCTCTTTTAGTAGATGTCGGTGTTGTATATTTGTAAGTAAAGTTGTGGCCAAGTGGCTCAGTACTCGTTGTGAAAGTTGGTTTGTTTTATGACTTCAAGTCAAGTTTCAAGTAGTTGTGTTGGTCGTGTGATCCTTTTTATGAAAGTATATTTCGAAAAATTTCCTTTAAATTGTTTTATGACGTCTTCCGTGCGTGTCCCGGACGTGGGGCCAAGTAGGACCACGGGTCGGGGCGCGACATTTTAACCTACCTAAACACATGTGCAACGCACATGAATTTCTAAAAGGGCAATCATGTCAATTTTCGGACCTAAACACATTTGCAATGGGGTGATTGAGTTGCACACCTCCGAAAATTGATAGAATTGCCCTTTTAAAAATCATGTGCATTGCACATGTGCTCAAGTCTGTCAAAACATTAACAAAAAGTTAGTTTATTCACCACATTGCAAAAAATTGACAAACTTAGGTAACCAATTTGCAAAATTAATCTTTTAGGTTGGGGATTGCAAACTTTCGACAAACTCGGGTTATCAATCTGCAAATTACCCATATTAATATATTAAAACATTTCCATTTCAGGCAGTTTCAATTATGGTGGGACAGACTAAAAGGGAAAAAAGTTTCACTTCTGTTGGGACGGAGGGAGTATAACCTTATGGGGCATCTTGAAACCTACAAGAATTATTTTGTAAATTATTATAAGTAAATTTGTGTTTGGTAGCATTAAACACTTGACGCTTGATGCTTACTTCATTTAAGGGTGATATGAAGATAGGTTAAGTTTGATAACATTAAACGCTAGATGTTGAATATTGAGTGAGCTAATCAATTTAATGTCCAAGTTGGAGCTTTGACTCCTAAATGTGAATATATATTTGAATGATTATTGATACATAAATAAATTGCTGGTCCGATTTCAATACTAATAATAATCAGCTTTTCGATTGTGTCATGGGCTAATTAATTAGTTTATCATAACAAATTCAAGGATTTTAGTGACTAAAATTTAGTGCTGGCGCTTATGGCTGAGAAAATTTCATGATAATAAAAGGGTTTTTAAATGAAAAACATAGAAAAGGGTGTGAACAACTAGGTTTGAAACGTCAATGAGAGGTGAGAATATAAGGATATTAGGTCTGGTGCATATGGATGTGAAAATGTTGGTTTGAAACTATAAAAGGCGTATTCTATTTATCTTGTGGTACATCGTTTGATACACAAAAATGGTACAGAAGTTCATTCGATAAAAATAGGAGAGGGAAGTAGTGAAATATTATCGAGAATGTGAAAGTGGGTTTGAGGCACCTTCAGAAACAACGGCCAAAGCCAAAGTCACAATGCAATTTCTCTCATATGACACATGGGAAGAGAGAGTAATCAAAATATTCAAAAACTTTTTGGTTACTCTTGGTATATACTCCCTCCATCCCACTCGAATTATGACAAGCCTTATGAATGGGCATAAACATTAACGCGCCAATTTAGTGAATTAAAAAAAATTGACAGAGAATGGACATTAATGGGAAAGAAAATAGTGATGATTCTAGATAATTAACATAAAGTATCATGTGTGAATGATACATTCTTCCACAAATAAAAGAAGAAAAATCAATTCAAATTATCAAAATGAAACCTCTCTCTTTTTCAACTAAGTATGCCACTAGCTACCAGTGTTCTATGCAGTCTGGGCGGATTAGGCGGTCTTAACGGATTTAGGCGGGATTACCCGGGCCTAGGCGGGTTTAGGCGAATTTAATGAGAAAATAAAAAAGAGATTTCTTAATATTTTATCAATGTACTACTCCAGTCCGGCCACAAATATAAGCAAAACAACTTAACTTTGAATAATAATATATATTTATACATTTATAAAAAATATTGAAATTACTAAGATTTTTGCACATTAAGATTACCATGGTTGCACTAAAACAAATATCATTTTACAAGGATTGAAAATCAAAACAAAATATACAAGATTGAAATTGACTTAACTTTAGTTTATGTTGTGGATAATAAAACAAATTATGATTTTCATACTCCCTCCGTCCCAGAGTAAGAGTCTTATTTTTTTCGCTGTTATGTTGATCTAATTATCCTAATGGAGATTTTAAACTTGTTATTGTTACTCCATTATATGTACTATCAATATCAATATCTAGATGTTCGTTAACATAATTGAAATAACCTAAAATTATTGCTCAAAATACATTCGTGCTAACAGCAAAAAAAAAAAAAAAAAAAAAAACTCTTACTCTGGGACGGAGGTAGTATTATCTATGCTTTTGCATGTAAATTCTCGGCCCCGCCTAAGTCCCGCTTAAAATGTATTATTATTTTTTGACAATAGAAAAATAAGTGACATTATTTTTTGAATAACTATATATATTTGTAGATTTATTTAAAAAATCATAATCAAAACTACCCTTATTGGTCATGATCTCTTCAAATACATTGATGGTTCACTCCTTGCCGCCGCCCCCCACCCCCCCCCCCCCCCCCCCCCCCCCGAAAAACACCATCCGCTACCCTTGCCACTCCGTCTGCTCCTAGACTCAACCCCGCCTATTCTACTTGCTTCCGTTAGGATAAACTAATCATTGGTGCTCTTGCTGGTACCCTCTACGCCACATAGTCTCTCTTATCTAGTTATCTCCCAATGCACCTCTACTTCTGATGCTTGGAATCCAAAGGCCACCTCAAATGCCTGGAAAACTCCATCGGCCCCGACTAGGCCTCGCCTGGGCGCTAGGCCTAGCTCCGCCGCCTAGCAATTTTTAGAACACTGCTAGATACAAGTATTAAAAATGTAAAATAAAACAACAATTATCCAAGTTCTCCAAGAAACCCAACTACTTCACTTCCCTTTGATCATCTACAATACTAGATTCAGCTTAAGCCAGCAAGTGGAGAACTTTGAAAGCAACATGAAACAACTGAGAAATGAAATGGCAGACGAAGAACTGAAGCGCTTCTTGAGCAAGTCTATTGCAATCCTCACACTCAGCAGCAACGACTACGTCCATAACTACTTACAGACCACTTCTTATATATACCACATCTTCTCATAAATCACTACGCGTGCCAGATCTTAGTAATCATTGTATAGTTTTTATTCACTAATTTCTAGTCATTTTATATTGAAAAATCGTGACAACTATCAATCCACAGCATAATGCATTTCAAAGAGAAAATCCAGAGGCCTTGAAGGAATCCGTTCTTGGTAGTACCTTTTTCACATGGAAATAATTGATAACTGCTTATTAATGCAATTATAGAACATTTAAGCAGTCACTGAGCACTCTAATTGCATAATCAAAATTAATCAAATACTTCTCGATAACTCTTGGTACTTATACTCACTCCGTCCCGAAATCAATGCCCCAATATGCTCATAATCAAGAGTAAATTTGGATATTCTTTTTGGGATGGAGTGAGTATGTAATTGAAAAACTAAACTATATATTATCATAGAAATTTAAAGTATAGACTAAATATCAAATCTTGAAATAGAAAGCTTCATAAAAATATGGTATAGTCAATTGCTACGACATTTTTATGGATGGAGTCCCTTTAGTAAGGCTAAACTCTCCGTGAAAGAACCCACCCACCTTGCCTTTGTGATATCCTTGGTGTATCTTGTTCGATTCATTTGTGATTTATCAACGTCGACCGCATACACTTCCTTATTAATAGGGTTACTTAAATCACAACGATTCCCACATAGCAGCAGAATGAGATCATTTTCTATAACTCCCACAAACGATACATAAAAAAATTGGGAATCAAATTCACATAGCTTAGTCCAAGATTTGGGGTCGTCGTATTCCTTCATCACCCAAATGGCACACATCTTAGAACAAAGTGGATTAGAAGCATCTGAATCATAAGTATGTAACAAGGCTAACAAGTTCTTATATATAAAAAGGGTGCTTTTGCCACGATGATCTGTAGTAGTATGATAAGGAATCATCATCTCCTTGAATTCTTCATCTTCCATATGGAATGAAATTATACTATATTCGCGAAAATTTCCCTCATAATCCCGCTTACTAGCAAGCCAACAATAAGCTCCCCCGGAGCAACGATTAACAGAGACTCCAAACTGCCTAACAATGTAGTTGTTGACAAGAAGCTGATTACTATCTAATTCAATCTTCCTCCATGAATCTGAATTCAACGAGTAAATCTCGACATAGTTTAGTTTCGCTAAATCATTGAAAAATCTAACAACATTGTAGTCATTAGTATGGATGTCATAACCAAATCCAACGCAAATCTCAGACAGGTGCGGATGGTGGTAACTCGCAATCATCTTGTTAATTCTCAAGGCTGGACTCCATAAACTAATATGATGTTCACAAATTAAATCAGCCTTGTTGACAGAGAAGCCGGAAACACAAACTATGCCATCATAACAACCAACCACTTTCGACCACTCGTAGGGGAAATCAATAGTGTGTTTAAACGACCACGATTTCGATTGTTTCCTCGAATAGAGACCATTAACCACGATGTCGTTGCCATATTCATAGGGATAGTCTATGAGAAGGAGATTACTAGTTTTGTTTTTCTGAATCTGATTATATAAATTAATGAAATAAGGATCGGATAAGAGGGAGTACCATGATTTGCAGACGGACGTGAATCGGATTAGGGTTTTAACAGGTATCCTTGTCAGAATATTTGATTCAATAATGTCACCAGTCAGATTTAGCTTCACCTTCTTCGCCATTGTTTGTACGGACTCCCCCCTCACTTTCTTCTTCACTATTACGGATTTCTCCATCTCTCTGCGCTTCTTCTTGGCCATTGTTTGTACGGCCTCCCCGCTCACTTTCTTCTTCACCATTACGGATTTCTCCATCTCTCTGCGCTTCTTCTTGGCCATTGTTTGTATTATAAAGCATATGATCGTTTGCCGAGCACAACCTTTACTCCGTATGATTTAGGTTAAAAGTAAGAGTGTGTTTTTGGAGGAAACTAGTTCCTCCGTAAGTTATAAAAATAAATTCACGTTTTTAACCCTTAAACGCCAAACCTTAAACCCTAAACACTAAACCTTAAACCCTACATCATAAACCTTAAATCCTATAAAAAGAGAACTTTTTATAACCTTTACTCTGTATGATTTAGGTTAAAAGTAATTGCTTATCAAAATGTCCATTATAACCTTAGAACCATCTTCAAGCCTACTACAAGTTGTTTCTGTTTCTACCGTCCATTAGACAAAAACTCGTGTGAGAACACTATGTGAGTTTATTGCAAAACTGACATGCGTACTTTCATTTTTTTTCAATTTGACTCACAAATTTTGGAAACATCAAATGTGGTTTGCGTACTTTAATTTTCAAAATTTTGAGACTGCTTTTTTAACACTCGTTAAAAATATAACGGGATACTCAATGTAGGGTGTAAAGTGTAAGAAATCAAACTTATAGGTCAAACCCACCACCCGAATTTCCAAGATCTACACACCCAACGAAAAAATCAAGTTTTTTTCTGGCCTGCAATGGCTGAGATCGACTACTCACTACGCACCAATTCGACCCAACCACCTTCGACTCCTCCCTGAATCCATCATCGCCGTCGCCACTTCCACCGCCAACAAATCCGTCCTCCACCTTTACCCTAACCCCTTCTACGACTCCTACTTCTCCTCCCTCTCCATCCCCGACCTCACCTCCTTCCTCCACTTCATCACCACCACCACCACTCCGCTCCCTAAACAGTCCGACGAACCAATCCTCACAGCCGTTCCCATCGCCACCCGCTCGCTCTACTCAGCCATCAAAATCTCTACTTACCCCGATTCAGTTCTGGAACATTCTCGGAAGTTATGTGTGGATGTATTTGGACCTAGGGTTTTGTTCTGCGATGAAATTGGCAATTGAATCTGGGATGAATAACTATGTTGAGTTCCAAATGTGGATTCTAGTTGGTTCTGGAATGGGGAAATGGTTTTGGTATGGGGAACGTTTCATGAGTAAAGAAAGTGTAGCGGGGGAGGTTGTGGATGAGGGTTTCAAGTGGGAGATCAGGGCGGCCATTGTTGGAGCTGTAAAGCTAGAGAGAGAGTCCTTGAAACCCAATTCCATTTGAAATCCAACAGATTCAGTTCAATTTAAACCCAGGAGATTCAATTCAATTTGAAATCCAAGAGATTCTTTGAAAAAGGGATTCCTAGAAACTCAATTGAGAGAGACGGAGGGAGGGTGTAGAAAGAGAGAGAATGAGAGAGAGGGAGGCGGAGGTAATAGTTGGAGTTGAGAGAGATGGAGTGAGGTAGGCGGAGGTAGTTGTCGGAGAATGAGAGAGACGGAGGGAAAGAAGCGAAGATCTGGTTTGGGGAGGGAGAAGAAGTAGGTGTTTTTTTTTTTTTTGCTTTCAAGTCTTTCTTATTTTATTGACTATAAATTTAGGCTTTTAAGTTTTATATTTTCATTGTTACCCCCTATATGTATTTACCTGTTATGTTTTTAACATGAGTTAAAAAAAGTGGTATCAAACTTTTTAAAACATTAAGTACGCAACACACATTTGATGTTTCCAAAGTTTGCGAGTCAAATTGAAAAAAAATGAAAGTGTGCATGTCAGTTTTGCAATAAACTCAACACCATGGCCCGTGTCATGTAAAGACGGTCATGGATCCGGTTTATTGGTGTGTTTTTGACCCATGACTCGGACACATTTTATTGGTGTGTTTTTGACCAATGACCCGGACACATGGATACAGTAGGTTAAAAACTAATGTATCCAATTGTATTTTTTAAAATTAGCTACTGTATCCAAGTGTATCAAATGTATCTATAATCTGGACCCTTGATTTTGTATTTAATCAAACAGTTATGATTGGTTCTCACGGTTCTCATTTAATATGGTTCTCACAGGAGCGCTACCATATATATATATATATGGTCGTGCTCCTGTGAGAATCTAAATATCGTGAGAACTTGGATACATTAGGTAAAAAACTAATGTATCCAATGTGCACTTGGATACATCATTGGATACATTAAGTTCTCACGGTTCTCACGATATTAAGGTTCTCATTTGAGCACCTACCTACGTATATATATATATCCAATGTGCACTTGGATACATCATTGGATACATTAAGTTCTCACGGTTCTCACGATATTTAGGTTCTCATTTGAGCACCTACCTATGTGTGTGTGTGTATATATATATATATATATATATATATATCGTGAGAACCGTGAGAACTTAATGTATCCAATGATGTATCCAAGTGCACATTGGATACATTAGTTTTTACCTAATGTATCCAATGATGTATTCAAGTGAACCATTTGATACATTAGTTTTACCTAATGTATCCACGATATTTAGGTTCTCACAGGAGCACGACCATATATATTTATATATATATATATATAATATATATATATATATATATATATATATATATATATATATATATATATATATATATATATATATATATATATATATATATATATATATATATATATATATATATATATATATATATATATATATATATATATATATATATATATATATATATATATATATATATTAGTGATTTTTCGATTTGCCAAAAGTAATAGTTACTATTACTAAATGTAACAAACGTGTTACTTCTGTATACATAAAAGTAATACATATATAGAGAAAAATAACAGTATTCTTTGTCGGGTTAATGACAATTTAGACCCTAAAGTGATCTACCACCCTTCCAAACGAACCCTGGTGTTTTTTTTTTCACTAGATCAGACATTGATGTGAAAAATACTTGCTAGATAGGGCCTTTTTGACGGAATTCGTTAAAAACTCAGTTAAAAAGCATGTACCATGCACATGACTTAGAATTGGTTAGTTTGAAGTTGAAATTTCTTTCAATGGGCTTAATGAAAATTTCAAACTTAATAAAGCTGAAAATCAAAATAATTATTAAAATACTAAATAAAAAGGTTTTTAAAGATATTTTCAAAATATAAAATGAAAATCTCAAACATAAAAGGGTTTAAAAAAAAAAAAAAAAAAAGGTAAAACTGCGTCAAAAATCACTCAACTATGATCAGTTTGGGTATTTGGTCACTAAACTAATTTCCTTTTGAAACAACACATCTAACTAAGAGTTTATTGAATCCAAAGTCACTATCACTAACCCCGTTAGTTTTTTGGCATTAAATGGTCATGTGCAGCGCATGTGACCAAATTTGAAGGGGTAATTTAGGTAATACAGTCTAAATAGTATAAAAAAAACTATAGGGAGGGAGGTCGATCAAGGAGTAGGAAGGTCGAATGGGGTTTTAGGAGGAAGTTTGATTTAGGTTAAATTTGTTGAAGTTTTTGATTTATTCTAATTTATTGTTTACTCTCAATATTGAAATCTTAATTGTGTTCAGATTCTGAATATGTGGGTTACCAAATACTGTATTGATTTTGTATAGATGCAATTTGTTGTGTTCATGGTAGTGTAATGCCGACCATGGTGGTGGTGGTGGTGGTGGGTTTTAGAGAGAGATTTCAATGCGGGATTGGTGGTGGTGGTGAGGTTACGTGGTGGGTGGTGGAAGATGGTTGTTTGGGCATGAGTGCGGTGGCTGGGCTCTAGAGCTACATCGCCGGAGAAGGAATAGAATGGGCGGCGGACTGTTCCAGTAAGATGGCTGAACAGAGAGATAAACTAACTGGGAATTGGGATTTCAAAGAAGAAAGATGAAGTGGCTTTTAAAAATTTAACCCTTTAAATTTTAAAAAGTGCATTTGGGTTACATTTGCTATTTAATTAATAGTGATGAACATGAGAAAATTCAATAGACCAAGGATCTATTAGAATAAGCTCAATCTTTAAATATTAATCGAGAGTGAACTACCTAAATTACCCTTCAAATTTGGTCACATGCGCTGCACATGACCATTTAACGCCAAAAAACTAACGGGGTTAGTGATAGTGACTTTGGATTCAATAAACTCTTAGTTAGATGTGTTGTTTCAAAAGGAAATTAGTTTAGTGACCAAATACCCAAACTGGTCATAGTTGAGTGATTTTTGATGCAGTTTTGCCAAAAAAAAAAAAAAAAAACTATCATTTCAGAAAAATAATACTACCTCTATCCCTAAATGAGTGTCCAAATTTCATTTTAAGGGACAACTAAAAATCTCAACTCTTTGTACGATTTGGTGGCAAAGATTCATATATAATCTTGTAATCTCTTTTCTAAACATTTAGTTTTGCACGTATAAAGAGACCGGTGAAAAAAAATTCGAAAAAAAATATTTAGGGACAAAGTTATATTAAAAAAAGGCGCTCATTTTGGGACAACATTTTTTGGGGGTTTTCCTTTACGGCCCTCCCCACTCATATGTTATTCCATTTTAAGGAGAGGCCCTTTTAAAATCCCGAATAAGGAGTCCTTTTAAGATGGTATTTCCACATACACCCTCAGCTTTGTTGACCAGTCAACAAAATTACCTAAATACCTAAACTACCCCGCCCTCAAATAAAACCCTAGCCTCCCCCCTCTCCACTTATTCACGGCACACAATCTCACACACAAAGGCACGCATATTTTCACTCCAGCTCACCACCACGCCCTCCTCCGGCCGTCAATCTCTGCTTCTCCGGCGACCAGATATCTCTGCTTGTCCCTTCGTTTTCCTCATCTCCGACCGACGATTCTTCTTCTCCCTTCGTCTTCCTTATCTACAACCGAACAGATCTGCGCATCTCCGGCGACAGCGACCGGCGACTGTTTCCCGTCTATTTCACTCGCCATCTGCTTCTCCGATCTCCTTCTCCGATGCCAACCGCCTCTCCGATCTCCAGATCTGACCACCCGGAGACCTAGATCTCCTTCTCCGACGCCATTACCTCCCCTTCGTTTCTCCAGCGGTGTCTCACCCCGCCGGCAACCTATCTCCTTCCTCCTCACCGCCTTTTTCTCTCTCTCATCATCTTTTCTTTAGATCCGGTTTAGATCTGTGCGAAATCAACGAAGAAATGCAAAAAGTGAGAACTAGCCGGCGGCCTCTGGATTCCGACGTCCGCCGATCACATAATCGAATCAGAACAGGAGAACTTCAAATCATGTTCTGCATTGAATCAATGAAAGGCCTCCTGATATCCAGAGCTTCTGTTTATTTTCGTTGAACATTAATTTTGGTCTGATTTGGTTACATTGCACTAGAAATTGAAATTCTATTGTGGTTGTTTTATATATAGGATGAGTGCACTGATGCTACAATTGCATTTTGTGTTTTTTTTTTTTAACAACAATTGCTATATATTTATTATTATTATTTTTGGAAAAGATGGTCTTATAGTAAAAATGACTCTTTTACGTTTGGTATAAGATTTTTATTTAGTTTTATACTTAAAGTATACTTCCTCCGTTTCATGTGAATTGAGACTTATTTCCCTTTTCGTCCGTTTCACCTCAATTAAGACCGTCTAAAATGGCAAACTTTTTAATATTTTATATTCACCCAACCCCACCCATTTAACCTCACTAATTCTCTCTCTTCATTTTTCACTACTCATACTACTATTTACCCCACTCATTCTCTCTTCATTTTCCACCACACATTCACTACTTTCTCTTTAAAAAAAAATTAAGAGAAAGTGACAAAATTGGAAAAAATTGACTCTTATACGCTAATTGTTGGTCCTATATGTCAGTTATAAGAGTTTGACCGGGATTTGACCAAATAATATTATATTTTTTTCTTAAAAGTTAAAAAAAGTGAATTTTTTTTACTCTTATATGTTAATTGTTGGTCTTATATGTCAGTTATAAGAGTTTGACCGGGATTTGACTGAATAATATTATTTTTTTTCTTAAAAGTTGAAAAAAGTGAAAAAAAAACGACTCTTATATGTTAATTATTGGTCATATATGTCAGTTTGACCGAGATTTGACCGAATAATATATTTTTTTTTCTTAAAAGTTGAAAAAAGTGAAAAAAAAAATCGACTCTTATATGTTAATTGTTGGTCTTATATGTCGGTTATAAGAGTTTGGGCGAGATTTGACCGAATAATATTATATTTTTTTTTCTTAAAAGTTGAAAAAAGTGAAAAAATCGACTCTTATATGTTAACTGTTGGTCTTATATGTCAGTTATAAAAGTTTGACCGGGATTTGACCGAGTAATATTATATTTTTTTCTAAAAAGTTAAAAAAATCTACTCTTATATGTTAATTATTGGTCTTATATGTCATTTATAAGAGTTTGACCGGGATTTGACCGAATAAAATTATATATTTTTCTCAAAAGTTAAAAAAAGTGAAAATATTTGACTCTTATATGTTAAATATTGGTCTTATATGCCAGTTATAAGAGTTTGACCGTGATTTGACCGAATAATATTAAATATTTTTTCTCAAAAGTTGAAAAAAGTGAAAATTTTGAGTCTTATGTGTTAATTATGTGTAAGTTATAAGAGTTTGATTGTTGTGTAACCGATTTGACCAAATAATATTTATATATTTTTCTAAAAAAATGAAAAAAAAAATGTATATTTTCGACTCTTATATGTTAATTATGTGTAAGTTATAAGAGTTTGACTGATGTTTGACCGATTTTGACCAAATAATATTTTTAATTTGTCTTAAAAAATAAAAAAAAAGTGATTTTTTTTTTACTCTTATATGTTAATTATGTGTAAGTTATAAGAGTTTGACCGGGTTTGATCATATTCGACCAAATATTATTAATATTTTTTTCTAAAAAATGGAAAAAGTGAAAATTTTCAACTCTTATATGTTTATGTGTCAGTTATAAGAGTTTGACAGTTGTTTGACCGAGTTTGACCATATTTGACCAAATAATATTAATATTTTTCTAAAAAAATGAAAAAAAGTGATTTTTTTTTTATTCTTATATGTTAACTATGTGTCAGTTATAAGAGTTTGACTATGATTTGACCAAAAAAATAAGGGTGAGAGGAGATATGAGGGCATTTTAGTCATCTTGCATTTTTTGCAAGTGGGGGTGTCTCTGGTATTAGTGATCTGTTAAGCCCTTATTTAGAATATAAGTTGGTAGTGACTGGCCCTAGAGTCCAAAGCTCAAGATTTTTTTGAAAATGGACGCACACTTATTTAGGGACCGAGAGAGTACCAAATAACTGGGTCTTGAATTCAATAAACAGACAAGGCATATTCTCGTCAAATAATTTGAAGAGCGATTAGGGCATTGGCATATTCTTGTAAAATTGGATAGTCGTTTAAGGAACAAAAATATCTGCAAATTAAATAGACATTTCGGGAGTAGAGAGAAGAGTGAAATGGTGTGCCGGGGGGAGGAGGAGAACCGGGAGAGCTTCTACTTTTGCAAATGAAACTGGGTCTTGAATTCAATTTAACAGCAACTGCACCGTAACTTGTACTACGAGTAGTTGAACTGGAGCGGAGAGGACGACGGCCGAGGGTCGTGATGCTGGATTGCCGAAGAAGGGGGTCGGAGTTCGGGAATTGGACGGAATAATTCGAGATGGGGTGGTAGGGAAGATGTTGAGATTCTCCCACTCATTTTTCTCTCTCTACTTGACGCTTTCTTTGATTTCGGTCGAGATCTGGTACCACTGGATTGTACTTGAGTTGCTGGACAGTACTAATCTTAGTACTCCCTGTGGGATATTAAAATTTTAATATGAATTCTATTTGGGTATGGGTGATTAAGTGATTTGATGTTGTTTGAATGTTTATGGTGGGGTTGTG
This sequence comes from Campanula takesimana, assembly GCA_026119855.1. NCBI lineage: Eukaryota > Viridiplantae > Streptophyta > Magnoliopsida > Asterales > Campanulaceae > Campanula > Campanula takesimana. The sequence goes on along the minus strand of JAOWBW010000967.1, from coordinate 240,794 downwards.
AAGGTGATGGTGTTGGTAAAGGGGTGTAAGTGGAGGGCGATGGATGGCAATGGAGGTCTATGGTGGCAGCTAGTAGCTATGGAGGTTGGAGATGTGGATGGGGTTTTAGGGAGAAGATGATTTTTTTTTTTTTTTTTTTTGAAATTATAATTGTTTTGATTTTCAGCCCTACTAAATTTGGAATTTTCATTAAACCCCTTGAAAGAAATTTCAACTTCAAACTAACTAATTCTGTTAGTCATGTGCATAGCACATACTTTTTAACTGAGTTTTTAACGAATTCAGTCAAAAAGGCCCTATCTGGCGAGTATTTTTCACATCAAGGTCTAATCTGGCGGAAAAAAAATATCGGGGTTCGTTTGGAAGGGTGGTATATCACTTTAGGGTCTAAATTGTCATTAACCATTCTTTTTATGATTTCTTCATTTGCCAAAGTAATCCGTTCTTGGTAGTACCTTTTTCACATGGAAATAATTGATAACTGCTTATTAATGCAATTATAGAACATTTAAGCAGTCACTGAGCACTCTAATTGCATAATCAAAATTAATCAAATACTTCTCGATAACTCTTGGTACGTATACTCACTCCGTTCCGAAATCAATGCTCCAACATGCTCATAATCAAGAGTAAATTTGGATATTCTTTTTGGGATGGAGTGAGTACCTAATTGAGAAAATAAACTACTCCCTCCGTCCCAGAGTAAGAGTCCAATTTTCCTTTTTGGTCCGTCCCAGAGTAAGAGTTTAATTCTTAAAATGGCAAAAAATCTTTACTATTCACCCCACTCATTCTCTCTCCTATTTTACTTTTATACTCACAACACCAATCAATTCACTATTCTCTCCCACTCATTCTCTCTCATACTTTACTTTTACACTCACAACATTTACATCACATCCAATATTTATTAATAAGCGTGCAAATGAGGGGTGGGACTCTTACTCCGGGACGGAGGGAGTATATATTATCATAGAAATTTAAAGTATAGACTAAATATCAAATCTTGAAATAGAAAGCTTCATAAAAATATGGTATAGTCAATTGCTACGACATTTTTATGGATGGAGTCCCTTTAGTAAGGCTAAGCTCTCCGTGAAAGAACCCACCCACCTTGCCTTTGTGATATCCTTGGTGTATCTTGTTCGATTCATTTGTGATTTATCAACGTCGACCGCATACACTTCCTTATTAATAGGGTTACTTAAATCACAACGATTCCCACATAGCAGCAGAATGAGATCATTTTCTATAACTCCCACAAACGATACATAAAAAAATTGGGAATCAAATTCACATAGCTTAGTCCAAGATTTGGGGTCGTCGTATTCCTTCATCACCCAAATGGCACACATCTTAGAACAAAGTGGATTAGAAGCATCTGAATCATAAGTATGTAACAAGGCTAACAAGTTCTTATATATAAAAAGGGTGCTTTTGCCACGATGATCTGTAGTAGTATGATAAGGAATCATCATCTCCTTGAATTCTTCATCTTCCATATGGAATGAAATTATACTATATTCGCGAAAATTTCCCTCATAATCCCGCTTACTAGCAAGCCAACAATAAGCCCCCGGAGCAACGATTAACAGAGACTCCAAACTGCCTAACAATGTAGTTGTTGACAAGAAGCTGATTACTATCTATTTCAATCTTCCTCCATGAATCTGAATTCAACGAGTAAATCTCGACATGATCTAGTTTAGCTAAATCTTTGGAAAACCTAATAACATTGTAGTCATTAGTTTGGTTGTCATAACCAAATCCAACACATACCTCAGACAGGTGCGGACGGTGGTAACTGGCAATCATCTTGTTAATTCTCAAGGCGGGACTCCATAAACTAATATGAAGTTCACAGATTAAACCAGCCTTGTTGACAGAGAAGCCGGAAACACAAACTATGCCATCACAACAACCAACCACTTTCGACCACTTGTAGGGGAAATCAATAGTGTGGTTGAAGGACCACAATTTCGATTGTTTCCTCGAATAGTGACCTTTAACCACGATGTCTTTGCCATTTTTTACAAGGGGGTAGTCTATGAGAAGGAGATTACTAGTTTTATATTTCTGAATCTGGGTATGCAAATCAATGAAATAAGGATCGGAGAAGAGGGAGTACCATGATTTGCAGACGGATCTGAATCTGATTAGGGTATGAACTGGTAGCCGAGTCAGTATGTTCGATTCGATAATATTACCGGCCAGATTACCTTCACGGTTTCTTGTACGGACTCTCCGTCCACCTTCTTAACCACCGTTTGTACGGATTTATCGATCTCTCTGCTCTTCGTCTTCTTCATCGCCATTGTTTCTGTTTCTGTTTGCTCTTCTTCTTCTTCTTCGTTAGTACTGAGGGCCGCCTTATGATTCATGTTCAAGCCTATCAGGAACAGTGTTCTAAAAGACGGGCGCTAGTCAGGGGTGTTCCGCCGCGACTTTCGTCAAATCAGCCAAATAAGGCGCTAGGCGGAGCTAGGCGGTCTTGACGGATAGGGCGCAGACTAAGCGGCTTGCATCTTTTTTTTTAATTGATTGATGAACGTGTGAGAGATAGCTTAGTTAGTCAGTTCTGCTCTAATTCCCGTAAAGCTGTCATTTTGTGGTTCTTAGTACATTACAAATGATCCAAAAAGTTTTCAAATTAAGAATAAATTTGAAAAGTTTTTGGAAATTTATTTTGAGACGGAGGGAGTAATATTTTGTGTCAACTGTTACTCTTAAATTATCCAGGTTTTGTTGAACAGGATAAAAAATAGTATTTTATTTTATATTTGTATAATTTCTCGGTCCCGCCTAGGCGGTCTAGGCGCTAGGCCCGAGTCCGCCGCCTAACGATTTTTAGAACACTGATCACGAATAAGTTTAAGACTTCTGTAAATCACGCGATACTTATGTTATAATGAAATGATTTTCGCATATTGAATGAACACACCCCAACTATAAGTCTTTGTTTTTTTCTCTATTTTGACATACACTTAAAAAAAAAAAAAAAAAAAAAAAAAAAAAAAAATGAAAATTATTGATGACAAATGAAAGGAAAGTGTAGTTCAACTGTGTTTTGTTAGCAATTTTGTAAAAAAAAATAAAAAATATCATAACTGTCTTAAGTTGGTAAATTTAAACTTCGAATTGATAAATTTGGAATATCAGACCTCGATTCGCTCACCCACTCTACACTTTGGACCTGATAAGACCGAGCATCACGGACCGGACCGGACCCGGTTAAAAGCCAGTACAAGCGAGCTCGACCACATCAAACCGGATAAGGCCGCAAGCTAGTAAGCCCGAGAGATCCGGGCTTACTGATACTCATAACCGAGGTAGCTCTGCCTCCCGCTATTCTTAGCGTCCCGTGTTGATCGCTCAACCACATGCCCGGAGCCCGCAGCAGCCAGCTGTCACAAACGTACAACAGACGTTACCTGTTCGTACCTGACACACCATAACGGTTGGTAGTGGAACCAGGTTTCCCTAACAACACGCCACGTTCCCAGCCACTCCCCTGGCCGAACCAATGAGGACCTGCCGCGTGTCCATCCGGTACAAGGGCGGTTAGTACCTTAAACCTACCTCCTCCTTCTACTCATATAAATACTCCTATCCGCCCCAAAGGGCCAGGTACGTGCTCTATCCTATTCACACACACAAGGCTTTCACAAGCTTTCTACTTAGGTCTTCCTCAGAGATCTTACTCTCACACCCGAGGGCCTAAGCCGGATTCCAACCCGGCCTTGGTCTTAACGGTGTTCTTGTTTGTGTTGTGATCAGGATCAAGAGACAGCAAAGTTGGAGCTCTATCTCCGTGACCCCAGAAATTCAGGGCGTCATCAGTGGTTCCATTGCCGGAAACGAAAATCTTCCTAGTGCAATCTCCTGAGTTCTTCCGAACTCCCAGTCTAGTCTGACTCAACACCGTTCGAAGCCATTCTTTTATTTCTACGGTTCTAAAAATACACTCGACATTCCGAATATTTACAATGACTGGGAAAGAAATCTTGAACCCAAATGCTAGCCCTTCGAAACAAGCGCCTCAAGGATCTATCTTTGCCAGATTGGGAGACAAGGCGCCTAGTGGCTGCTCGGGCACTCCCTCTCAGAAAGCAAGAAGAGAGGCGGATCTGAGAGATCGTATCGAAACATCAAAAGCACGCAAGGCACCGAAAATCCCCGTCACTCCCCTCACCCCTGAGCAGATTCAAAAGAAAATCCAGCTCCTGAAAGACAGGCAGGATCTAGTAGCGGAAGGGCTTCAGTTAAACCTGGCCCTGGAAGAGCTATTTAATGCCGAGGCTGACACGGGAATCCCTCTTGAAAGATCAAAAACTCATGGTTCTAAAAGCATAGCCAGCAGGGTGGAGGGAAAGAAGAAAAGAACGATCGTTGTGGAGGACGACGACGAAGAAGGAGAGGAAGGAAGAAAGAGTGAAGAAGGAGAGTCTCAACCTCGAAGGTCCAAAGGCCACTTCAAGGGAAAGCAACTGTTAGAACCGGAGAGCAACTTGCGGGGACAGCAAAAAGGGTGAAAACCGGGGAAGAGATTGATTACAAGGTCCGGGGGATGATCAGGGACCTATGGGAGTCTAAGCAAAGTGTGGCAAAATGCATTGGACCCATAGATGCTTTTGCCTCCTGGATAGCTGATTCCCCAATCCAGCGGGGAAAGGTCCCCACGCTAGACGCTTATGACGGCTCGTCTAACTCCAAAAGCCATGTGGGCGGTTCGAAGGGCAGATGGCTCTATTTTCAACGGATGAGGCCGTAAAATGCAAGGCTCTAGCCTCCACCTTCAAGGAGAAGGCGTTGGGATGGTTGTTGGCCCACAAACCCCGCTCCATTTGCAGCTACGAGCAATTGCGGACGTCGTTCCTGAATTCGTTCGCGGGCGCTGGGGAGGTCGCAAGACCGAAATCGGACCTATGCGGGGTGAAGCAATATCCCGGGGAAAGTACAAAAGCGTACATCACACGGTTTCGAAAAATGACCGAACAAATCGTGGACCTAACGAGAAATGATATCGAGCTGTGCTTCTTGGAGGATTGACATCCTATACCCTGAGGCAAGAGTTCGCTTGCCGAAAGCCCGAGGGAACGAAGGAAATGTACAACCGAGCCATTGCCATGGCCGGAGTTGAGCCCACGTTCATGGAAGATGCCCGCAGGAGCATAAGGGACAGGCTCGAGCCCGCTCACGACTCAAGGTACCACGCAGGCTATTCGGGGGGCAGTGGCGGTCGAAATAGAGGAAGACCGAGGGGCGCGACCAATTTCAAAAGAGCCGACAACACCTTCACTCCTTTGACAGCCCCAAGGACTGAGATTCTGCGGGCAGAAGCCCTACCTCCTCCCCCGCCCTAGAAAGAAAGCCTTATGAGGCGAACAAGAAGAAGTGGTGCGGCTACCATGAAAGCCACGGGCATAACACGGATGAGTGTTTTCAGATGAAAAAGATAATACAACAGAAAGTCGAGGCCGGAGAATTGAAAAAGTGGATTGAGGGGCCCAGCAATAAAGGAGCAGCCCCACGAGGACATGTCCAAAATGTTAGGGATAACGACGCCGACGGGGAAAAACGCTACGACATCCAGTATATCGGGGAAGAAGCCCCGAGCAACACCCAGCTCTCTATTCAGATCAAGAAATTGGAAAAGGTGTTCCTTATACCTGCATACCCACCCGAGCAAGAGGAAATGATCGGGTTCAGGAGGAGCGAGCTGGCCTCCACCCTCTTCCATTCAACACAGCCATTGACAATCAAGATGGCTATTGGTAGAGCGGATATTGGGAGGGTCCTCATTGATACCGGGGCTTCGAGGGACATACTCTACTTCCATTGTCTAGAAGAAATGGGGATGTCCGAGGCGCACTTAACACCATATGCGGGCTTGTTGGAAGGGTTCACGAATCATACGGTCTACGCAAAAGGGACCATTGACTTCGAAGTGACCATTGGGGAGAGGCCGTTCGAGAAAACAGCCCGCGTCACGTTCATGGTGATCGATCTGAAATCCCAGTACAACGCAATCTTGGGAGTGACTGCTCAGGCTGCCCTAGGAATCGTTGCGTCAATCCCTCACCAGAAGATCAAATTCAGCACCCCCGCAGGGATAGCATGCATTGAGAACAAGCCCGAGCTTTTTCTCAAAGTAATAGAGAAGAAAAGAAGGGAGAGCGCGATGGGGAAAAGAGTGGTAAGCCCGAGGGAGGCAAAAAAGATCAAAACCAACAGCAACAGGACCGAGGATGCGGCCATGATTGGAACTTTGTCATTCCACTCAACACGGGCAGAGTTTAAGCGGAGTAGGAGAGCCCGTCGCATTGCCGCAAAAACCGAGCAGATAGACATCGTGATTGATTCGCTGCACGACAGGGAAATAAGGGACATCCGCCCCAACGATGCTCTGGAGGATGTAGTCATAAACCCTGCTTACCCCGAGCAAACGGTCAAGGTCGGGCTGGAAATTCCCGCAGAAGAAAGGAAGATTCTGATCGAGCTGCTGCGGAAAAGCACGGATATCTTTGCCTGGACCGTCGAAGACATGAAGGGGATAAGTAGAGAGGTCATCGAGCATGAGCTGAATGTCGATCCCACATTTACCCGGGTCCTCCAGAAAGAAAGATACTTTTCACCGGAGAAGAAAGCGGCGATCAGAATCGAGGTAGATAAACTGCTGAAAGCCGGAATCATAAGCCCGATCAAATACCCGAAGTGGTTAGCCAACGTCGTCATGGTAACCAAAGCAAATGGAAAGTGGAGGATGTGCGTGGATTTCACCGATTTGAACAAGGCCTGCCCTAAGGATTGTTACCCTCTTCCCCGGATCGACCAATTAGTGGACTCTATAGCCGGGCATAGGGTGTTAAGCTTTATAGATGCGTACTCGGGGTACCATCAGATCAAAATGAAGGAGGATGACGTCCCTTCATGCGCTTTCTATGCGCGGGCAAAACTTACACATTTAACAACATGCCATTTGGGCTCAAGAACGCGGGCGGTACGTATCAAAGGATGGTAGGAATCGTCTTTGATGATCAATTAGGCCGGAACCTGGAGGCTTACATCGACGATATGGTTATCAAGACCAAGGAGACCTCTCACGACATTGATATGGCAGAAACCTTCACCAGCCTCCGGGAAAATAATATGAAGCTTAATCCCTCCAAGTGCGCTTTCGGAGTAAAGGCAGGAAAATTTTTGGGGTTCATGGTAAACCAAAGAGGGATCGAAGCAAACCCGAGAAAATCACGGCGTTGATAAGCATGCAGCCCCCCAGATGCGTTAAAGAGGTGCAGAAGCTTAATGGCCGCATTACGGCTTTGGGAAGATTCATTGCTAAGTCAGCCGAAAAGTGCCTACCTTTCTTCAAAACTTTAAAAGGAGGAGGAGAGAAGGGCTTCGAGTGGAACGAGGACTGCCAGAACGCTTTCGAGCAAATAAAAGCTTACCTGGAAAGCCGCCGCTGTTGAGCAGCCCGGTATTAGGGGAGGAACTCTATGTTTTCTTGGCCGCAACAGATTATGCAGTGGCCGCTGTTTTGGTGAGGGAAGAGGGCAAACTTCAGAAACCCGTGTATTATGTCTCCAAGGCACTTTCTGCTGTAGAAGGCCGCTATCTAAACATTGAAAAGCTAGCTTTCGCCTTGCTCGTGGCCGCTCGGAAGCTGCGGGCATACTTCATCGCCCACCCCATCACGGTTTATTCAGACACCCCGCTGAAAAAGATACTCCATAAGCCCGAATCCTCGGGGAGAATGCTATCGTGGTCCATTGAGCTGACTGAATTCCAGATTACCTACTCCCCGCGGAAAGCCATCAAGGCACAGGCACTGGCGGACTTTATAGCAGAGACCACATTTGAATCAAAGGAGAGCGTGCCGGACAAAACCCAACCCGCAAAGACGAAGAAAAAGAGAGGCGAGAAGGCAATAGGCACAGGGGAGAGACCGGAAAATTGCTGGTCGTTAAGTGTGGATGGATCCGCGGGAAAGACTGTCAGCGGCGCCGGTATTCTCTTGACCGCCCCGGAGGGTCAAAGGTTCAAGCGAGCCTTGAGATTTAAGTTCGTGGTCTCAAACAATCAGGCCGAATACGAGGCATTGATAGCAGGTTTGGAATTATCCCGGGACATGAAAGTATCAAAGCTGGTCGTAAAGAGTGACTCACAACTAGTAATAAACCAGGTGAAAGGGGAATACGAAACAAATCACCCGGTTTTGGTTAAATACAAGGATCTCGCGACAGACTTGTTGAAGGAATTCGAATACTATGAGCTGAACCAAGTTAACCGAGCTGAAAATTCCGAGGCGGACTTGCTTTCCAGGATCACAAACGAGGACATTGCCAAGCTCAGCGTGGACTGCTGGATAGAATTTACGGAACGCCCGCCATTGACAGGGTAGAGATCCACCAAATAGGGGAGCCCGAGAAGGATTGGGTAGACGAGATTATGGAATACATAGAGAAGGAGATCCTTCCCAGCGATTCGGATCGAGCAAAGTTTTGACGAAACAGGCCGCTAGATACAGGATCATTGATGGCGTTCTTTATCGGAGATCCTTCACCAAACCACTGCTGAGGTGTGTCAAGTCCGAAACAGTCACTAACCTGTTATACGAAGTCCATGAAGGCGTGTGTGGAGGGCATCCCGGAGCCCGGACACTATCCGACAAAATAAGATTCCTCGGGTATTATTGGCCAACAATGAAAAGAGACGCAGAAGACTACGTCCGCAAATGTGATCAATGCCAGAGGTTCGCCAACATACCAAGGCAGCCGTCCACCGAGCAGAATTTAGTAGTCCCAACTTGGCCATTTGACATGTGGGGGATTGATTTGATTGGGCCTTATCCCAAAGCGCCCGGAGGGGCGCAAATGGTAGTAGTCGCAGTGGATTATTTCACAAAATGGGTTGAGGCAAAAGCACTGACTAGTACTACGGAAGCAAGTATCATCAAGTTCATCCACGATCACATATTCTGTCGGTTTGGTCTACCGCGAGCCATTGTCTCCGATCACGGACCCCAATTTCAAAGCAAGTTTACGGCGGAGTGCAAGAGACTCAACGTAGAACACCGACAATCCTCAGTCGCAAGACCGCAGGGAAATGGACAGGCCGAGGCCGCGAACAAGTTGCTAATGACCGCTTTGCACAAAAGTTTGAAGGGAAGGAGTGGTCGCTGGATGGAAGAGCTCAGTACTGCTTTGTGGGTTGTCCGAACCACAACAAGGAACTCAACGGGAGAAACCCCTTTTTCCCTGACATATGGATCGGAGGCGGTCGCACCTGTGGAAGTAGCCTTGCCTACCTATAGGGTCGCCCAATTCAACGAAACAGAGAATGAGGGAGCCCGCAGAAAAGACTTAGACTCTACCGAAGAAAAACGGTTGGAAGCACGAACAAAGATGGTCAATTATAAGCAGAAGGCCAAAGTTCATCACGACAAAAGGGTGAACAAGAGATCGTTTGCCGTGGGAGACTGGGTTCTGAGGAAAGTTGAAGTCACAGGAAGGCAGCCCGGATACAACAAGCTTTCGCCCAACTGGGAAGGCCCTTATCAAATTGCCCGCGTGATCAAAGAGGGAACCTACAGGCTTCTAACAGCAGAAGGAAAAGACTTGAAAAACGCCTGGCATAGTGATCATCTGAAGAAGTATTACCTTTAGAAGACAGATTTGTAGACCTTAAAAATCTTTTTGCAATCAATAGCATTTAGAAATTGTGGAATTACTCATGTATTATAACAAAATCACAATGTAATCTGTTCGAGTGAAGTAAATAATACTGCTGTCCTCAGAAACTAAAGTACGCTTCACTCATAATGCGCGGTCATACGCCCACGTGCTAGACCGCAAGCCCGTCAAGGGAAATACCGTTGCATGAACCTTCATGCACGATGCGCGGTCATACGCCCTCGAGCTAGACCGTAAGCCCGTAAAGGGGAATACCGTTGCATGAACCTTCATGCACGATGCGCGGTCATACGCCCACGAGCTAGACCGCAAGCCCGCCAAGGGAAATACCGTTGCATGAACCTTCATGCACGATGCGCGGTCATACGCCCACGAGCTAGACCGCAAGCCCGTAAGGGAAATACCGTTGCATGAACCTTCATGCACGATGCGCGGTCATACGCCCACGAGCTAGACCGCAAGCCCGTAAGGGAAATACCGTTGCATGAACCTTCATGCACGATGCGCGGTCATACGCCCACGAGCTAGACCGCAAGCCCGTCAAGGGAAATACCGTTGCATGAACCTTCATGAACGATGCGCGGTCATACGCCCACCAGCTAGACCATATGCTCGCCAAAAAAGTAGTCATAAGTATCAGGCGTAGAAAATTCAAAGCACATCCACATTAAATTCAAAGCACATCCACATTATCGGCCTGGGGCCATAACCTGGAAAAACGATGGGTAGCTGACAACTCCAAGGCAACCAGCAAAAAAGGCAATAAAAGACAACGAAAATAAGTGTCAGGGAGATATGAAGATCAAAAGAAAAGCAACGAGATACATTACAAAACCGAATCAATATACAGTTGGAGGTTCAAGTCTGCTAAACCCAGAATAATTACAAAAAATCCCAGGGCGCAGCCCGGTTTGATCTTCAGCCGGACAGAGGAGGATTGATCTCCACTTCTGGTACAGAAGCAGTAGAGGCGTCAGGATCAACAGCCAAATTGAGCGGAGCCTTCGAAGCCTCGGCGATAGCAGAGGCAAAAATGGAGAAGGGAAGAACCATACCTTCAACAAAGGGGCCGCCAGGCCCAAAAACCTTATCCAAGGCCGCGGCCAAAGGGACACCATTCCCACTCGCAGGAAATCGCTGATCATCAATGGCGGTCAATAGCTCAGGGACCGTGACCGGAAGGACAGGAGGAAGTAAAGCACGAACGGTCTCCGGGAGATCCAGCAGTTGGTCGTCCGAAAATGGCACCAAGCAATGGCCGGAAAAGCACTCCGGGTCGGAAGGCAGTATTGAACATAAAGTGGCTATCTCCTGCGCCGTATACTTGCCCGTGGCAGCCAAGTTCCGAGCTACGGCATGAACGGCCATATTATATTGGTCCGTTAATATCACGGACTGCTCGCCGGACTCTTTAAATGCTTCTATGCTTTTCTCCCGCTCCTCCTGCAGCACCCGCTCCCGGTCGGTATCAAATCGCACCCGATCGAGCAGTTGTCCATCCAACTCATCCACCTTTGTTGACAACCTATCGATGGTCCCCTTCCCTCATCCAAAAGCTTCTGTAATTCAACACAGCGGGCCTCGAGACTCTGCTTCTCGGCTTCAAGACGCTCTTAGCTCCCCGCTCCGCGGCCAAATCGTTGTTCAGTTGGGAAACTTCCTTAACCGCGCCCATGACCTCCGCATCTTTCTCTTTGAGCTCGGTGCGTAAGCCCTCTGCGATTTTCGACCACTTACCGGCTTCTTCCCTTGCCTCCATAACCTCCTTATTCCTGGTGGCAATGGTGGAAGCATCAGATTTAGCCTGGGCGCTTAAGTAGAGGAGGTCATTGGCTATCTGCAAGCAAGAAAGGAAGAAAGTCAGAGAGGTAACGAATGAAGGTGGGATAATTTGGTCCAGAGGCAAAAGGCGAACCTCGGTCAGGGCCAGCCCGGCGTGGCCAACTGCGGTTGCAGGATTGGAGGTAGATAGAACCCTCTGTTGGTAGTCCGGAAAGTTTAGCCGATGCAACAACCCGTCACCAACATAAGCGTTATTGCTGCGGCGGCTGTGCAGGTCAACCCCAAAGACCTCAGGAGATCGGGCAACTTTAAGACCAAACTCCTTTGCCCGCTCTCTATCGTCAATGAGCTCCACGGGGAAAAGAGTAGCACACATCCCACCTCGGGCAGGGGACACCACGGCGAATTCTGCGAAGGGGCTTCGGTCCTCTGTTGTTTATCCTTGGGAGGCAAAGGAGGGTCTCCCGTTGCAGATCTTTTTCTTTGTGGCTCCGGGGTGATTGTGCCCGCGTCAGAAGAAGACTGTGAATGACCGGTGCCAATCAATCCCTTACCCCTCCCAACTGCGTGACGAGGATTAGGGGGCAGGTTGCGAGTCAGGGCAGGCTGTGCGGCCACCGCTACACCGGACTTATCTGTTCTGTCCGTAACCGGGAGCCTAATGCCCGGAGCCTCGGTTTTATTAAGCTCGTCCCCTCTCTTTTTCTTCTCCCGTTCCAATTGTGCCCTTGCGCTTGCTTCTGAGCGGCCACGCTCTTGGGAGGCATTGTATCTTCGGGACCTGAAAATCAAAGGGAATTTAGCGCCCCCCCCCAGATAGCAGAAACGAAATAAGCACAGACAAAAGAAATAACAGCAAAGAGAGACCGGTTAGACCAGGGTCAGAGCACGCGTCCCCGTGGTTACAGAACGAGCATTCAGAAGCAAAAACAAAAGACTGATGAACCCTCCAATCGGGATCTCTCAGCAAGGGGACCATATCAACCCTAGACCCGCGATCAGGAGTACGACTCGGGGCCACCCCAGCATAAATCAAAAGGTCCTCATCATCTATGATGGCCTGTACATCAAAGACCTGAGGGACCACGGCTTCCACTGTCCCATCTTCCCCCAAGACCCTCCTTGCGTGGCGAGCAAGATAAGACTCCATGGCCTCGCTCAACTCGCGGCCTCTTCCGGATCCGGAAAGTTTCTTCGAGAAACCGAGATAGGAGATATATTCTCAGGATGGGGAAAAGGCCAACCCAGGCGGTTCTGGATCACAAGAGGATGCCTTTGCCACTGGTCGAATTTGTTAGAGGCGGCAGAAAAAATCTTCTTGGAGCGCGGTTTTGTCTTCAGGCTCAGGCAGCTCGCAGTTATCTGATGAGTAAAGTAAATATGGAGGGCAGACAACGAGGGCTCAAACCCGAGGACGCGACTGACCACGATGAAAGACACCAATAACGAATAGCATTGGGAGTCAGGTCCATAGGCAGACACTGGCGAAGTTCAGAAATTCGCAAATAAACGGGTCAAGAGGGAGGCGAAGCCCATTTTCAAACTGCACTGGGTAAAAGACACAAGCCAAGTTCTCTGCGCGGACCAAGTAGAAGTCATTTTGGAGCCTCCGGTAGGCGATGCGTACTCACCCAGACCACTCACAAGATAAACCTTTGGGTCGACATGATACTGAGACCGGAACTCGTCGTCAGAATCACCCTCGCCCTCATCCGCTAAGGCCGCACCCGAGGTAGACGCCCCCGTCTGACTGACCGCACGGTTGTCCGGCCCTTCGGGGAAAGAACTCACTATCTGGACCGGCGAGCGCCTCAAGCTCAACTTTCGGGCAGCATCAGGGGCCAGCCTCTCATCTGGCCCGCGAGAGTCCGTGGGAGTCTCGGAGATACGGGCTCGTCGATAACCACGAGCAATGTTGATCTCCTCCCCGGCATCCGAAGCGTGATATTCCAATAAGAAACTGTCACCTTCAGCGGTCGGTTCCAATTCCTCGTCCCCGCTAGACAGTTCCACAACGCCCGGGGCCGCTGGAATATCCTGCGGTTGCTCGGTACTGAGCAAGTCATCATTCAACGGAGTATCCATCCAAGTCAAGGGATTCGGACCAGTCGAGGACACACGGTCTCCGCCCTGCCTCACTAATCGCCTAGCGTTCCCGGCCATATCTACATTATCAGGGAATCGAGTTAAAACGGCCCTAACAAAAGTGCCCAGTTGCTCCTCACCCCCCAGAAACTCATCCTCCCTGAGTCATAATGAACCCGAGGACCTGTTTCCCACAGTAGGGGTAGAATCAGGAATCCCAGTTATAGACTACTCCTATGGTCTTGAAGGCATCCAAAGAAAGCCTCTTCCAGGCATTTATCAGATATCGATAAATCCCTCCCGTTCGTCGACAACAACCAAAGAGGTCAGGACGGAGATTGCGCCCCAGGTCCAGTTCGTTCATATTTCCTGTTAGAAGAAATGAATGGACCCGAAAATTCTGAGAAAGGCAAGGACCCGAGGTTCCAGAGAAAGGGGCTAGGAATTTAATCAAAAACCTAAGGACTCTTTCCCCGAATCCGAAGAACTGGTGCTAAGGGGCTTACCCCAAAAAGACAATAAGGAAGGCCTCTAAATACCCAGGACGGACGAACCAAGAAATTAACAAAACGAGCAAAGAAAATAAAGCACTACCTGAATGACCGTCTGGAAGAAGAAGCGCCGAAAGCGGAATCGCGAGAGATTGCAAGCAAAGGTGGCAAAGGAAAGCAGGGGCAAATATTCTGAAAATGGCGAAAGTATTTGAACGAAGCCAGTTAGGTTATTTATACCCCAATGCGGGTCGGTTCTAGTCCCAGATCCGGTTTTGAGCCGGCATACGACCCGAAAATGAAGAGGCGGAACCAGCTTTTTCGAACTCCGATGACGGTTCGCATTTAATGAGCGTGCTCCTTGTCATAGCAAGGACCTGACACGCTACGTCCCTAGCCTGACTGTGGGGCCACTGTCCTGTCATCAACCACCATTGTAAGACTCCCGTCCCATGATATTCCGTGCCCGTATTTACTACAGTTTGCCGGGTCGAGACATGGAAGTGTAACTCCTCGCGCCGCTCATAAATAAGCTGACCCTCGGAATTAGGGGCCACTGATAAGACCGAGCATCACGACCGGACGGACCCGGTTAAAAGCCAGTACAAGCGAGCTCGACCACATCAAACCGGATAAGGCCGCAAGCTAGTAAGCCCGAGAGATCCGGGCTTACTGATACTCATAACCGAGGTAGCTCTGCCTCCCGCTATTCTTAGCGTCCCGTGTGATCGCTCAACCACTGCCGGAGCCCGCAGCAGCCAGCTGTCACAAACGTACAACAG